>LPNX010858150.1:0-153470 GCA_001517045.1 Pseudotsuga menziesii
GACCTCGGTCGAGGGCTTAACAAGACCTCGACCGAGGTGCATTTTTCTATTTTTGCCGAAATGCTCTTGCCAAAAAGTGTTACCCAGGTCCGTGGAATCACCCTCAGACATCAGCCAGATTTAGTCTTTTTTAAATTTTATATGGACGAAAATGTAATACTCCTATCTCTTGGAGTAATCCAGTGGATAGATTGGTATTAGGTCCTGAACTGTTAAAAGAAATGGAAGAAATTGTAAAACAAGTGTAGGGAAATCTAAAAGTGGCACAGGATCGGCAGAAAAGTCAAGTAGACTTAAAAAGAACTCCAAAGGAGTTTCAGGTAGGTGAACATGTGTTCATCAAGGTAAGGCCCAAAAAGAGCTCTCTAAGATTGGGGAGTTGTGCAAAATTGGCACCTCATTACTGTGGTCCATTTGAAATTCTTTCTAGGATTGGACAAGTAGCTTATCAATTAGCATTACCGCCAAATTTAAAAGTACATAATGTTTTTCACATATCCGTATTAAAGAAATATGTTCATGATGCTACTCATGTTGTTAACTGGAATGATGTACAGGTGGAACCAGAAGGATATTTTCTGGTGGAACCGGACTGTATCTTTGGGTAGAGGGAGATCACACTTCAGAACTGCACCATTGGACAGGTGAAGGTGCAATGGAAGCACCTTAGTCCAGAGGAAGCCACTTGGGAATTGGAAAGTAATATGCGAGATGCATATCCAATTCTATTCCAAGGGAATTCTGAGGATGAAGAATAAATAACATTGAGAACGATGTTATATTCTAAGGGGGTGTGTATGTCACATGCCCCAATTTTGCAAAAATAGTATTATCATATTTGATTTTATTTCAAGACAATATGTTAAATTTTATGCTAAGTTGTAGTTGATGACTCAGCAGAGTCAAGGATGTTGAATGTAATTCTAAATATTTTAATTATAAATAAATAAAAGTGGAGACAATAGCTTGGGAGAGTTGTTAAAAGAGTGTTTACTAGTCAACTTGGTGGAGGAGACTGGGTGGAGAGAAAATAGACAAGTGGTAGCATCCTCAAACACTTCCAATGTTGTAGGTGGAAACCTTCCTACATTTGGGGTCATGATCCCCGAAGAAAGTGGGATCAGAGCAAGTGGCTTAATTAATGACAACTGACCCAAAAAGACCTTGGCAATATTAATAAAAATTCCCATTGAAGAGAGCTGAGGCTGCTCATTCCAAGAGGAGGATCATTCAGGTGAATGTACTTCAAAGGATTTCAATGGCAAGGGAATTTGTGGAAGGTGTTTGAGGGGTTAACTACAGAAAGTGTTCTAGTGCAGCTTTTCAGCTGAAGGATCTTACTGCTGAGTGCAGAGTGATTACTGAGTCATTGGACTAGTATTTGTTTGCTTGCCCCACCATTTCTCAGCCAAGGAGACTAGGAACAGGCTCGGGGGTCCTGAGGAGACACTGTTTGAGCACTCTCCAAGAGTTGGTAGGGAGGAACGGCCTCCCAACGCTGTTGTTGTCCAGCTTAATAAGATTCTACAGTATTTTAATTTCACTGTGTCAAACATTTAAATGTGAACTGGACTGGTTATTGAATGTTAAATGTTTAGTTGTGAATTGATAATGTTAGTAATCTTTTATTTCATTGAAAACCTGATTCTGAAATTGATGAAAAATAATCCTAACCTATGTTTTTCCACATCTAGAGTGGACCAGACCGTACTCCATCATAGGCAGTGTTTTTTAATAGATTATAGATATGTTAGAAACTTGAAATGAACTGATGTATTATGCAGTAATCTATTTCTGTATGTAGTTTTTATCAGAGAAGAAAAATATCCTCTTATTTAAGTTTATTGTTTAACTAGATTGTTGTTGTAAGAATGTTAGGAAAGAACTAGCCAAATACCTTACAGATAGTAGGTTAATAGATTAAATTTTATTCAAGTAAACAATTTTTTACTTTTACACAGTACTTTATTTTATAAATTATACTATTAACCTGTAACAGAGGCAGAAGAAATAACTTAGATAAGCACTCATTTTATACTACGAAGGAAAGAATTAAGTCGGAGATACATAGTTTATTTTACTCTTCATAATAACTAATTATATCTACAAATTTTCATATTTCAAGTAGGGTAATACTAGCATAATTATTTTTCTATAAATAAATTAAATACAACAATGTAGAACATTGTAACAAAGAATAACAATAAACCTATCTACATTTCTATTTAATAAAAATAACTAGGATACAGTGGTAATAACATTTGAAAAATGTTATTTATAGAAGAACTAAATTTATTTAAATTTTATAAACAAAATTTACTTTAAAAAAAAGTACAGGGCCGAAACCCTAATAACAATAATATTGTAAATTAGAATCATTTAAACAATAATCCAAGTATTTGGAATAATTATTATTAAACTACAAAACTATTGTAGATTATTACAGTCCCTTAAGGACAGTGAAAAGATAACTATGGAAATAAAATACACTATGTACCTGTGCAAAAATTAAATCAATTAGTTATTAAACTAAAAAAAAACTTAACGAATGAATTAAAGAAATTATTTCACACATAGGTCACCTACAGGAAACCTAGCTCGAATATTTGAGCTGGTATTCAAACAATTATAACATGATGGAATAACAAGTTAAGCTATTAACAGTATTATTAATATGGACTAATTAATATACAAAAAAAATTTCTTCTACACAGGTGAATAAGGGTAAAAACCCTAGTTTACAAAATCTCCTTAAGAGCTTAAAATTAAACTAAGTTCGAGCTCATAAGATAAAAATATCTATGCTTTAGAACTAAACAGAGTATGGCTTGATAGGAAGCAAGAGCTATTAACATAACAATATACAAAAAAAGTAAACAATATTTACAAGTCACGACTTGAGCCGGAGACCCTGCTAGAAGCAAGGGTTTAACAGAAACTAAACTAGTAGTCTGAAGAACAGTAACCCATGAAGGATAACTAGCAGGCCGTAACTTTTCAACTGAAAACTATCCCTTAAGGACTGTACAAGCATGGAATTCCATTTGCTAACCAGGGCTTACCCGTAGCGAGTGTGCCAGACCTTTTTCTTGAAGTATCGTTTCCATGAGACGAGAACTGTCACCTGCAGGGAGAAAAACCTAAGTTTAATTAAAACATGAATTTCAGAACTATTTACTGAAAATAGGTTTAGTTTTTAAACCTTTAAGTAATTATGTTACCTAGAAGTGAAGGTGATATATCCACGAAGGAACAGTAGCACCGTCACCAACGTAACAACAAGCCAGACCTTCATACTTGTAATGACAGAGACGATGGAGACGCATGCAAAAGCCACTGCCAACAGCAGTAAGAAGAAGTTTGGGCAACGGCCAAGAAAGAACTAGACAGTGAATACAGAGCTGTCACCAACAATGCAAGACATGAGAATGAGACTCTCAAACCCTACGACCAAGATTAGTGCTTAAACCAACAGCAAGAAATCATCAATCTATCTCTGCAATGACCAGCCACGAATGGACAAGCAAGGAACCACACACAGGCCGCAAGCCTTAAGCTTTGAATCTCAGCAAAACCCTTACAGAGACAAGAATCACAAATTACAGAAATAGTTCGAGACCGAATGGTGAAGACTGAAACAACTCAACCCAAGACTCGGGACGCCATTAACAACCAGTAAGGTAGTAGGGACGCCATGAGAATGGTTGCAGAGCGGCCCGAAGGCCCGAGAAATATTGAGGGAAATAACAAAGAGTAGGGTTACGACGGTTTATATAATTCCAACACTTTGCCAGGAGAAGACCACATGGTCACTACAAATTTTAAACCATGCAGTGGGTCGACGCAATAGTTACCTGCATTACAATGATAAACAATAATTTGGATCATGGAGCACGTTGCATAAAAACCTTATTATTATCTTGTATTTGATTACATTGTATAATTTAGGGTATGATAGTTTAGTACCAAAGTTAATCACGTTAAAACTATATGTTGACTTAGCAACCGATATCACCTTTAAAAATTTAGTTAGCTCGAGATAATTCATGCATGGAAATATTTATATCAGCGTCAACCATATGTTCATTATATCGTAGCATCAATATTACATTTTGGATATTGGTAAACCTTGTTCTTAACTTTGACCTTGAGTCGTGTAGCAACCATGTGTTCTATGGGAGATTCCAGGTAGAAAAGGTGTTATAATCACCTAACCACTATAGTTTCTATATGTAGCAAACATTTTAGTATATGCATAGTTTATCTCGTTTCTAACTACAATTCAAGTTGTGACACTTATAAGATTTCACAACATAGTATTAAATAGAATCATGAACTCTATTTTACTCCTGTTCATAACTTTGAGTTAATTATAAACTTGTATGTCTATAAACCAGATAGTTTATGCATGATACAAGTCTCTTAGAAACGAATAAATCAGTTGGTAGCAAAACTATGAATTTGGCTAAATATAATATAAGAACACTTTGTTTAAATTCTTTTACATAGCTCAGGTCAACAAGACGTTAATAGAATAATGGTTGATTTCTCAACATGGCAATTGCTATTATTTCAACATGTCGTGTGAATAAGTAAAATGGATTTAGAATTATATAACTTATTAGGTGCTTAGCATGGTGTGGGAAGTCGATCTTTCTCGAAAACATCCACTGCAGTAAATTGTTTGTGGTAGTAACTTAATGCAAGAAAAGTATTATAGAAAAATAAGAAACTGAATGGGATTAATCCTATTAGGGTCTAAAGTCTTTAGAACTACATGTTTCAGCGTAGTGTAAATAAATTTACAGGCAGTAAGCTTCTTTGCAGAAGTTAAATGTCGAACAATTGGTTATACTGATATTATAAATTGATAATGTATATATATTGATGGAACACTCATTATAACATTATAGACTATGCACACTAAAGTAGAATTTTCTTGCAGATAAGATCACGCGATGAAAGCCAAAGAAAGTATTTTACTGTTGCTACTTAGAGTAAAGAAAGATACTCAATTACCTTCTTTTCGTTTACAAAAATAAATAAAGGAGACAAAATTGTTTTACCTCATGGAAGTGGTTTGAAATGTAACAGCTTATTTACTAAGCTCGTAATTGCAAAAAGAAATACTGCTGGATACTTATGAAATTTTAAAGTGTTAGTCGTTCAATCATACCTGTAAAACCTGTAAGAACAAGTAAGCTTTATGCGTTAGCATAAATGCTAAGTAAGCCCCGAATTTCAAAGACAATTTCCACCTACTTGTCATAAATAAATTTCATCAGTAAACTGAAAGTAGAAATAATGTGCAAGTTAAACCAAATCTTGTTTCAAAAAGGAACTGTTGAAATAATATAATTGAGATTATGTAAAAATAATATATTAACTGTTTCATTTATTGCTTACCTTTAGCTGTTAGTAAACCGTAGTTCCAACATTTTATATTTCAAAATTTTAAATTTTTATGAAAATTTGGGGGTTTTGACAGTGTGGATAAATATTCAAAAGTTGTAGAACTTCTATATTGTACTAGTGTGTTGTTTTTACCCCGCGATCATGAGCGTAGATTGGAATGAGTGTGTGCATCATGCAATAACATCTTATAAAAGGTAAGGTTGAGGAAGCTTTTGGCTTTGCATGGCTCATGCTTGGTTCATGATTTATGGTTAAAATCCACAAAGCTCCTACCTTTACATGTTCTTGGTTCCTGCCTTCCATGGATGTTTTGTATTGGTTCTTTGAGGAGCAAGGCTATGTCATTAAGACATAGCTTCCACAATAGGTGTGGTATGTATTTTTTCATCGGATCTATTAAGTGCTCATTGGGATATGACCTACTACTAATGGTTAAAGTGAGCCCTATTTTTAATAAAAAAGGTTTTGAAGAAAATGGATCTCCCCAAGTAGGATTCGCACCTATGACCAATCAGTTAACAACTGATGAAACAGCAACACCGAAAAAACCTTCCTTACCTGAGGACAGATCAACACTGGAATTCATTGCAATTCTCCACATCCAAATTTAAATATGGTATACTAGAATAAATGCTGATTGATATCTTCTCTCTTTTGATTTCCTTCGAACTTATCTGTATCTCTGCATATACTTCCCTCTATCGATTGATACCTTTCTGTTTTTACCCATATATACCCAAAAAGAAAAAAAATTACTGAAAAACTCCCAAAACCCTAAATTCCTAATGGCTAAAACCAAAGACCCCATTCCCAGTCAAGCTATAAGCAGAAAATAGAACTTAGACGACGAGAAGTGGGTATAGAGAAAATAGTAACATACCTCTCAGTAAGACATCCACTTAGAAAACAATCCTATGTCCAAGAACTTTGCCATGAATTCTCCCTTAGTTGCATGTAGCCTCTGTAAATACTAGGTGAAGGAACTAGCGATGGGAAGTTGAAACTCGGAGTAGAAATCAACCTAAGGATGCTGATAAAGAACATAAGAACCCCACTTGAGGAATGGTATGGGGCCATTTCCAAATCATTTTTAGAGGGCTTATTGGGAATCCTTTTGTAGAAAATATTATTGATTTGAGCTCATACCTGAAAAATTAACTTGCTTCAGCCACAACTTGAGCCAATGTGACCACGAAATGGATATCCATTGAGGACTGATCTCATACCCGCCAAATTAACTAGCTTTAGCCACATCTTGAGCCAATGTGACCACGATCCAACGTGAACATATCAATTGACTTTGAACATGTAACCTCATTGAATAATTAAAAAATGACAATGCAAAATAGGTGCATATCTAATGGTGGTGAATTCTATACCTTATTTGATGTTTAAGTTACATATTTAACTAATTATCTAGTAAGTTAACTATATTTATCAATTGATCTATCAGATAATGAAGCGCAACCTTGTTTGATGTTTAAGTTACATATTTAACTAATTATCTAGTAAGTTAACTATATTTATAAATTGATCTACCAAATAATGAAGCGTAACCCTATGCTGGTTCAGAGTGGATTTTGGTCATGCAAAGGAGCATATTTCATATTGTAAAGAACATTGGAATCCTTGCATCATGAGCTTCCTCATGTTTGAGATAAAAGGGTGGAGTACTTGCTTTATTAAATTAAAGGATATGGCCTAGGATCTACCTTTTCTTAAGTTCAAGATAATAAAAATAAAGGTTAACCAACTTTTCCCTTCCCTTATTACATATGAGCATTTTTGCCTTCTTCATTTCCCTTAACGATATATGTGGAGTTAACTTAATGGCCCATAGCATAAGGAATTATATATCTACTGAAATCTAAACTATAAAAATTAAATTACTAAATAAGATCTCCAAAGAGATCAACTTAGAATAGGTGAAAGAGACAGAGGTCATAGAGCCATATAACCATTGCCTTAGAGATTCCGAGACTAATCAATGACATTGTCTTCCTTAAACTAGTGAATTTTGTTTGTACACTTCGAATTAGGATATATCTAAGGTTGAAGAAATCTTGTGTAAATGTATGGAACTTTATAACTAGTGTCAAACCATATGATGCAAACATTTTTCAATAAACTATATAAAACTCACTTTCAAATTAAATAAACAAAGAATGCACATTTAAGTTATAATTGATCCCACTTAATGCTATGGCCCAATGGTTGTGAGACTAACATAAATTGAAGACATGAAATATATGATGTATACTTAACATGTTCACTATCTTTGTAGTATATTTTATGGTGACAGTAATGAAGATGTGCCAAATGATGGATGAACACAAAATTAATGTGCTCATTGTCCAAAATCATAAATTATTTGATTTTAATCTACAAATTGTTTTTATATATTAGCCTGATGTATATTATATATTAGTTATATATATTGGTCATCCAACTTTTTTTTGTTGATCCATTGGTCATTGTTCTGTGGTGGTTGTTGGTCTAATTTGCAGCCAATATCTGGTTCTGGATTTTGTGGTTTGGTTCCTCTCTGGTGTCATAGCTACTATGTTGTACTTTTTGGTGTCTTTTCGACTTGATTATCATGTTTTTTCTGCTCCTCTTTGGACTATCTTGATGTAGGCTTTGTGCCAATCATTCATATACATTTATAAGTATAGTTATTTTTTTGTGGAAAAAATATTAATTATATATATTATAATACTATAAATCAACTCCCCATATGGGGTGACAACATGACAAAATAAGTAGATCAGTGGTGACGAGATGAGAATTTATACTAGGACAAGGTTATATGAAGTGGGTGGAAATTTAATAGACCTCCTATCTGAATGCTTGAACCTGCTAGGATAACGTAAACATTAACTATGATTTATGGAGACTGAACCCAATGCAATCATGGTAGCAACAACACCACCGCTTTCAAATTTTGGGCATTAGAGTCATTCCAGTTTCACCTACAAAGAGAGGAGGGTAGACTTGGGGACTAAGCATGGAGATTGCATAATTTGAAACAATATTTATCGATGCATTGATGTTGTAGACATGGTAAGGGAGTGCTAGGGTTCTTTTTTCTTTAAAAAAAATGCCATTGAATTTTTTTTGCGAAGAGGTACATAGGGAAAATTTTGGACATTCTGAACATATATATTACTAATAAAAGGTAAACAATTTACAAAATTTACACTTCATTGTCAAATTTGCAATTTTCCATGACAAAGCTAAAAATGACTAACATAAATGACTAATTCATATCCTTCTAGCTAGTCATTTTTTATGTTGTGACTAAATTAGTCATTTATGTTAGACATTTTTAACTCTGTCACTTATTATCTTGTCATATTTTTTAACTGGTGACTAAATTAGTTGTTAATTTTAGTCATTTATAGTTGAGTCAATCAAAATTGTTCATATTTAGTAGTAAATCACTTGAAAAACCTATGGTGACTAGAATTTTTAGTCACCTAGTCTAATTCCAATTTTATTACCATGACCTTTCCCTATTATTTGACTAAAGCAATTTTTGACAAGAAAGTGTGCTCATAGACTGGTATGAAAAAGGCCAAGACTGCAACCAACACAACATATATATTTCCAGGCATTATTACTAGAATCTCCAAGCCCATGCAATTTGTCCCCAAATCAAAATTTCCAAACAAGCATAAGGACACAAAGGTTCATTTAGCTTCTTAGTTGGAATCTGAGATTGAAACTAGATGATCCTTAGATTCATTGGTGCGACTCACAATATTGACTCGTCTTCAATACAACCTAGTATTTAGGAAATGAACTCTAAGATTGCTTGGGTTAGGTCATTGATTCCTTGCAAGGGGGTACCCCCAAATCATAAAGAGCGATCCAACCACTTAGTTGACTCTCACAAAATTATTTGATGAGCCTCCCAATATATATTTGGAGGATAAGTAAGTTTATAACCATGTTGAGACATCTTGGGCCTAGAGGTCATTGATCCCTTCCTTTGGGATCTCACAAATTTTGGAGCAAATCATGATTTAAGCTTGGATGAAGATACCCTTAATGCCTACCATGCATATGAAAAACATGAGTCCCAAGTCCCCATTATTAATATTGTAGATGACCCACCTACATCTATTCCACATGTTCCAAGAGTTCTAGTTAAGAATGAAGCTACGTGAGTGGCCCCCTTCTGATGTAGGTGAGAAATATCAATAGATAAAGGCCATTTCTACAAGTTCTAATGTTATAGAAATTACACAAGTTGGACCCACCACAATGAATTCAAGTGAAAAGTAGGTTTAAAGTAGTGGAGGAATTAGAGGAGATGGTGATGAGCCTATGTTTTCCCGGCATTTGGCGAATGTGATTGGATAATAGAATGAGGTTATATAGGATGTCAAAGGTGAGGAAATCTATGAGAACATTCCTAGTAGTTCCCCTCCTTCATTTTCACTAGTGGACAACCTCTTGATCATGGAATAGGTTGCAAAATTCACATAGAATCATATGCATTATCATGCATTGTTGCACATATGTCAAGATCATGTGGATGTGATCGCACTCCTATATGAGGCCACCCAAGAATGAGTTAATTGAATACATCAATCAATAGGACCACATGAAGAGCATTATCCCATGCATCAACTCATTCTTATCCATTTATTATTATTGATTATCCACTCAATTGGTTGTGTCCATCAATTCATCCTACTGAACCTACATAAATATAAGGGTGTCCCACTTCCAACTTACTCAGATGATGTAAATCACTACATATGAGGTAGAGAAGCGATTTTTCAGAGTCAATCATAATCATAAAGCTTTGTAGGTTGCATAACAATAGTTGGATATCAATATTAACAAGGTCACTAAGGAGAGGGGCAAGGAGTGGAAGGTATGATAATATGTAGAGAATGTAGTTGAAGTTGCTTGGTTACAATTAGAGGGTGTGTGATTAGAGTTAGATCAAGTGGAACCATAAATATTGGAGAACATTTCTATTAATCGACCAATGAAAGGGTTGGATATAGTATGTGCATCATGGCAACAATTATGTCTGAACACTAGTGATTTGGAATCCCAGCTACAAACTTCCTTGTCCTAGGGAGTGTCACATCCACAACCAGCCCGATAACACTTTTGGGATGATAGGGAACTCCATCAACTCCATTAAGTCAAAATAGCTTTGATACCACTCTATCATGTATTCAACCACCTCCAGTAACACTTCAAGGTCTTAGATGGTTTTATTGGATTAAATAGACAACTCTCTATTTTTTCATTTGTGTTATATTCTATTTTGACTGACTCTTCCTTCTTCTATCTATTTTGTTTATTCATTGGATTCTTTCTCTATCAACATTTTAAGCTTTATAGAGAAATATTTTCCATTTTTTTCTTGATCTATAAACTCCAAGCCATTGTATTTTATGTTCTATCAGACCCTTCCTTCCATCATATGCTTTGATATGTCAAGCTCTGATCATTGGAATTCCTTCCATCAAATTCCTCGTATGTATTTTCAAAGTTGTTTTTGATGGTACACCTCCAATAAGAACTATCGATACTTTACCTTGCATAAGTCCCTTTTAAACCATTGGATCCCAATTCATCAAAATATCACTTATAGAAAACTCCATGGTTCCTCGTACAACCCATCGGTCGCATTACCCAATGGCCTAACTCCAATGAGACATTACCGAAAATATTGGATCTGATACGACATTGAGCTTGTGCTCCATTGATCTTCTTCACATTCATGTTCGAAAGCATTAACCTTAACCATAACCGCTTCCTCTTAAAATAATCGAATGATTGAATCCATTAGTCAACTTTGTAGTTAATGGCTCATGAGATCTCTCATTAACACTTGGATTGACTCCATTGGATTCATGGGTTTGAACATCTCTCTCTATAACCTTGTGAAAATTGGTCCCCTTGTTTCTTCTTGCTTTGCACAATCATTTGTGTATTTTCTTTTATATATGTATGCATGTGTGTGTGTGTATATGCATGTATGTATGTTTTTTCTTATGTGTGTATGTACGTATGTATGTCTATGGTCCCTAATTTCATAATTGTTATCATGTCCAACAAGCAATCCCCAATTTCCAAAACTATTGGGTGACTCATTAAATAAATTGGCAACCATGTCTTCCCCTTCCCAAGATAATAGCTACCGCAACCACTTCCTAATATAAGAATTGATGATTGGTGCATAATTCAATTGGGTAGTTAATGTATCATGAGGTCTCTGATTAACACTTGGATTTACTCCATTGGTTTCTTGGGTTTGAATATCTCTATCCCTAAAGTTGTGAAAATCATGGCCCTTGCTTCTTGTTGATTTGCACAATCATTTGTTGTTTTTCTTACACGCACACATACATTACATCACATTCACAATTTTAATGTTCCTAGCCAACACAAATTCCAACTATACTATATTTAAATGTTGATACATAATCTATAAATCAATGGTGGGGCCTTTCCCTTGAGCTCATCGCCATGATTTTTAGCATAATAACAATATTACATCATTTACACATTCTCATATAATGATGTCAAATCTAGGGGTATTACATTATAACCCTCCCCCCTAAATTAGCATTGTCTTTAATGCCCCTTAAATTGAACAAAAATGGGCATGCCTATTTCATAGAATCCTCAAGCTCCCATGTAGCCTTATTCAATCCAAAGTGCTTCCACTGCACCTTTACCTGCTCAATGGCTCAATTCTAGAGCATGGTTACCTTTTTGTGTAGGATGAACATATGCTCCACTTGTAACTCTTCCTTGAGTTCCATGTGAATCACATTCCAATCAATAACATGATTAGGATCATGTACATTGGGCAACAAATAGAAAACACAAAGAAGAGAATGGATAAGCATGATGCATACTTCTCATTCATGTATGTACATATAAATACATTGAGAATTATCCTTGGATTCCCATGGAAAATCTTCTCTAGGAATTCTGATGGTTGTTCACATTCTCACGTGTCAATACTAAATAATACAATAATAATAGTTGACCCTTAATGGATTTGTGTTTCCAACTTTCACCCCCTTAATATGAAGGGGTGTATATGAGTCCAAGAAAAAGAGCTAAAAAACTTTGAAGTGGGAAGTCACCAAAGGATGAACATCTCCAACTTGACATTCTGAATTTTCCAAGTAAGCTAGTTGAAGTTGATGTCTTCTACTAAGTGGTGAAAATAAGGTATTCTCTGAAACATGTGGTTTTGCGATGACCACAAACCAAATGGTGAAAATAATCTAGTGTCCTCCACTAAATGGGTCGTTTTGTATGACCACTAACTCTGGAACTTGGTGATAACTCCGGTTCTAGATCAATGGTTCCCTTTAGAACTTGGAACTAACTATGGGTCTCACTCATTGGTTCCCTTTGGAACTTGTCTCAAGGGTTCAATGGCTCCCTCTAGAAAAACATGGTTTAAGGAATACCATAAATAAAATCATGCTCAGTGAAACATGGCTCTTACTTTGTCTCTGGATGCATCTCTGACACTAGCTAGGTGGCTCTGGCTACAAGATCTCGTAAAAGGTTCTAGCTATTTCGCTAGAACTGGTTCATGCTCACTTTTTCCATCACTCTTATACTTGCACGCTTGTTTCTGACTGTCAGTCAATCCCCCCTGTCAGGAACAAGGTGAGTAGAAGAAAATTTCTCTCCTACAAGATGTGTCATTACTCATGAATGAATTCTTCAATATATATATATGGTTGTTGACAACCTGCCACGAAGAAATACACCCATAGTAAATCTTCTCTCGTATAGGTTTCTTCAAAATGAAGCATTTGTTTGAAGAGTGGGTATGCTTTCCACGGTGCTTACAAGGGTGAAGATCAAAATTGATCTGTCATATGGCTAACTTGATCACAATTTTGGCATTTTGAACTTTGAACTAGAGTAGATGAATATGAACATTCTTTTAATAGCCCAACACTCCAAAAGTAGATTGGATTGGAGTAATCAAGTTTGTGAAATGTCACTTTTTTATCATATCTAGGACCGGTTTTGGGCTTGGAAAGAACAAGATGGACATTTGTAGGGAAAACATAATATTTTTTTATTTTTCTTCTGAAGTGGAGCCACTAATTTGATTATATGCTTCTGAAGTGACCTCATTATGTGTAAGCTGCTAAAAGGAATCACAAAGAAGATTGTTCTGAATATGAACAAGTTCATAATGTATTTCTTCTTGTTTGAGCTACGACTCAAGCTATAGAAACTCAAGTGTGTCTTGTGTGTACATATTTTTTATTATGAGTGCAAGTTTTATTATCGATCATGAAATTATTGTCGACATAAGAGAGAAGTATAATGTTAAGTAACTCTACTAAACCATTGATTTGAGCCATTAATAAGTTGTGCCTAAAGAATCACTCAAATAAAGAAAGGCTTCTTCTAACTCCATCCTTTTACAAAAAGACTAAACAATTGAAGTCTCAAAATCATTAGTTGGAGATCATGAGCTTTTACTGAAAATGCACCCAAGTACAATGCAATTCAACTTAATTTTGGAAGATACAAAAGACTAGTTGCAAGTTACAAAAAATAAATGAACCTACAATGATTTTTGACTATGAAGTTGAATTAATCTTCAAAAGGAATGCTTTACCTCTATACTCGCACAAAAACCTCTCGACTTGAATGCTTTGGTTTCTTTGAGTATTGAAGATGCTTAGATGTGGTGTCAAGGCCATGCAGCAAACTGTCCAACATTGTCAACCAATTTCTCCTTGCTATGCAATTTCTTATCTCGAGATCTTTGAAAACAAGCCTATGCAAATCTCCTCTTGCAAAAACAAATGTTGCTATAGTTTCCAGTCTTCAAACTCTACAATGCAATCTACTGCAACAAGATCGTTGGTAATACAGGGAATCTGCAATCTCTACAAAGCTATACAAGATGGTCTACAAACTCTACAAGGTGCATGTCTACAATCTCTGTGCAATAACTTTGAAAAGTATAATAATAATGAGGAATGCCGTAGCATCATCCCATTCTACCAATTTGTATAATTCAACACTTGTATCAAATCCTTCTGCAAGAAATGAATAACAAGAGGTAATAGAAACCTTCTCGTTTCCGAGACTATATTCTAAATAAGTGAAAGAGTTCTCCTAAACTATTGCAGCCACTATTGCTTCAATTGTAGCAAAAGAGGACACCCACAATCCTTAAGATGAAGTTAATACACATCTATAAAACACTATAAGTTATAAGTTATGAAAATAATTGAAGTTGAAAACATTCTCATGGCATTTTAGTTTGCAATATTGAATATGCAAAATGAACTCAATACCCAATAGGTAGGTTGTGCTTCACTCGAGGTGCATTCAAGTGGAGATCCTTCTATTGTAGGGCAATCTCATTGTCATTATGCTTTAGAGGATATAAATTATGCTTTCAAATATCAAATAAGAATGTTGTGAGAATTATTAAACAAGAATGTTATGACAAGTATTGATATGCAAAGAGGTGGCCCATTGGATCCTTTGGAGATCTCCAACGCAACAACTTAATGCAGCAAGATTATGATATACCATGACGCAGAAACTCCAACGCTTCAACCCATTCAATTCGGCAGTTTCAATGAAGGCTTGCTCCGAAAATAAGTGCAGACAGACGAAGCATACCCACGAAGAGATATATCCTATATACAATGGTATTATGTGCACTATGGACAACTTCAGAAAATACTCAAATGAAGAAAAGTTCACCACAAGAACCTCTGACGATACTAGAACGGCCGATTTAAAGAAACAAAATGCTCCACGGATAATCAGACTCAACCATGTAACCTATTGAAGAAAAAATCACGAAAGAAACTCTACTAACCAACATTCATACTGAGGATTGCAAAATTCATCGTAAGAACTGATGCGGAGATTAGATCGATAGCTTGAAAATTTCCACCACAAGAACTGTAGTAGAGACTTAGAATGGAAGAAAATTCACCACAAGAAGCTCTGCCAAGACTCAAATTGATGACTTAAACAAATGAAATTCCGCCAATTGAAAAATTCAAGAGTATATGTTGGAATACTGGGTATTTTGTGCACTCAAGAAGATTGGGGTGTGTGAAACTAAGCGATCAACAATTAGATGGAATGCATTGAAGCCGATTCAATTTAGTTGGACCATATTTTCTATTAAGTCGAAGTGAAGTGATAGCATCCAGAAGGGAAAACAAAATTTACCCACGTAGACATGCAAGCATGTGTGGAGAGGCCAGGCCATGGTTAGAGAGAGATAGGCCACGGGATGTAGAGAAGGTTGTATAATGGAGAGGAACGAGTAAAAAAAACTTAGGAGGTACCCTAGGTCATGAAGTTTAACCGCTTAGAGAGTAAACGTAGAGATAGAACACCAGGTGAATATGTACAGTAATTAAGGTTACACCTTGTTGGGCCTAGGAGATCATGCTCAAAATATATATCATGCCCATAAACGACAATGTATATAGGGACCCTTCTTGATTGCTACTCATTAGTTTATGCGCTCCCCATTTTATCAACATGATATCTAAGCCATGGTGATAGTGGTCTCGAAAATTCAGGGTTGCTCCCAAGACAAAGTTTGGCTTGGCATAGGAGCCATGTCATGTTGAGAGCACCAGTGCAGAAGAGTCGACCAGAGAAAGAGTCCCCCAGGCGAACCACAGTTAATACACCCGTGTGGAAATCCGTGCAGAATAGTTGGTTGAAGATAGTCTGAGTTGAGTTGAGTCCCGCAGAGAAAGTTACGCTGAATCAGTTCTCCCAAACAGAGCCTGTCACTGTGTATCGAAATCAATTAATTGACAAAGAAAAACCCTCAAAGTAAGGAGATTTGATTCATGGTTCGAGGCAGGGATAATTCAAAACTGAAAGGAATCTGCGTGAAGGTGTAGCCGCCTTTCCCAGCTCGTGGATGAATTGCGTGAAAAGTTGGGTTGTCGCACATGAAATAATCTGAAGGAGCCGAGAAGCCAGAGTGATTGTGCAGGATTTTTGGAGTTAAAAGTCTTATTTCATTATTAAAGAGTATGTGAGCCTGCAGTTTTGTGTAAACTGAGAAACAGAAGCCCACTGCTACTGATGTGAAGGAAGATTATTGTTGCATAAAACGTCCTCTAGTTTTGTGCAGACTGTAAAAGATATTTTACGTTACAAAGAACTACTATAGCCGATTCACCACAAGATTTTAGAGTAAGAAACATTGGTATATGTTTTCTTGAATTATTCGCATGGAGCAAATGATATTTTACAGAAGTTTTAAAAGACGTTTTTGTTGGAAAATGTAATTACTGGCAGATCGTATCTTACAGGGTCTGTACCAGTCAAGATCTTGTCGGTCAGTTTGTCAAGAGGGAAGAGCCCACGATTAGGCAATGTAAACCAGTCGAATTTATTTCTGAAGCCAAGTTGTTAGGTAGATAGTTAACGTAGAAGCAAATTTCAGGTTGCCTATAAATAGAAGAAGAAATTTGTAAATCAATTTACACAGACACAATAGAGAGACAAGGAACTTAGGGTGAGAAAGAGAAGTTGAAGTTCAAACTTATGTGTAAGTGATTCAGTCGAAGAGCTGAAGCTCTGTAAAAGGATCAATCGGTGAGCTCACAAGTCTCGAGAAGTCTCAGCCGACAAGTCTGGACCGACAAGTTTGTAATACTTTGTTATTTCAGCATAGTTAAATATATGAAATAGTTTATGGTTGAATGCATAATTATTTGGCCGCACATATTTCCAGATTTACTTGGGTAAATGTCTTTTACAATCAATGTTAAGTGAAAGATCAAAGAACCCATAAATTTCTTACGGCACTCAAGTCTTCCTACATATTTGGGCACATGTTTTATAAGTTATTTGGATTTGTTAATGTGTCTATTTTACTCTATTTTACTCATAGGTGAAATGCATTTGTAATTTCTTAAGTCTCTTAGACTAAGAAAAATATTTTTTAGATTTCGACCAAAGTAAGCCGACTTGAAAGGTCAAAAGGTCAGTCGACTTGAGAAGTCAAAGAGGTCAGCCGACTTGAGAAGTCCAAGAGGTCAGCCAACTTGAGTGGTCAAAGAGGTGAGCCTTAGAGGTCGAAGTCAGCCGACTTCGAAGTGACAAGTGGGAGAGTGAAGTGACAAGTAAGTCCAAGTATTTAATATTAACTGAGCTATAAACTCAAGTTTAGTGGGCTTGGTTTTGGCTAACTGGTATCAGAGCAAGGTTTATATCAGCCCAAGATTTAAGAAAGAAATCTTGTCTTAAAAGGTGGAAATTTAATTTTCTAAGGAAAGTTAATTAAAAAATTAAAAGGGCTTCCACTTTTGGTTCATTGCAAACTCCATTTTTTACAGGAAAGAATTATGAATATTGGTCTTTAACTATGAAGGCTTTATTCAGAGGTCAAGATGTCTGAGAGATAGTCCAGCATGGTTATGCAGAACCAGCAGACATGATAGCATATAACAATCTCACACAGGCTAAGAAAGATGTCTTGAGAGAACAAAGGAAGAAAGATGGAAAAGCTCTATTTTACATACATCAAGCTATGCATGAGAGCATACTCCCAAGAATAGCAGCAAAAACTAATGCTAAGCAAGAATGTGATACATTGGAGACTGCCTATCAAGGTTTGGATAAGGTAAAGACATCCGAGCTGCAGATTCTGAGAAAAGATTTTGAATCTTTGTCCATGAAAGATTTAGAGAATGTAGAAACATTCTACACCAAATTTGTTGGGTTGATAAACCAACTAAAATCTCATGGAGAAGCCATAGAAGACCGAAGGGTTGTTGAAAAAATTCTTAGAAGCCTTCCTCCAAGATTTGAAAATTTGGTTGTGACCTTGGAAGAACACACAAACATGACGACATTTACCATTGATGAGTTACAAGCTTCACTCATCAATCATGAACACAGACTCAGCAGAACACAAACATCATTGGAAGGTGCATTTGCAGCACAGTCATCCATAAGTCGTGGTAGAGGCAGGGGGAGAAACAACTTCAGAGGCAGAGGAAGAAGTTCTTCAAGAGGAGGACGAGGCAGAAGTCCTGCAAATGTCGGTGGCAGAGGAGATAATTAGAACCCAAGTCAGCCAAGTGGCCAGAGGTTTGATAAATAAAAAATTCAATGTCATTACTATAAGAAATTTGGTCATTATGCATATGAATGCAGGAAGAAGCAATATGACCAAGGAAGGAAAAGCCCAAATCAGTCGACCAGTGCTAGCACTTCGACAAGTGCAATGTTAATGACATCGACATCTCCAGTCGAATGCAATGTTGTTCAAGAAAATCCACATGACATATGGTACTTGGATTCAGGCTGCAGCAACCACATGACCAGTAAGTTAAATTTGTTTTCCAGTCTAGACAATTCAGTTAAAACTGATGTTACACTTGGAAACAATGTCCAAGTTACTGTCTTAGGAAAAGGCACTGTTGATATTCTAACCAAACAGAGGGAGAGTAAGTATATCCTTGATGTCTATCATGTCAAAGGTTTGAAACATAATTTGTTAAGCATTGGACAGTTGTTACAAAAAGGCTACAGAATCTACATGGAAGATGATCACTGTGTGATCAAAGACAAGCGTCCAAGCGACCAACTGATAGCAAAAGTGCCAATGACAAGCAACCGCTTGTTTCCATTGATAATAGTTCCCGACTGAAAGGGAAGACAAACTCAGGAGCTGCATTCAAGGCAAAAAGTGAAGAAACGATCGAGCTCCTCGACAAGAGAGAAAATTGTAGCGCTAATTTGCAAGGTGCATTTCAGACAGAAGTTTAGAATGAATCTTGGTTGTGGCATTTCAGATTTGGACATCTGAATTTTGGTGGGTTGAAGCTACTGCACACAAAGAATATGGTAAAAGGATTACCATTGATCGATAGACCATAAAGGGTTTCTGAAGGATTCATTTTTGGCAAGCAGCACAGAGAGACTTTTCCAATCAGAAAGTCCTATAGAGCACGCACACCACTTGAAATTGTGCACTCTAATATTTGTGGTCCAATGCAGACATCATCCATTGGTGGCTGCAAATATTTTCTAACTTTTATTGATGACTACTCAAGAAAACATGGGTATATTTCTTGAAACATAAATCTGATGCATTTAGTTATTTTTAGCAGTTCAAGGCACTCGTGGAGAACCAGAGTGGACATCGCATCAAGATCTTAAGGACCAACAGAGGAGGTGAATATGTTTCAATTGAATTTCTGAATTTTTGCAAGACCCATGGCATACAGAAACAATTCACTGCACGGTATACACTTCAGCAGAATGGTATTGCCGAAAGAAAGAACAGAACCATCATGGAGATGGCACGCAACATGTTGGCAGCCAAGCATTTGCCAAATGAATATTGGGGTGAAGCAGTCGCAACTGTCATTTACATTATGAACTAGTGTCCGATAAAGAGTGTGAAGAACAAAGTTCCCCAAGAAGCATGGATAGCTATGAATCATAGTGTTTCACATTTAAAAGTTTTTGGTTGTGTTGCATATGCTCCTGTTCCAGATGAGCTCAGAAGGAAGCTAGACAAGAAGGGGCATAAATGTATTTTTGTCAGCTATTCTGAAGACACAAAAGCATACAAGTTGTATAACCTTGTCGCAAGGAAAGTGATAATCAGTCGATATGTTCAATTTGTCGAGAATGAATCATGAGATGGAACTGTTGACATAAATGTCAAGATTGTGTCGAATGTTGACAATGATGATATGGAAGAGGAAGTGGTTCAAACACCACATGTAAGTCAACCAGTCGTAGCACCATCGCCTCCCATGACACCATGACATGGTTCAGCACAAGGACCATCGACACAAGTAGTAGCTCAAGCTACACCGACAAGCACACCAAGAGGACAGTAGACTCCATTAAGCATTTCGTCGATGTCGACATCGACAGAACCGGTGAAGACAAGAAGTCTATGAGAGATATATGAAGTTGGTACACCTAATTCATTCTCTCTCTTTGCATTATTTTCTCCTATATATGATCCACTAACATTTGAAGAAGCTGTTGAAGAAGAAGTATGGGCACAAGCCATGGATGAAGAAATAGAATGCATTGAGAAGAACCAGACATGGGAACTGGTTGATGTACTAATAGACAAAGATGTAATCAGTGTCAAATGGATTTACAAGACAAAACAAGATGCTGATGCAAATGTGTAGAAGCACAAGGTAAGAATGGTAGCAAGAGGGTTCACACAGCAACCTGGCATTGACTTCAATGAAACGTTTGCACCTGTTGCACACATGGATACAGTCAGAACAGTTTTGGCCATTGCTGCACAAAACAAATGGTATGTTCATCAAATGGATGTCAAGTCAGCATTCTTAAATGGCTATCTAGAAGAGGAAGTATATGTGGAACAGCCACAAGGGTATGAAGTTCCAGGACAAGAGCATAAAGTGTAAAGGCTAAAAAAGGAATTATATGGTTTGAAGCAAGATCCTAGAGCTTGGTACAGTCGGATTGATTCCTATCTCACTGAAAATGGATTTCACAGAAGTGAAAGTGAACTGACTTTGTACACCAAATTCGATGAGAAAGGTAAGATGTTAATTGTATGCTTGTATGTAGATGATTTAATATTTACTGGTGATTTTGGCATAGTAGATTTTAAAGCAGTCATGGAAAGTGAATTTGAAATGACTGATACGGGGCTTATGAAGTTTTTTCTGGGCATTGAAGTTTAGTAGTCTGAAAGTGGTATTTTTATATCACAGACAAAGTATGCAAGTGAAGTTTTAAAAATGTTTAACATGTCTAATTGCAGGACAGCCCCAACACTAGTAATAACAAGTTTAAAATTGAGCAAGGATGATGAAGGATCCACTGTAGATCCTACGCTGTTCAAAAGGCTTGTTGGCAGCCTTATGTATTTGACAGCAACAAGACCAAACATTATGTATGGTGTAAGTCTGATCTCAAGGGTCATGGAGTCACCAAAGGACTCACATTGGCAAGTAGGTAAAATAATTCTAAGGTATGTAAGTGGCACAAAAGAACTTGGTATTATGTATTCAACCTCATAAAATTTTAAACTCATTGGTTACACTGACAGTAACAATGGAGGCAACATAGATGACAGGAAAAGCACATTTGGGTACACATTTCATTTTGGTACAGGTTTTGTTTCATGGGTTTCAAAGAAACAACCCATTGTAACTTTGTCTTCAGCTGAAGCAGAGTATGTTGCAGCAACAAGTGCTGCATGTCAAGCTGTCTAGATGAGAAGAGTCTTAAAAGACTTGTCATAGAACCATTAAGAACCAACAACAATCTTCTACTACAACAATTCAGCCATAGCATTATCAAAGAATCATGTGTTTCACAAGAGAACCAAGCACATCGACACAAGGTTTCATTTTGTAAGAGAGTTGGTGAACGACAAGAAAATTTGTTTGGAATTTTGCAGGTCTGAAGACCAACTTGCAGACATCTTTACGAAACCATTGGCAAAGGACACATTCCAGTATCTGCGTAGTTATCTTGGAATGACAAGTTTTGCACAGTGAACTCTGTCATAAACATAGCATGTCTAAGCTCTGAAACATTTTGTAACCCATCTACTCATAATAAGGGGGAGTGTTGAAAAATGTAATTACTCGCAGATCCATACCTAACTCTCAGCCAACTCTGTCAGGGTCTGTACCAGTCAAGATCTTGTCGGTCAGTCTGACAAGAGGGAAGAGTCCATGATTAGGCAATGTAAACCACTCAAATTTATTTTTGAAGCTAATTTGTTAGGTAGATAGTTATTACAGTGTTTAATGGTGAGTTAGTCGACCCATGTAGAAGCAAATTTCAGGTTGCCTGTAAATAGAAGAAGAAATTTGTAAATCAGTTTATACAGACACAATAGAGAGACAGAGGAAATCAGGGTGAGAAAGAGAAGTTGAAGCTCAAGCTTCTATGTAAGTGATTTAGTCGAAGAGCCGAAGCTCTGTAAAAGGATCAGTCCGTGAGCCAACAAGTCTGGGCCAACAAGTCTGGACTGACAAGTCTAGACCAACAAGTCTGAGCCGACAAGTCTGGACCGACAAGTTTGTAATACTTTGTTATTTCCGCATAGTTAAATATATGAAATAGTTTATGGTTGAATGCATAATTATTTGGCCACACATATTTGCAGATTTACTTGGGTAAATGTATTTTACAATTATTGTTAAGTGAAAGATCAAAGAACCCATAAATTTCTCACTGCGTGAAAGTTCCAGGGTTTTACAGCACATTGGTCGACTCAAGTCTTCCTATATATTTGGGCATATGTTTTATAAGTTATTTGGATTTGTTAATGTGTCTATTTTACTCTATCTTACTCATAGGTTAAATGCATTTGTAATTTCTTAAGTCTCTTAGACTAAGAAAAATACTTTGTAGATTTCGACCAAAGTAAGCCGACTTGAGAGGTCGAAGAGGTCAGCCGACTTGAGAAATCAAAGAGGTCAACCGACTTGAGAATTCAAAGAGGTCAGCCGACTTGAGTGGTCGAAGAGGTGAGCCGACTTAGAGGTCGAATTTAGCCAACTTCGAAGTGACAAGTGGAAGAGTGAAGTGACAAGCGGGAGAGTGAAGTGACAAGTAAGTCGAAGTAAATCAGTTGGGTCTAAAGGCTGACCAAAGTTGATAGACTTGTCTAGTCAGGAGATAGACAAGTTTCACCCGACAAGTGAAAAAGAAAAAGAGGTCGGCGTGACAAAGTGAAAATTAAATTTTAATATTAACTGAGCGGTAAACTCAAGTTTAGTTAGCTTGGTTTTGGCTAACAGTTTTGAGCAATACTCTCATAAGGGCATTGATTAAGAATGATCCAAGGGTAAAAACTACACCATTGCCATGCATTAGAATATTTGTCATTAATTTTATCAAAATTTGCTCAGTAGTGAAGGTTGTTGCTTAAAAGTGAAGCAGTTTTTTAAAAGACTCTGAAAATGGCAGCTTCAAAATTAAGTTTTTTTGTTGAAGAAGAAGAAGATCGATTTTATTAAAGATTGAAGTTTTTGTTGAAGAAATACAAACTCTTTTGAAGCAAAAAGTGACTATATTCATATATTTGTTGCTTGTGAATGCATCAAGATTGCCCCATGTGGCACAAGTAAATTATATATGTTGTAAATTGCCATCCTTACATTGTGTTAGTATAGCACCGTGTTGGATTGATTTAGATAAATCTCATAGCTAGAGTACTTTCCTAGCAAACTAGCTAGCATTTTGGGTGGTACCTATATGTTTTGGTAGATGGAAGTATGTCCATAGGGTTGTCAGTAATTCAATCTATGTACCAATGTTTGGTTCAAAGGTACTGTTGGTTCCTAGTTGGTACACATATGACAAATTTTTATTTTTGCAACATAAAAGATGCATGAATAATGTAATGGTCATAATGTAATTAGGTATATGTTGTAATGAGGTGCATGATCGGTTGTACCTGACATCTCTAAGTTTCCTAGTTTTTTGGTTCATGTTGTAATTCCTTGTCATAGGCATGTTTGTGTCCCCATGTTGTTGTAAGCTTATTTGTTGTATTCTTGTTCTCTAGGCATACTTGTAGCACTAAGACACATGATATCACGGGATTTGATACTCTCTTAGAGAGGTTTGTGTTGTCAAGTTGTGGAATAGACCACCACTAGAGGTAACATGGGTGATAGGTGTACCCATAGCCTAAACTTGATCAAGGTCGAAGATAAGAAAAATAATCTTTGATACCTGGGGATTAGTTGATGGACTAGATATATTGCCAATAGTCATTATGATGAAATCCGAAAGATGAAAAATGAATCATTGTTAGAAATGAACATTAGTGGTGAGCATGAGCGATCCTAAAGAACCTGATGAAACATTGAAAATAAAAAGTACGAAAATTTTACAGCATTGAAGAAGAAGAAAAAGAAAAGAATAGAGTTTGCAATAGCAATCATGAATCAAAAACTAAAAGTTTTTAAAAATTTGTAAGCCATGCTGAGACATAGATCAGTAGGAATTTTCATTTCATAATTTTGCTATTAGAGTACCACACTTAAGAAATCAACACTCGAGATTAAGAGGGAGTGTTAGAGGATGCAATCTCATTAGTTAGTCTATTCAGTTAGTCATTTTGATAACATGTTAGCTGTTATTGGCTAGAATTGTCAATTATGTAACATATATATACAATTGTATGATAATGGATAATTAGTTCAACCATTGTTGGTTGCTACTCATTCGTTTTGGCTCTCTCCATTTTATTAGCAGTCTAGAAACCATTCAAAGAATGTTTCACTAGGCCATCTATCACAAGTCGCGGCTCACAAGAGAAGAACAATACTATAGCAAGTAAGCAAAATTATTAGCACAGGTCTCATAGAATCTCTAGAATAGCACATGCCTCACAATTATCCTTTCCAATAGCATTGTTGGAGTTCCCATGAACAATGGGAGAAACTTACTAAAACACAAAGCAAAGAATGGATAAGCCTCGATGCATATTTATCATTGATGTATGTACATATAAATACATTGAGAATGACCCTTGGATTCACATTCCAAGACGTCTATTGGACTCCCAATAGTTGTTCACATACTCACATGGAGTCCCAACAGTTTTTCACATTCTCACATGTGAATAGTATATAATACAATAATAATAATTAACCCCTAAGGGAAAAATGTTTCCGA
The DNA here is from genome assembly GCA_001517045.1 of Pseudotsuga menziesii. NCBI lineage: Eukaryota > Viridiplantae > Streptophyta > Pinopsida > Pinales > Pinaceae > Pseudotsuga > Pseudotsuga menziesii. Next base: position 25,102 of record LPNX010858150.1, read on the forward strand.
AAATACTTCTTAAGAAATGAGACATGAAAAGCATTATGAGCTTTCATGTGTGCAGGAAATGAAACCATATAAGCAACAAATCCTATCTTGTCAAGGACTTCGAAACGTCGAGGATATCTCGGTTCAACTTGGAACAGCCCCCAAGTTTCAAAGAGATCTTCTTCGATTTCACTCAAATAAACATGGTCTTCAACACTATACTCTCTATGCACCCTCTTAAATTTTGCATAGCTCTTCCACTTTTCCTATGATGATTCAAATTCCAATTGATTTTAACATCCTTTGGTTCTATTTCTCTAACCATTTTTTATCCAAGCACTACCATATTTATTGGATTTTCCCAACTTACTATATTTCTTTTTTTCATCATGCATAGCTTCAAATGGACTCATTCCCAATGACACATGGTGATCGTTGGTGTGTGTAAATTCAACTAGATTTAGATAATCTTCCCCCTTGGACGACTCATTCATCACATACATCCTTAGGATATCTTTAATCACTTGGTTTACTCTCTCCATATGACCAATTGTTTGAGGATGATATGAAATTTAGGTAAGTTCCCAAATCCTTGAAAATTTCTTTCCAGAAGTTTGAGGTGAATTTGGTATCCTTGTCTAAAATTATTGCCTTAGGAAATCCATGCAACCTGAATATTTCCTTCAAGAAAATATTTATGATGTCATCTACTTTATGTGTGGACTTAGCCTATATGAAATGTGCTTCTTTTTTTAACTTGTCCACCACCACTATGATTAAGTCATGTTATCTTATTGTCATAGGCAACATTGTAATAAAATCCATGGAGATTACTTCCCATTTCCACTCAAGGATGGGCATGGTTGCAGTAATCTCATTATATGTCGGTGCTCTTCTTTAACCTGTTGGCATTTATGACACCTAAAAATATTCTTTGTTATACCCCTTTTCATCATTGTCCAATAATATTTCTTTCTTTCCATCGTTATGGTTTTCTGATATTATGGATGCCTTGAGTAAATCATTTGATGTACTTCATCCATTACTAGCTTCTTCATCCTTTCATCGATTGGAATGTACAACCTTCCTTGAAAAACAAGAATTCCATATTCTTCCAGTTGATATCCCTTATATTTTTTATCAAGTTCTCTTTCTCACAGACCTACTACCACTTGAATATACCTCTCATCTTTAGTTAAGTCTTTAATGACTTGTTATATGAGGTCATTCGTGCATATTCTCATAGTTGCTACATGAAATATTCTACTAAGAGAATCATCAACTTTATTTTCCTTTCCCTAACATGTTTGATTTCAAGTTCAAATTCACTTAATAATTCTAACCACCTTTCCTAATGAACATTCATACTTGGTTGATAAAACAAATATTTTAGGCTCATATGATCAGTTCATAACTTAAATTTTCACTTGAGCAAGTAATGTCTCCACATCTTCAAGGCACGTAAAATGGTAGCTAATTTCAAATCATGAGTTGCATAATTATTTTCATGTTCCTTTACCTTTCTAGAGCCATAGCATATCATGTGTCCTTCCCGCATATGTACTCCTCCTACCTCTTTGATGGAAACATCAATTCATACCACAAAATATTTTCTTGGATCTACAATATTCAAAATAGGAACACTAGTGAGTAGTTCCTTTAAGCGTGGGATATATTCTCACATTTATAGGACCATATGAGTTTTACATTCTTTCTTTGAAATGAAGCAATAGGGTGCACCACTTTGGAGAATCCTTCAATGAATGTCTTATAATAACTTGCTAAACCCATGAATGATCGGGCATTTGTCACATTCTTGGGCATAGGCTAATTCACCATAGCCTCAATCTTCTTAGGGTCTATTTAGATTCCCTCTCCTGAGATAATATGACCCAACTACTGAATCTTTTGCTGATAAAAAACACATTTTCTTAGTTTTGTCTATAATTGATGTTCTATGATCAATTGTAATACCATTGTTAGATGTTATGTGTGTTCCTCTTCAGCCTTAGAATAAACAAGGGTGTCATCTATAAATACCATCATGAATTTATCTAAATACTGGTTGAACATGTTTTTCACGAGGCACATGAAAGTAGTCGATGCATGAGTGAGGCCAAAAGTTGTAAACTTGCATTGGCCATATCGAGTTCTGAAGTTCTTTTATGGATGTATTATTCTTTAATTCTGACCTAATGATACCCTGACCTTAAGTCAATCTTGGAGAAGACTATATCTCCTTTCATATGTTCAAATAAATCATCTATTTGGGGGAATGGATACTTATTTTTTATTGTGACCTTATTAAGATTCCTATAGTCAATGCACATTCTCAATGCTCCAACTTTCTTTTTTACAAACAACACTAGTGCACCCCATGGGGATACACTTGGTCTAATATAATTTTGGCCCATAAACTATTGAAGTTGCAATTTTAGTTCTATTATCTCTGTAGTTCTCATTATGTGAGAGTATTTAGACCCTAGAGTTGCTCATGCAACTAGGCTAATTATGAAATCTATATCTCTTTTAGGTGGCATCCCTACTACCTGATTTGGGAACATATCCATATATTCATGTATCCCAACATAATTCTATATATTTTGACCTATATCCTCTATTCATTTTGGTACATGGATTGTATATATTTGACATTTCTTCTCAAAGTACCTCCCTAATTGCAAAGTTGAGAGCCACCATATCGAGATAATTTTATGTACTCCTTTCACTAACTAGAACCTTCATTTGTCATCAATAATTTTAAGAACCTTATTATAGCAATCAATATTGGATCGATGCATTTCCAACCAATCCATGCCAATAAGAACATTATATGATCCTAACAGTAGGACATTTAGCTTTTCTTGAATGAAGAGACCATTTAGTGTTATCATACATATTTCCACTAATTCACTTACTTTCTTGTTGGTCTTGGTGTCTAACTAGACTAACCATGCCTTACAATGTTTACTTTTTTTAAACGAGGATATTTCTACCATTTTAGGATGGATATAACTATGATTGGACCCCAGTTCATTCAAAATAGAGATATTTTGTGTGGCAATATTACCTCCAACTTCACCGACCGTTGCTTGAATATCTTCATGATGACTACCCAAAGCTACATAGACTATTTCTCTAGCCATATACTTAACAATAATGGTTTATTTTATGTTGTGTAGCCATCTAGGTTTATTCTTTCTATGTAAATAGTCCTTAAGCATGTGGTTCTCCCCACATCCCCAACATTGAATTGGTTCCTCGAAACTTCCGTCTTCTGGCATAGTCCACTTGAACCCACCTTGAGCTTGTTGTCCATGTTGCGCATTCCTTGGTTGGTTCCTATAGGGTAAGGGTTTCAATCCCTTCCTCATTGGATAAAATGTATCTTTATTCTTTCCTCTTCTTGATTTTTTCTCCTCAATTCTACCCTTGTTTTCTCACAATGCATATACTTACGAATAACATCATCCAAATTCTTAAGCTCTAAGAACTCAATTCCGTCTTTGTAATTTTGGAGCAATCCACTTAAGAACCTATGAATCCTTACCTTCTCATTTCTGATGTAATATTCATACTGTAGTAGCTCTATAAAATTGTTCACATGTTCCTCCATTATCATATGTCCTAGATTTAATTCATGAAACTCTTTGCTCTTGTTATCATGATACTTCTCTGAAAGGTATTTCTAGTTGAAATATTTTTCAAACTTCTCCCAAAAAAATATTTCTCTCCTTGACTCCTTTTATGGGTGTTCCCACTAGATTGAAGCTCTACCTTTTAAGCGAAAAATGGAAATATTGGCCTTTTCCAAAGTAATCATGGATCCTAAAGTACCTATTCATTCCTAGAAGTTGTGCTTTAGATTCTTGGCTTGTCTTACCTTCCCCATTGAATGTAGGCACCTTTACCATCCTGCATTCTCCATAGTGGTTTACTCTATGAGACTCTCTTATTTTGGGCCTTATACTTGAGTGTTCTGACCTATATGATGAATCTCTTGATTCACTTGAACTGCTATCTAAGGTGTTTGATGGATATGTTATTGTTGTCCTCTTATGCAAACCTCTTCTCGAGCTTTGAGATATTCCTTGAAGTGACTACTCACACTCTTTATATCCTTGTTATTATTGTTTTAATTTGCTCCCAATTGGTCCTTATGGTGAATATCTATTAGGATATGGATTATGGGAGCATTTATCTGAAATTTCTTTTCTTTTGTCTTGGTCAACATGTCATCAAAACTTCTCATGGTTTCAACCACTTTTGGAGATGTGATTTGTGTTCTCCTTCCATTGGATTTTGTTTCAGCATTATCACCATGCACATCTTCTCCCATGACATCTTCATCTTCCTCATTTGCATAGAGATATTATGCATCACTCATGAAAATCAATCCATTTCTAACCCTTCCAACTTATTCTGCTTGCTACCTTTTTGTCCTTGTTGTATTGATTTACTACTAGTACAAAAGATGTCCACATGAGGAAGTTTTGTTCGATGACCTATCAATGTAACCTGATAACTACTTTAATTTTCATTACCATTCTAGCATATTGCACTTTTTCCATTACCACATTAACATCATGGTGTTTCCCATTTTCCCATACCTAGAGGCCAAGTGTTAAACCACTTTTATGGTACATCTCTATTATGTCCTCAACCATATCGATAGAACTTTTTGGATGACGAGAAACTCCATTAACTGAAAATTCAACTCTGTTATCAACCGCTCATGTCTATGACCACTTCCAATAAAAATTTGAGGTCTCGGGTGGAATTATTGGATTACACCACCTACAACTCTCTCTCTTGTTTTCATTTGTGCCATCTTCTCTTTTGACTATCTCTATCTTATTCTATCTTTTTATCTATTAATCAAGTCTTTTATTTATCGACATTTTCAAATTTTTTGGGAACTATATTCCACTATTGTCCCAATCCATCCATTCCAATGCATTAATTTTTTTGTTCTATCGGACCCTTCCTTCCAATCATTATACTTCCTTCCATTGGAATTCCTCATATGCACTTTCGAAATTGCTTTATGATGTTCCACCTAGGATGATAACATCATGATACTCTACCTTCGATGAGGCCCTTCCAAACCATCGAAATGTTGCTTATCACACACTCCTCGATTCCTTACATAATCCATTAGTTGCATTCCATAATGGACTACCTTCGTTCAGGAATTCCCAATACAAAATTAGGATTTTGGTCCATTGGGTTTCTCCACATTTATGTTCAAAATCCCTTCCCAATATCATTCCTACAATGAGGGATTCCTTGAAACTCTACTCCAATATAGTACTCCCAATCTATCAGAATCCTCATTCCATTGGAAACTCCCACATACACATTTGGTGATGTTCTTCAATGATGAGTATCCAATGAGAACTTTGCGATAGTCTTTTGTTTCATTGTATCGAGCTCATTTGAACATTTCCCATTCTTATATTTTCCTTTGCACATCGGACTTACACCTCAACAAGGTAGTTAAACATCCATTTTCAACACTCCAATGATCCATATCCGATGGACTGTACTTAGCGAATTTTTGGGTTTTCTCAAGGATTGAAAGGATGGACTCCCTAGCAATTTGACCTCATTTTCCAAGGTCCTTAGGCCTATTTAGGTCATTCGTTAACCTCCATAAATTATTTTTAAACAATTTGGACGATTATACTTATATGTAATTATGTTCATTGCTATGCATGAAAACATGTTATTCTACATGCAATCAAGAAAAGCTATAGGTAATTAAGAAATACTATACAATCATCTTGAATACATGTTGACATGACTTGAATTCACATTTTTCATATTCATAAACAACTTGACACAACAAAAAATATATTCTCATTCCATTCAACATTAATTTATGATTAATTTAAATCAATAGAACACATCAATAGAATATTGATCTTGAAAGAAGTTGTCCCAAGCAACTAACTGTGTAAGAGAAACATTCCACCCAACCATGGGCACTTTATCCAACATGTAATATTTATGCTAAGAGGAAGCCCTTGAGTTGGGTGCAATTTTCATAAGGAAATGGAACTACTAAGGCTCACTCATAGTCATGTAGACACAACTCCATGATCAATCAAACCCAAAACTGGGTTTATCAAGATGCCCATTGTCACATGGATACAATTACATAGCCAAGACAACACACAACCATGCTATCATGCTAGGAAGAGAACTAAGAGAAGCATTTCTAAGTTACCGATCTCACCCACAGAGCTACATGCACCTTAAGAAGACTTAACCATCCTGACACCCACAAAACCTGCTCCCGCACTACACAAGGGAGGTACCCCTTCTCATGTCAACAATCCCTCAGGTGTCCCCCTCCTTCTAGGTTTTATTCAGTTTTCACATAGAAAGGTAAACCAAACCCTATCATCTTCAAAGAGGCCTCAACATTCACTGGGTTGATTAAACACATCCCAAATACCTTTTCTATTCTTGGATTCATACGTAAGGCTCAAATGGTTAGGGGGAATCATACTAACATTTGAATTGTCCCCAAATTTATCACGATACTTGAATTTGGTCCAAAATTCCTTTCTTTGCTTCTGCTCACTTACTTACATCAATTCACCACAACCTAGTCCCAACATCAACAATATTAGTAAAGGGAAATAGAGTTGAAGTGGGGATTATTGGTTGAACAAGTCGATGATGGAAGAAAACTCATACATACTGAGTTGCATGAAAGAATCTCATTAATGATTGCATGTAGAGAACTAAGCACAATAGAGGTAAGAATCCTCAACTAATGAAGGTACGGGCCTTAACTCATAGTTTTTTTCCAATCCAACAAGCAATACTAAGTTTCTATAAATTTTGGGTGATCCGACATGAAATTGGAATCCATGCCATCCCCTTCCAAAGACAATAACTACCTTGGCCACTTTCTCCACAAGTAAATTTGAACCCAAAATCTGATGGCATATTTGTCTGAATTTCGATAAGACTCCATCTAACATCCGACAAAGTGGTCTATTTTTAAATATCAGTAGAATTACATCGGATATCCGATGACTACAACATTCTGTTGTAAATACGGCAACAATTAGTTGCATGAATGACAAGTAAATCCAATGACGTTTCGTCGAATTTACGACACCCGTTTCGTCGGTTAACCAACATCTAGATTTCCTTAATTCGTCGATTAATCGACATCAATTTCCAGCAATGTCTTCAGAAATGCAATGGAAATCATGTCGGTTAACCGACAACATCATAAACCCATGGTGTTAGTTAATCGACACATAGTCATAAAAAATTCAACAACTGTCTCATAAAAATATACATAAATATCTGGTGTCATATATGTTGGTTGTATGGTAGCCTCGTCGTGCATAGTACTTATGTCCAACACACCACTCATCGATTATCTGACATTAATTTCCAGCAATGTCATTGAAAATACGACGAAAACCGTGTCATTTAACCAACAACATCATCCACCTATGGTTTCGGTTAATCAACACATAGACATTGGAAATCCGATGACCATCTGATAAAAATATACACAAATATTTGACATTGTATTCGTTATTTGTATGGAATCCTTTTCAGATATAGTAATTAATTCGTCAGAAATGTGATGCCTATGAGTAATTTAAAAAACAAAAATCTATGCTCATCTTGAAATGCAAGTATAATCAAAGTGTGCATGCATGAGTGTGTTTTAATGATGAAAAAACACTACATTGTATTATTTGGCACAACATTGAATTATACTATCACCTAAAAACACTTTCATATTGTTGCATATGCCATAAACAAATTTAGCCATTACAATATTAGATATCTAGTTTTATTTCATGCATGCGATGGAACAATTAGACATTTAATGAACAAGAATGATATTAATGGAATGATAACTATATGGCTATTGTATTGTCTATGAAAAATAACTAGAGGAGACAAAATATATATATAAAATAATTGTCATTCAAGCATGAAAATGAATCCATAACCTTTGCTAAGACTATGGAAGGAATCTTGTCTCAAATTTAACCTTAGACCCATGAATTGTACTCTCAACTTCCAAGTATGTATATGGGGTGGTGATTTAAATTTTGTTGCTTCTAAATATTTTTTACTCTAAGATATCAATTTTTGTGATTATCTTGATAGAGTAAATCATTAATCTATAACCCATATCCAAGAGTATTAGTTTGTACACACCTATGGAGATGTATGGAATGAGAGAGGAAGTTGGTTGAATTGAAGAGTTAATTGTTTACAAAGGTTTCCAACTGTTGACAAACAAACCTTTCTACAGGTTTGTAAGGTTACTCCAAATTCCAGTATTATCAAGTTATATTTGATTCCCCAGGGTTGCTGAGACTAGAGGTAGTCTTATAATAATCCTTTGCATATTACATATAAGGGTTTGAATCATTGAAACCATAAAATATATTTCAAATTAATTAATCTTATGACCTCAACCAAATCCAGGACATCTACACATTAGAGTAACTTACTCGCCCATTTGATTTTTAATTTTAAAACTATTTTTTTTCATTAATCTACAATTATACTGTGTTTAATCATTTTGAACTTTGTAATACTTCATTTAGTTTCATCTCTCTCCTACTAGATGTTTATAAAACTTGCAATATGTATTATTATGGAGATGGTAAATGGAATCCCTTTGCTGGATTTTGACATCTTAGTAATCATGTCCAATTGAGCAGAATTTGTCTATTTTAGGATTTTACATTCTAGTAGTTATTAAAATATTATAGATTACTCAATTAATCACATGATAATGAAACTCAAAGCATATCCAATGCTCAATTAATTTCTTTATGAATTTACCAGACTATATAAACTCAAATGATATAGGCACTCACCTTTGGTCATAGATATTCATGAACTCTAAATGTCGCTACTAGCCTAGATTCCATGTTTATATCCCATAGGTGCAACCAAATATGAAAATAATTAAAGAGGACATTAATGAAAGTATCACACCCTGTTAAAGAGGGAGAAAAAATATATTTCCATCTTGAAACAAATTGCTCACAACTACACAATAAAAATGAAGAACAAAACAATTTCACTCTAGTTTTACTGAAAAATTATGATTTTATAACAAATTAAAAATGCCTAGAAACTGATATAAACATTTTTTTTTATCACGCACACAATCCTATTTGGAATTATATAGATATAAAGAAAAGTAGGTGCAAACCTCTCCCCGATTAAAAGATTGTAGGTTAACTTATTTTTATATTAATTTAGGTAATTTTTTCCATGTCGGTTTGAGGCATGTATGTGACATGATCCATCTCATCAACCTTGGGATGTAAGAGTACCAACAAAGGATCAAGAGAAGAACATCTTGCTTATAAATTTAATAACTTTGAATAGTCTTAACAGTGGTTGAAGGCCATCATTTAGCTTATAAAATGGATGGACATTGACCAAGTTCAGAAGTCATCCCTGATAAGGATTCGATAAGAATTGTCAGGATTATTATCATTTCTCGAGACTAACTAATCAACATAAAAAGTTAAGCATCTCAATAGGTACAATCACATTAACTGCCATGAAAAAGGGAAAAATTATGAAGTGGATTTCCAAGTTAAAAAATCCACCAATAAGAAAGATTATCTACTCAAAATAACTTACGTTGTTTAGTAAATTAACCACTTGATTTATTTTTAGGCTACATCATAATCATTATTTTCCTTTCTTTCCACCTGTCACAAAATTATTGATTATTGAACTGCGAAATTTATCTATGTTGATTAAAGGAATCTAGTGTTAACATTTTAACTTAAAGCAATGCAACTTAGATCAAGATATTTTTCCATAAAAGCAAGATTGCAGATACATTATTGAGATTTTGACAGCAAAAAAAGACATATGGGCTTGATATTACTGATTTCCTAGTGGGACCAAGTCTTTTCCTTGGAAACAAAACTATATTATATTCTCAAGGTTTCCTTCTCCAAGAAGAAGGCCATCAAGAAACATGTGCAAAGTGGGTACACCAATGAAAGTCCTGTGAAACATTTTGAAAATGATTCCCAGCATTTCTCCCAAAAAGAAACCACTGGGAAACATTTTTTTCCCATGTCCCAGGTATTTCCTGAAAATGGTAGAATTTCCCAGGGTTCTAAAAAGTTTTATTTTACCATATTTAGTTGCAAGTACCACTATGATTCTATCATTGGAATATAACATTAAAATAAAGTATTGCATGCACATCCAAAAACAGATCTCAGATCTCAGATTTTATAAAAAAAGAAAAGGAAAAAAACATATCCAGTCTATATATATATACTGTAAATCACTGATTTTTTCTTCATTGTTTCCAAAAAAGAGATGTTCAATTTGCTAGTTGTTTAAATGTAAATATTCATAGAAGAAAATCCTTTATGATATTTCCAACAACAATGTGTTTATTGATCTATGTTTATGGAGAGATTTGTTATGCATATTTATAAAGTTTTTTGAATCTCTATTTTTTTCACATTACCCAATATTCAATTTGTTATTAAACCTTCCGCGAGACTTGCATCTTCTGTATTACATGCATCCATGGAATAGAGCAAAGGAAAATACCTTACACAAGATCACTAAATATATGTATGATAATTTCCTACTTCATGATCTCGATTAGTACTACTTAAGAGTCTTATTATTGCAGTTGTGTTTATTCAGATTATGTATTCAATCATAACATAATCAATTTCATTTTCACTACCTTATTTCAAATTAAAATAAATTATGACTGAACAATGACAATCATGAATCTATAATATTCCTTAAAGCACAATATAGATGAGATCAGATAATTATATTAACGTCCAAAAAGTGACCACAAAAGTAGGTCCATGCAACTAAAAGGTACACCCACTACAAATACAGTGTGGGAATGCAAAATCAAGTCCTATATGAATATGTACTTCATGTGGGGTGTTATTGTTGGAAAACCTTATTTGGAGGTTGTATTAGCACTTAGGATGGGCCCTCCCCCTTCCTACATGATGGGGAGCCTTTTCCTTCGGATATGGAAGGGATTGTCATACTTTTATACCATTCCTTCTCACTCTTGGGCCGATCTTCATCACTTTGGACTATTGGCATGTGATCCGCAGCATTCTTGATGACATTGGATCACATTCTAGGGGGATCATACCACATGTGTGAGTGTTTGGAGGAATCTACTTGCATGGACCATTGTTAACGCTTAACACATATTTCATGAAGACTGCTCCCCTCTTTTGGGAACTCATCACTTGTTTCTTTGGACTTCGACAAGGCGTCACCCTTGGAAGCATCATTTGTACCACATGAGTGGGTTTCTAGTGCAACGCTCTAGTTTGTTGTAGAATATCATTGTATTTGGTTACCATTTGTACCATGTCTAATGGAGTGCCCGCTTATTTAGGCCTTGTTGAGGCCTGGAAAATCCCAGGTAACAACAGTTAGGGATTCTCCCTAGTAAACGTTCCCAACTAGCCCGTTACTGTTTGGTATGGGGAATCCATCTGGTTTATGATCCAGCTACTGTAGTTCAAGTAAAAAAAATAAATGGTTTTACCAATTACAACCCAGTCCACCATGTATGTTTTTAGTTTTTTGAATTTAAGTATGATATGCAAGTTCCTATCTAAGAATGCAGATTGATAGAGAATACGAGGAGTGGTCACAATGCGATGCGCAGGTTCTTACCTCTCGTATCTAAACCACACATAGCAAGAAGAACTAAAACTAACTATCTAACCTTTCCCTAGGGAGCAATATTATTATTCATCAATGAGTAATGTATTTTGTGCATGCATTAAGAAAAATCACAGATAGTTGTTACTTATTTCAAAACACATGAACACTTATAGATATATGAACAACTAGATAGCTAATTGTTTATGAACAACATTCATTACTCATAGTGGAAATTTCATAGAATAAACTAGAGCGCATTCATAACAAGAACATAGGTTCAAAGAGTTATAACGATCTCACAGTTAATGGATAACAACTAAAAACAGAATAGTTCACATTCAACAAATCCATAGCACAACATTTGAAACCTTCCACAAAGATTTCTCCAACAGGAAACTTGTAATTTCTTTATTGCAAAAGGAAATAGTTCTTCTTACAACATACTCACAAATCTATCTGGGAAAAAGTCCATTTCTACATCTAACTCTCCTATATTTATACAAAACAGCAAAACCATTAGGTTGCCCCCCCCTCGGGTGACCTTTGGGCTCCCCAAACTGTTTAATCTCACAATATTTGTCCTTTTGTGAGTGCTCATGATTCATACAATACATTACATTTCACATTGAGACTTATGACTACTTCATAAAAAGGGACCAGCTCGGTAACTGATGAACCTTTTCCAAGCCTAGGCCTTTGCTGCTATCAATTCTGCTTTGTCTTTTGTATATGTCTTCTTTGAAGCAACAATCATCAAACTGGGTCTAAAAAATCCTCTAGGTCTGTCTACAATTAAAACAAAAACTCATCATCAATCCGGACTGCATTCAAGATCATCTAACTTTCAATAAAACGTAAACCATACTATCAATAAAACTAAGCATCAAATGTGAAGCCCGGTACCGCATTTTCATCGTAAAACCCTAACTTGATAAAAAAACAGAAAACCTCCGTCACCCAAGAAATATGGTAAAAGCTCACAAAAATGGTGGGAAATCCTTACCGACAGGAAAAACTAAGCATCGGGTTAACAAAACTCCTCACCGGCGGGTGGAAGCATTATAGCATCAGATGATCAGTTCACTAAGCCACCGCAACGGTGGAAACCATAAAGACTACAGCTTCCACGACAAAATAAAACGTCGACGAAATAAAACACAAAAAATTGTCGTACAGGCATCGGAGATTGAGACCACTACCGATATTGCGTCGGCAGAAAAGTTCATTACGTAGCTGCCATGACAGGCAGCGATCGAAAACTCTAAAAGCTGAAAGGTCGGAGCTCATAACCACTAAACATTGGCGAGATAGTTTACTAGAAAACCACAATGGCAGAAAGTGGAGAGACAATGGGTTCCACAACCAAAGGCTCAATGTTGCTACTGTGTCGGCAACACAAAATATTAGTACTCTAATCAATCATCAACACCGTTCCGATGGAGAAAAAAAAAACACTGTGAAGTAAAAGTTTGATCATTAAAACAAAAGCATTGACGAAAATCAGATTTATCCATCAGCACGTTCTCTATTTACCCTCCGCAATGGTGGTTGCGTAGAGAACTATTGCCTCGATTCACACATCAATAGACTTTCGGCAGCGATAAACAAACATAACACATAGTGTTGAGTTCTCAAATACCTTCGACTGGGCAGCATTAAAAAGTTCATTTAACCTCTGAAACAACGACGTCACAGAGAATTAGAGTTCCGACTCAAGCTTCAACTGACCTCTGGTAGTGATAAAGGAAAACATCTATATCAAAAGGACGTTATTTTTTAAATCAAAACTTTAAATTCCCCAGTCAAAACATTGGCAAACAAAAGGTAGTTTTTTGAAAATCATGGAAACAGTTGACCTCAATTCAACTTCAAGTAACCCAAATTTGTTGTAGAGGGGAAAAACAAAGTTCAGCAATCAAAACAATCCTAGGCAAGATAACATCAAAAAGGAGGGTCCAAAATTTTAAAAAATTTGGGAAAATGTTGCAGCTGTAACAATTGGCGACTACCTGGTGAACCCATATCGCTGGACAATTTCTTCCTTAAGTAACAAACTGTTTGACAATAAAACCAACATGTTGAATTCCTCTAGATGTCTAGATTTCCCAAATAGAAAATATATGTACTTTTAATAATTGATGATAGTCCAATTTAGGAAAATGGAAATCAATATTTCAAAGTCAAGATAACTCTTTCAAAGCTAGGAATATGAGTTTCATTTTTACCTCTGTCTTCGAGAAGCTTCCAGCTTGGACACCACATGATTGTAACCTATGGTAAATAGAAATATTCATTTGTTCCTCATTCCCATGCCATTTTGCACTTTTTGTGCTTTTGGACTTTTGTCCTTTCTTTTGAGTCCTCCTGCATGCCTTTCTTTCTGAATTTTTATTCAGGCACCTCTATCCATAGTGTCCTTTTGTGTGAGAGATGTATTGATTTTCAGCTCACGGACGAAGAATAACTTTGGCAATTTTGTACTCATATGATTTAGTACTTAGTTTTGATACATATTGCTTTCTCAGGAGATTCTTGACTCTTATTTTCCTTTTGGCTTTCAATTCTTGGCATGGGATCATTTATATATAATATACTGTTTACCCTGCTTCCTTTCCATGTGTCTTTTGTTGTCACCCCCTAAGACATTTTTAAATGTGAGATGGATGGATCCTTGAAATAGTATTCGAGACCTTTTAATCCTGATTTATTTTACAAGGATTAAGTAGGACTTCAATGTGTTCATAGCCATTTAGGAAAACTGCTAAACTAGAGGAAATTCTTTCAGATAAATCAATTGTACACAGTCTTATAATCAAGGATTTTTGTTAACCAGAATTCTGATGCTCTCCATGCAACCAAAAGTTTGCTTCTTTTATTTAAATCAATCAAAATCTAACTAAAACAAACAGAAATAAAATAACTCAAAAATAAACAACAAAATCAGTTTATTTATGTGCAAGATAATCAAGAAATAAAAACCAAGGAAAATAAAGTTTGAGAACTAAACCACTAACAGTTCAGTTCTCAGCCCACCCCTATAAATTTGGCAGCTTGTAAGTTGAGGGGCTAGGCTTGACTACAAATTGAAAAAAAAAGGCCTACCCATTATCAAAAACTACATCTACTAGTTTACAATCAATCTCATCAGCCCATGAAAATCGAAGGAGATCGGGCTGAGTGTCTGGTGTACTGCTAGCTTCTTTTGCTTGGTAGTTTCCTGGTTCTAGCTCAATTAGATAATTTCCCAATACAGAATTCACTGGTTCATTCTTTTCTTCCAATTGAGTAACATTGTGTTTCATGTAGGGCTCTCTTAATATCTTTATCTGGTTTGGACTTCCCTTCCAAGGAAACCACAAGTGTGACCAATCTGAAGCAAAATACCCATTTAGCCTTGTTGACCAGTCTTGATTCAAAATAAGTACATAACCATCAGGTATGTCTACTACTACAATATCAATGTAATAACATATCTTTTCATTTGCATATAAGCGAATCAGAACATCTTCCATTTCCCCGACTACTTTCACATTGGTCCTGTCTAACTGAGTAACCTTCCAGGAAGTTGGTTTAGGTTGTCCATTGATCTTTTTGCAAACTGCAAGTGGCATAACAATGACCACCGACGACCCTGAGTCTACTAAACAATTGTGCACCTTATGGTTTAAAATCTCAAAGGTCAGGAGGAATGGTGGGGTCTTAAACCTAGTAGTACCTCCCACACTTGCTTCAACAAGATCTTCTACAGGTTGGTTGTTAGTGGGAAGCTCCTCCTCTGGTACTTCAAGTGCTTTTAACAATTCATACCCCATCTCAACTTCTTTGAGATTTTCCTTGACATTATCAGCTTTGTCTTCAAAAGGCCTAACAGGCATGTTGACTTGTTTTGGATCTTGACTGCTGATAGTAAGTTCAGGTATTTTATAATCTATGTTGTTCTTTTGTATTTTCTTCATATTGTCTTGAAATTTCTTAATCTTTGGAATTATTGAATTGTCTTTATTTAACAAACCTTGGATCCTTGTTATTCACATTTGTTTCTGATATCTCCTCATGCTTTAGAGTACCTTCATCTTCTGTATCAAAAAGTGAGACACAGTCCCATAAAACCAGAGCATCGTCCTCTTGTTTTTCTGTGGATTTATTTCCCTTTTCCTCCTCCTCATCAACTTCTGTTAGTTTAGAGTCCAATAGCTGATTCATCACTAATGTCATTGAATTGATCCATTGAGGGAATTTTTTTTCAGAATGAGGCTGCTAATGAAAGGTGCAAAAAATATCCATACCCACCTCAGTTAAATTCATTGATGTAGGACTATGTGGAGGAGGCTTATATTGATTGTTGTCCTCTCTCCTTTCATGGTAAGGAATGTATGCTTTATGAGACTCCTTTTCTTTTTCCAAATCTATCACTCTATTAGATAGTTTCTACATCATTTTCAACATTCCTTCAAAAAAAAATTCTCCCAACTGCTCAGGATAACCTTCTATGCTCTCTTTTTCAGCTTCTACTCTCTTAGCTTCTTCATAAGTTTCTGATAACGTAGGTTTGAATGACATTTTAGTAAACATAGCCAAGTCAAGCCCCAGAGCTGAAGTATAGTATTCACTCAAAACTTTATCAGATGGTTTATTAGTTGCAGAAAAATTCTTTAGATAAGCAGCAAACCTTTGAGTGAAACTATGCACTTTTTCCTTTCTTTCTTTCTTTAAAGCGCATAAACCTTTCATTAGAGCTGCATGAGTTTTCTGGGCTGCATATTTACTTCTGAATATCCTTTCAAATGTGTCCCAGTCTGGGATTGAGTTTGCAGGCAGAGCAAAATACCATGAGGCTGCTGCTCCTTTCAGGGTATGTGGAAACAATCTGCAGACTACATCTTGATTTTCTCCATCCTTGAGTCCTTCTATAGCCAAGTAAAATATTTGCAAATGATCATCTACTAAAATATTTTCACTTGGGTCAAACTTAGGCAGAATTTTCTCAAAATCCTGAGGTAAGTCATGTAGACGGGGTGCCAGGTTTAAAGGTGACCTAGCCCTCCAAGCAGGTGATGGATTTGGTGGGTTGGGTGGCTGATTTGTATTCACGCTTGCCATGAGTCTGGGTGGAAAATGAGGTGGTGAGTGAACAGGGGTATGAACAGGTGAACAGTAAGGTGTATCTGGGCCCACTTGATTCAAAGGCTAAACAACTTCCTGTAAGGCTGTTTCTACCAGCTCTTTGAAATCTCCAACCAGCACTGCATCTTCCAATATAGGACAGTCTTTCTTCTTATATTCTCTTCTAGGAATGACAGGAATAACTGGTAATCCTCCAATATTCTTCACATATTCCCTAGTATATCTTCTCAAATCATTAACTACTTCGTTATTGACAGAATACAGATGCTCTTTACCCTTCTCTTCAGGAATTGGATTGGGAAACAGACTGCTTTCAGAACTATCACCGGTGGAATAATCTCGAGAAAATAAGTTTTCTCGGCCAACCATGCACTGGCTGCCCTCCTTCTAGCACCAAAAACTATTGAGTCCTGGAAAATCGTAGGTAACAACAGTTAGGGATTCTCCCCAGTAAACGTTCCCAACTAGCCCGTTACTGTTTGGTATGGGGAATCCATCCAGTTTACGGTCCGGCTACCATAGGTCAAGTAACAAAAATAAAGGGTTTTACCGGTTATGGCCCGATCCACTGTGTATGTTTTTAGTTTTTTGAATTTAAGTATGATATGCAAGTTCCTATCTAAGAATGCAGATTGATAGAGAATACAAGGAGCGGTCACAATGTGATGCGCAGGTTCTTACCTCTAGTCTTAACTCTCTCGCATCTAAACCACACACAGCAAGAAGAACTAAAACTAACTATCTAACCTATCCCTAGGGAGAAAGATTATTATTCATCAATGAGTAATGTATTTTGTGCATGCATTAAGAAAAATCACAAATAGATGTTACTTATTTCAAAACACATGAACATTTATAGATATATGAACAACATTCATTACTCATAGTGGAAATTTCATATAATAAACTAGAGCGCATTCATAACAAGAACATAGGTTCAAAGAGTTAGAATGATATCACAAATAATGGATAACAGTTGAAAATGAAATAGTTCACATTCAACAAATCCATAGTACAACATTTGAAACCTTCCACAAAGCTTTCTCCAACAGGAAACTTGTAATTTCTTTATGCGAAAGGAAATAGTTCTTCTTACATCATACTCTCACAAATCTATCTGGGAAAAAGTCCCTTATTCCCTCTAACTCTCCTATATTTATACAAAACAACAAAACCTTTGGGTCACCCCCCCTGGGTGACCCTTGGGCTCCCCAAACCGTTTAATCTCACAATCTTTGTCCTTTTGTGAGTGCTCATGATTCATACAATACATTACATTTCAGATTAAGACTTATGAGTACTTCATAAAAAGGGACCAGCTCGGTAACTGATGAACCTTTTTGAATCCTTGGCCTTTGCTACTATCGATTCTGCTTTGTCTTTTGTATATGTCTTCTTTGAAGCAACAATCATCAAACTGGGTCTGAAAAATCCTCTAGGTCTGTCTGCAATTAAAACAAAAACTCATCATCAATCTGGAATGCATTCAAGATCATCTAACTTTCAATAAAACATAAACCATACTATCAATAAAACTAAGCATCAAATGTGAAGCCTGGTACTCCGATCAATCATCAACATCGTTCCGATGGCGAAAACAAAAAACATCGTGAAGTAAAATTTTGATCAATAAAACAAAAGCATTGGTGAAAATAAGAGTTATCCATTGGCACGTTCTCTATTTACCCTCTGCAACGGTGGATGCATAGAGAACTATTTCCCTGATTCACACATCAATAGACTTTCGACAGCAATAAGCAAACATAACACATAGCGTTAAGTGATGAAAGACCTTCGGCTAGGCAGCATTAAAAAGTTCGTTTAACCTCCGAAACAACGGCGGCATAGAGAATTAGAGTTCCGACTCAAACTTCAACTGAACTCTAGTAGCAATAAAGGAAAACATCTAGATCAAAAGGACATTATTTTTCAAATCAAAACTTTAAATTCCCCAGTCAAAACATTGGCAAACAAAAGGCAATTTTCCAAAAATCATGAAAACATCTAACCTCAATTCAACTTCAAGTAACCCAAATTTGTCGTAGAGGGGAAAAACAAAGTTCAGCAATCAAAATAATCCTAGGCAAGATAACATCAAAAAGGAGGGTCCAAAATTTTAAAAAATTTGGGAAAAAGTTGCAGCTGCAACAGGCTTATTTTTTACTTTTATAATGTATTTGACTATTGACTATGAGGAGTGCCCCCCTTGTCTTGGGCCTTTAATTAGGGTTTTGGATTTGTTACTTTGACCCCTTCATTATTTATGAGTTTTTGACCATGTTAAAGATATTTGTGCTCCTCCTTAGGATATATCTAGGGTTTCATCCCAATATATTATCATTTTATTTAGAGGGTTGTTGATCTATTGGGTATATAAGAGCCCCCCTTCTCATTTTTTTCTTGTTGTTATTGATTGGAGAATAAATCTGTATTTTGTATCAAAGGCTCTTGATTTTATTTGGAGATATTTTATACATGTGAGGCATATCTTGGTGAAGCTATTCTTGAGATAATATGTATGCTCACTCATTGTCAAATTTCTAGATCTAGTCCATATGAAGGCTAGACGTGCTCTAATGAAATTTGGAATTAAGTAGCTAAATATCTTTACTTGTTATCTGTTCTAGTCTTGTAGCCTACTTGTGATTTCCATACTTAAGAGGTTTGAAATTTAAGTGTCAATAGGATATTGTATATGCTAGGAACTAGTCATTGAAGGTATGTTCTAGTAGGGTGACTCTTCCTTGGAAGGATTTGCATGGAACCCCTGCTAACCCCCATTTTGTATGGGTGTACGCATGTGATTCTAATTTACACCCTTCAATGGGATACATTTTCTTTATTGTGGTGATTAAAAACAAGCCTGAGTCGGTTTTGTTGATCAAGCAACGGTTTGGGGTCTATTCCAGCATTCCTACAACAATAAGAGCTTCTTGTTTTGAAATTTTTGTGCCATGAACAGTGCTGGAGTAGAAATACATTTTTGAATGTTAGTCATCCTAAGTGAATCTCAACATAAATGAAGAAATTTTGTGGGTTTTATATTTATCCTTGGTCACCTATAAGTCTTTGTTAAGCATAAAATCAACTTACAAGAAGTTATATGCCTTAGCTAACAAATTGGATCCCTATGTAGCAGACATTTCATGCCCAGAAATTAGGGTCTATAGAATTGATTGGATACTTGTATCTATCTAGAAATAAAGATTCAAGGGAAAGGATAGAATTGAACTTTTACTTGATCATAAATATGAAAAAGTGCGGCAAAAAATGACCCATTATAGTACCAAATCAGGTAGTGTTTTGTATGATGGTTGGCTGTTGACAATTCTACTATAGAAAATTTGTAGAAATGAAAAAGAAAATTATGCATACAAAAAATATTGCTTACATAATATCGAGTAACAATACCTTGGAGAAAAATTTGAAGCAAGCAATTTGTAACAAAAGTACGAAATGAGAAAACAACTTATTCATATGGATATGCCACAATTGGAACCTTGAATGTTGTAAGGATTATAATGAGAAACATTAACATATTAATGAAAGACAAATAAAATAGATGTGCAACAATTCAAGATGACACACAATACCCTGGAAACCCTATGCGGGGAAAGCCAACACCAATGCATATCTTCATTACATGGCCAAAACTGGACATCTGGACCAAGTGAGCTAGCCACCGCTCATCTCCATGCCACTTTAAAATGGAGTCTCCTCAAGCCTTAAAAAGGCTTAATCACATGCAATACCATGGGACAATACCATGGGATACAACAAACCATGTGCCCAAACCATGTTCTAGAACTAAGCCACCTTTGACTCAATCCTGAATCAAGGTTAACCCTAACAATCCCCCCTTTAAACTTGAATTGGAGTAATCACCAACTCCCCTCAAATTTTTACTGAGGAATCTCACATACACCCCCCTATAACCTAGGTCTATTTCTTGACTTTACCGGTGAGTTACCATGGGTATGCATGCATTACTAGTTCTTACAGCCATATTCCCATTTACATGCAAACCACTCCATTACATTTTTTTATTTTCATGTGTCTTCATGGTGACTACACCATCACCATCCGTTGCTCCATCCTCTCACTTTTCCATGCTCGCTTCCTTTCTCGTCGTTCCATGCCTTTCATTTTGCTTTTCCATGCTTATCTTTGTTGATACCAATCCAAAATCTCTCCAACTACCAAGTTTCTTGTATTTGCTTGCATTTCCTTTGATGTGCAAATTTGTCAGAGTAGTAAATTCTAATGAATTTTTCACACGCTGAATTGATTAGGATCAATATGTTTCTTACCAACTCCAAGTTAAATAAAATATGAAAAGACACTTGAATCTTATAACGCATATATTTTTCAAGATTTCCTTGCCTTGGCACCCTTTGCACACAAAGACCTTTGCATGTGGCCTCATTCAAATACAACCATCTCATATGCATGCATCTCTCATGTGTACATTGCCAAAAAAATTGGGCAAGCCCTCATTTCTCCTTATTCTTTACTGGTTTACCTTTTCCTTGATTTTCCTTGCCACTACTTGTCTAAACCATGCCTCCTCTAGATCTCTATCAAACCCAAAGTGTTCTCCACCCAAATGAATCTAAAAAAAAACTATTGGCTTCTCTTCAACCCTTGCGGCTACACCCATCATAACTGATATTTCTATATCTAGGTATCTCTACTACCAGAGATGCAGATCCACTCAGGAGGATTCTGATTGGTGGACTCCACCATCGATCTCAACATAACCACACGTAGGCCACCTTTGCATCTTTCCACAGTCACAACGATCAAGATGGTATTTTCTTCCATTGAAGGCACAAATCCATGCACTTCCTTGGAATTTGGAGTTCAAACCTCAACATGAGTTCCTTGGTGGCTGCTCTACCCTGCTCCCTACATGATATCCATGCTTTTGCTCATTCAAAAATTAGGGTTTCAACCCCAACATCCAACAACTATTTTCCAACCTTTCACGATCTCTAATCTTGACATGAGTCCTGGCTGCTCTTTCTCTTAGGAATATGCACAGAGTCTTCAGTTACTAAGCAATGGCCACTCCATCATTTTTTAGTGTGCACATCCTTCGTGTCTTCCCCATTCAATGGAACAACGATCTTTCCAATGGCCCCTCTATTGAGCGCTTCACATCTTCAACAAAGATCTTGGTGCAACGATTGTCAGGCTGCAAGTGGCCTTACCAAATCAAACAACTTTTTCTCTATTGATTCAAAAAAAAGGGAACAAGGCAACCCATCCACAAGATATGGAAATTCCTCTACAACGTCACACCTAGATCTAGTCTCTTCTCAACGGTGGTAGAAGGAATCTCATCTCATAGGATTTATTCCAGCAGATCACGACTTTACAAGGTCTTCTCTTTACTGCATTAGATCTGCAATTCCAGATTAAAAGAAAATGGGCCAAAACAATTTTCTCGAACACCCATAAAAATTCATGCCAAGGGGGGTGGAACACCCCCCGGTCCCCCTTATAGCTCACTTGGGAATTCACATGTCTCTCACAAGTCGTTTGTTACCTTCACACAAGCTCCCTGAGCTCTGATACTAGTTGTTAGAATTATAACGAGTAACATTAACATAATAATGAGCGAGAAATAAAATAGATATGTAACAATTCAATATGACACACAATATACCCTAGAAACCTTATGCAAGGAAAACTAGCACCAATGAAGATCTTCATTACATGGCCAAAACTGGCCATCTCGGCCAAGTGAGATAGCCACCGCTCACCTCCATGACACTTTACAATGGAGGCTCCTCAAGCTTTATAAAGGCTTAATCACATGCAATAGTATGGGACAATACCATGGGATACAAAAAACCATGTGCCCAAACCATGTGCTATACCTAAGCCACCTTTGACTCAATCCCGAGTCAAGGTTAACAACTTTAACATTAGAGATATATAGAAACTTGTGAGCACATACAAACAACACTTTGGTGATTTACAATTCGAAAGGCATGGTGCCCTATAAAATAGTAAATATATTGCAACTCTTACATTAAAATTAGAATTTCCATATATGGTTCACAACCCCCAAGGTTAGTAATAATTGAGAAGTCTAAATAAAAATGACTAGCAGGAAACTAATTTTTCACATAGCAGTATGAATCACACTTCCATAGACTTGGCATCAAGACAACATAATTTTTCTTGTAGGTTAAGGTCATCCAATCCTTCGTGAGCCATAGCATCTATGGATGTCTTTACCTAACCATCAAAATTATCAGCCACAACCTTCTTATAATCCTCACGTTGCACTTCTTGGCCTTATTTATAGGGACCGTAACCATGACTTGATGTTGAAATCCATCACCAACAAGATGAGCATCTTTAAAATAACCATCAATGATAGAATAATACCACTAAAAAAAACTTGTTGTCAATGATAGAAACATACAACTAATTATTGAAACTTGTTGTCAATTTATTCCAGCACTAAAGACATGTGTATAGTTCTTGCAATAACACAAAAGTTGTTGTAATTTAAAAACAAAAATTATATGCCCATCATGAAATGCAATGAGAATCAATGTGTACATAAATATAAGGTAGACCCATGTGTGATAAAATATCATGAAAACTTATACTTATGTATCAAACATGCAGGAGTGAGTATCAATGATGAAAAAACACCGGTGCATACAAATGGTAAAATGTACTAATATGTTTTAGTGGGAGATTTCCCCATGTGTTATTTAATATTTTTGTAGGTATGCAAATGAATGCTCAAAAGATGTCTCTTTTACATAGAAATGTGGCGTGCATGTGGTTTCAATGTCCTTTAAGAGACTATATTCATGTGGCCTAAATTATGCTTAAGAGATGTCAACCATGTCTCCTTAACATCACTTAAGAGACGTCATTCATGTGTCTTACACATCCTTCACCTAGCTTAAACATGAAAATAACATTAATTAATAAGAATAGCGGAAAATGACAAAGATGAGGCAAGGAAAGAAACATACATGGATATGACCAATGAAAGGGGGAGATCGTGTAGCAATAGGAAAGAAGGTAAAGAGTTTGTGAGAAGCTACATAATCAACCAGTAAAGAATAAAAATGGTTGTAGACATTAATCTTAATCAACCAATGGAGTAGGGTAATAGAGTGAGGTAATAGAGTGAGTAAGTTCATCAAGAACCTTTTTTGTTTTGGACCAAGGTGTAAAAAATATTGGTTTCTTATTAAAACCAAATGGCTATCAGTATGAAGGTTGGACCTAGTTATACAAAAAAGTGGAAGCTAGAACTTGTATTTTTTGTTGGATATGGTCATCTTGAATAGGTTGCTTGAAATTAGTCCAGGTAGTTTTGGAAATTATTCCTATGTATGGATTTCAATAGCTAAGATAGTTGAGGGAATTCTCAATAAAATCATTGATGATAGGTTTAAATACCTCATTGAGATCCTCCTTGTTTCTAGAATAAATTAATATTCTCTATTGAACAAGGCCAACCACGTGAAGGTGGAAGCTTGTATGCCCCCCCCCCCCTCACATCAATCTCAATTCCCCATACTCAATGCATGTACTAGAAAAAAAATTAAATTTATATGCAAAAATGTGGATTTAATTTGTTATAAAAAATAAGTATAGATAGTGTGTATTCAGTCACTTCTTTCTAGGCTTAATTCTTTTTACAAAATCAACAAGCAACTCATCTTCTACAACTTGGCGTTTAGTTCTTGTCTCATCTACCACTTCTCGTACTATATTCCTAGTAGAGTACTCGCAACATGGATTTTGGGGTCAAGATTTTTTGCAATAATGAAAAAATGTTAAATTGACTCATCTTATGTTATTATAATGACATTTTTTTATTAAAAAGATATTATAGAGGTGTTTTTTACCTGATGTGGAAACATCACATACTTTGTGTTCATGTATAGTCTCATATTGTACAGTATGTTGACACAGATCTGTCGATAGAGGTTCACTCTCTGTCGACACCCTTAACTCAGTGATCTCCCTGAGCACCAGCCCAGACAGGTTTTACCCTATCCAGCAACACCTGTGAAGCAGATGAAGTCTCACTCGAGATGCTCAAGGGAGAACTGGCGGAACCACATCTCCGTGGTAAGAAGGAGGATTGTGCATCTACTGTCTCTCTATCACAGCATTACTTCAGAGATCTAAACGAGGGTTTATTATTGCATATCCATACCATCAATCATTAGATCGTATCAACATATTCAAATTGCAGTAATGCAATTATCCATAAACAGATCAATCAGCATAACATGTTTTAACACATACAAACATCGCATCATTCAAAAAGAACCATCATACTATGGTATTAGTTCATTCACATTGCATCACAGTGAAACCAAGAAAGCAGAAAGACATAGAAACACAATGTTCCATCAGAAATCCATCATATCATATTACTTTTGCATCAAAACAGGTTCCCAAGAACATCTCCACAGTCGCGAAAAAATAGAAAACAGTCTTCTGCAGAGTATATTTCAACATTCAACATAAGAACTTCCCTTAGATGATAATCAATATCAAGACATCGATCTCTCTATAGAACTGATATATCTCAACATTACATTCCTATCTCTATTTATAGGCTTGCACCTTTTACAAAAGGGTCCACTTAGATCAACTTCCTAACTGAATTGTACCAGAACTACAAAACTATAACCAATTGCTACAAAATTATGACCAAGTTGACTCTTTGTCAACTTTCTTTCCTTGTGCACCATATTTAGCCTTGCACATCATCTTTGACCTTGTGTATCACCCTTGGTGTTGCACATCTTATCTTCCTCAAAACCACCTACCAACAGGCCCCAAACACAATCTTGTGGCTCGCCCTCGAGCCACTTCAATTGGAAATACTGTATACACTTATTATGATCTTGAAGTCCTCATCTTGTCATTTGAATTCTTCAACCTTCTCCTTCATCTTGTCACTAATATCCATACATTCTGCAACATCCTTTTCAAGTGGATTTTCAACAATCTTCACAATCACTTCTCGTCGAATTTCCTGCACAACTTGAAGTGTAGTAACTGCTTTCAATGACAGATGCTCACTAATATCCTAAAATTATTCAAGTTGATTTGTGTGTCATTGATGATGCTCTCATTCCTTTGTGACGCGCTGCTGCAACTCCTTCAACTCCACCTCCTTTGTTAGTTGTACCACTAGGGGCATTGCTTTAAGCGATGTCCACAGTGCATCCAACTGTGCTTCCACTTCACTAAGTTGAGTGTTCAGTTCTTCTAATTGTTCATCCTGAACCATTCTTCCCAAAAAGTGTGTGGTGGCATCCGTAATCATCTTGGCCTCTTTCTTAATATCCTCAAGCCATGTTTTGATGTATTCAATGGTGCCCTTGTACTCTGTAGCTTCCTATAGAGGTGTTCTTGGGTTCATTATCACCCACAGTCTTGAATATCCCATCTAAAATCAGCAACGAATTGTCCTAGATTTTGTTCTTTGGTTTCTGCATCCATGTCCTCTAGTATTTCCGTGATTTCTTGATAGGCAAAATAAATTTCCTTCTCTAACCGTGTTTTGGCATCCCATAGTTGTGCATTCTCGACAACTAGTCTATCTTTCTCTTTCTTTAAGTTTTCGATCTCCTACTTTTCTACCTCTTCTCGCTCCTGCAACTCCAAAAGGTGATCATTGACGATCTGCTCCCGGTCGACCAGTTCCTGATCTTCCACCTTCTACAGGAGTACCAAGTTGTGCATCGATAGCTCATTTACCTCTAGTGCAATTGTTTCAAACTGTTGTAAAGAGGCATCAACATCCTCGCTCTACGTTTCCAATGATCGCAGTGGAATTGGAACGATCCTGGCTTGTTTCCCTGTAATGATCTCAGCCATTCTCTGTAATAGTTTTTCTTCTGGCATCCTTTCCAAAATTGCATTAATTAAAAATTTTATTTATGACTTTACCTCTTTAAATCCCTCCATTGGCTACTTCCTTAGCTGAGTCTCATTTGCAGTCGTCGCCACTGTGATGGCCGTAATGATGCAGTTCACTTTTCTATCCTCCATTGGCGTTTTGTCCTTGGCCTCTCTTGTATTCTCTTTGTTCTTGTTTCCTCATATTTCTACTTCGCTTTTGAATCTGTTGGAGTCTTGAATGATGCTTCAACATCCATGCTCTGATAATCCTCTAGCTCCATCTAGGAGACTAGGGTGATCAAAATTATCATCCAACTATAGGTGAATGGTCACTTCCTCTCTTGGACCAGCATTGCATCTTCAGTCAATTGGTTCAGCAGAAATAGATACCAATTCATTTGTATGCCCTTGATGCATAGATCGATGTGTGATGACCCCTGAAGTGCATTGGTTTGGTCGATTCTTCTACACCATCTTAATGGACAGAATCTTTGTTGTGACACGAATAAACTTGTCATTGATTGTATCTATGACATATGCCCACTTGTCGCGATAAAATCCATAATTATTTTTCAACTTCATAGCCAACCTCTTATTGTTATATTTGAATGTAATACGATGGGTTAGGCCCCTGCATGGGAAATCGTGTAATTTACGATATCAATTCAACAGTAACTAGAACCGGTCAATCCATCCACAGGTATCCATCATGAAAGCATGCCAACAACTACTTGGCCCATGTGTTGGGTTCCACCAATCCTAATGCATTGGCATCAGCATGTGGATGAGGCCTAAAATATCTGACTTCTGCAATCCCAACTCCCACTCATGCAGAGTGCACACAGTTGGGTCACTCTCCAACCCAGTCCTCGTTTCGAATTGATCTGACTCGACAAATGTTATCAAATCGTGGTATTCTTATTTCATCCTAGTTAAACATGGAACAATGTTGAAAGTGCACTTCATTCCTATCGACAACGCGAGAATCTTGATCAGATACCTATGGTTCTTTGTTGGTTCCCATGGCTTGGTGTCGGGTTCGCATGGTGGAACAAAACTAGGGATGTCTGTATCGGTTACTCGAGTCCTTGTTGAAATCTTGAAAGATAGGATTTCACATCACATTCAAGCATACAGTAAAGCACATACACAGCCATCAAAGGCAAGTACTTTGGGAAGGGACGTCCAATCCGATGATGTATTATCTTTGATTACTATTTATACATTAAGAGAGAGGTTGGCATGGTTGTACCCACTCCAACTACTAATTTTTTAATAGCTCTTTAACTATACACTTATACAAATATGATGCCATTTAGGAAGTCAAGTGGCCCCCTCTACATCTCCCCCACAAACAAAACGTTTCTTCATCCCGAAGAGAACAAAGAAATATGCATCAACATCCTGGGTCTCTGCTACTGTTGAGTAGTCCTCACTGTGCATCAACCATGCATACCGATTTGCATAGGTAACTCAGCCGCAACAACTAGTCCATCGAAGTCTCATCCTTCACAATGGCGGTCAACCATCTGCAATGGGTCTTTTGGTTTAAAACCTCACCATGGCTCATCTGACTAGAATCTCCATCGGTTCAGGCATGCGAGGCCTTTTGGATATTTTAATTTCTATGCCATTTCTCTGTCTTCTATCTTTCTGAGGTCGCAACTGAGGAACAGTTTCAACATTTTGATACTAAGGGGTTTAAGCACATTTTCATCATGTCTCATTGGAGCGCTTTGCTGTGTAGGTGAATGATATTTGCTTGACTGCCATCATTGTCATCTTATTCTGCTGTGAGATTTTAGATTTCTTGCAAGCTTGTTAACATGACTCGACTTACAATAGTTGGCAAGAGACCAACTTGATTTACATATAATGGAGGGGATCTCCTGCCTCTATTGAGACTCACGTTTAACCCCCTCTTGACTTCAAAATTTTTAATGAAGATTGACAAGACTAGACTCAACCAAAAACATATAAGTCTGGTGACGTTGAACAACTGATATGTCGACCAAAAAACTATATCACAAGTTACAACCAAGTCCACTATTGACCAACTTAATAATCGTTGACCATAAAAACCACATTAAACTGATGTTGACCAAAAAATATTTTGAACTACATACCAAATTGAGTCTTCTACGAAATTTGCAATTACTATGACTTCCTTGGTTTCAAAATAATATTGACCACATAAATATATTAACCCATAATAAACTTTATCTCCATTAATCCTCGACCAATGGGTGACTTTAAAAAATTCATTAAAATATCCACTGCCAACAAGTTCAGTTGATCTATCCGCTCATTCTTCTTCATCCAATACATCGATCTAAATAATTGTTTTACTGACATCAACAACTCACAAATGTAATGAACTAATAGAAACATCTCCATAGTGCTCCATGACTATGGTCGCTAGGGATATAGTGCAATCTTGAAGTACTCAAACTATTAGTCGGTTGATGGACAAGTGAGTCGTCTGCTTCAAGTGACAGATGCGCACCCATATTCACTTGTGATATAAGTCCATATCATCAATTGATCTTCTCTCTATATCATTCTTTGGCAACCGGATGGCTTGATATATCTTTACCCTCATAAGTAAATTGCAAACATTAGTTTAGACAGTTTGACTGACGGACTGCTAGTCACAGATCAACAATATGTTGGGCGATGGATCACTCAGCTGATAGGAAAACTGTTGGTTGATGTAAGATCTGACACAAAAAAATCTTCAAGAGCGCATTGGGACTTTTCATAGTTCTTCATTTCCTTGTCTTGTTCAACCCAGACTTCATCTGATATTTTAATTCATACATCATGCAGCTATTCTTTACCAAAAATGCCTACGCATGAGCTCATCGAATGGGGATAACTCGCTTTTAAATTGCAATAGTTGAAGACTCCGGTCATTGGCATAGTCTTGATCACTTAGTGTAGAGTGGGCAATGTATCTGCGGCCGACTGCACCAACCAAGGATCGATCAACTACATCGATCGACTTAAGAATTGTTTGAACATCGATATCAATAGTGATATGTGCCAGCGCCTTTGTTCTTAGTGACGGGCTCCAGAATTATGCTACATAATCGTTGGGAAAGTTGGAGTTAGAAATTGGTCAGAAGATGACTCCCTTAATTTCCAATCTTCTCGGTTATCCCAGATGTAGCCGATAATGAGCGAACAGTCCGCTATCTTCAACTCAGGCAAAATCCAAATCTCACGTATTTAGATCTTTGTCTTTTTTTCTCTGGTTACTCAATGGCCAGTCGTCCAATCACTTCAAGATTCCAAATATTATCCTTATCCAAGGGATATATCAAATCATAATTACTCGCACATGTTATTACATCATTTCCACTGAGTTAAAGCATGATAAAATTTGATAGATGCAAGATTTTTTTTTTACAAGGTAAGATCATGGCCTCTTAGTACTTGCTCGACGATGAGGTTTGATCAACAAGAATGCCATATGTGGATTCCATCAAGTCTTGGACGGATCATAGCCTATACTTTTCAAAATTAATAATTAAGTGTAGAGGCTATCACCTATTTTACTTACATCATGCTAAGGTAAGAGTAGCAGCAGTCATGGTCTCGTCTTTTCTACTTAAATAACTTCAGTTCAATATTGGTCAATTATCCTTCATGCCATGGACACAATCATTCTTTCTTCTTCATAGGGACTTTCTGCATGCGCCAATAATATTGATTCTTTCTTGTTGTTCTTCAAGCATGTCATTTTCTTCTAGGGTATCTCACAGTTTCTTCAGGATTTGAACCATCCCCCATGTGTTGCTGCTATCACCCAGACCACATTGAGCAAGGAAACGGTGCCAGATGTTGAAAGCTAGGATTTCACATCGCATTCAAGCATACAATAAAGCACATACACAACCATCAAAGACAAGTACTTTGGGAAGGGACATCCAATCCGATGATGTATTATCTTTGATTACTATTTATACAATATGAGAGAGGTTGGAGTGGTTGTACCCGCTCCAACTACTCATTTGTTAATATCTATTTAACTATACACTTATACAAATATGATTCCATTTGGGAAGTCAAGTGGCCCCCTCTACAGTCCTTGTCATGGACGCATCAACTATGGTTGTTGCTTTCACTATGGCCAAAGTTCTCATGCTTCTCTTCTTCTACGTGGGTGACTTGGGTCGACTGGACCCCCTCTTATTTCACATAATTGGTGACGATACCACCAGCATGCTATCCACCTCATCTAGAATTGGAACACCAATGATTAGTGAACCCCTAACACTCCCACTAGAAATATCTTGCGGCATGTTGGCACTCCGCATAACTGACAACTGCTCAACAAACTTTCAACTATGCTCTTCACTCTCACTTAGCTCTGTAACTTGATAACTGCAATGGTGACTTCAATATAAACCCTACCATTTCTTATAGAGGGGGATCGATCATGTGAAATATTTCCCAATCATCACGACCAAATCCTCCCTCATCCCCCAAATCTGTCACCGATCCTCTCTAATCTAACAGTCAGATCCACCATTAATCCAAGTCTCATCCAAGAGCCTCGCTGGATAACTGGTTTAGTTGCTTCATTTACTACCAGATTTGACTCTATCATGTCCCTGTGGACATCGCCACATTGATTCCTAACTGCGACCTCGACATGTCTGCTTGCACAGCCACTTTCTTCCAGTACACCAGCCTCTTCATTACCAATTCATGCAATTTTTATTTTTTTTATAGTTGCGCAATGCCTCAAGCATCACATTGCATCGGGCCCTCCCTATAGGGCTTGATATGGATATTACTCACTAAATTAGGAAATATCACACCATATAACTGATGCAATTGTACCACACCTCCCTTGGTAATGAAATTGATAACATATGGACACAACCAATTCATTTGCAACTTACCTAGATGTTTCACAAAATTACTGTCATATAGCAGCACTAGGTCGCCTTGCTGAAAGTGCTTGTTCTTGATTTGTCGATTATGCCAATATTTCTATGTATCCTTCTCTACACGCTGATGAAATCCTATGACGAACCGATATTCCTCTATCTACACCAGCTGAGATAGGAATTCTTCCAACTCTCCTTCCTCATCCATCCCTATCGTTGCTCCAATGCGTAAACTTGGAACAATGTATTCGATTGGCATGACTACCTCTTACGCATACGCCAAATTCAATGGTGTATGCGCTATCAACCTTTTGCAAGTAGTGTGATAGGCCCATAAGACTACTAGAATCATCAAATCCCAATCACCGTGGTTTGCATTGGAGACCTTTGTAAGAGCATGCTCCAACACCTTATTGAAGTATTCAACTATCCCATTAGCTTATGGATGATAACGGGTGCTCTTCTTGTGCTGAATCTGGAACTCCTCTGTCAGCACACTAATGGTGTAATTGATGAAGTAACTCTCTTGATCACTCATCAAGATCTTTGGACAACCAAAGCGAGTGACAACATTGTCAAATAGGAACCTTGTTTTCATTGTAGCAGTGCAATCTGTAACTGGTGCAACTTCTTCCCACCTTGTAAAATAATTTGTCGTTGTGATGATATATCGCACACTAGTTCTCTTTCTTGTTGGGTTGATTGGTCCCATGAAATCCACTGCCCATTTATCAAATGGATATAGTGTTACCTGAGGTACCAAGTGTATCTCATCCCTTTGTGATGAATTCTAGGTTATTTGGAAGACATCACAAGTCCTTGCATAGTCTATTGCATCACCATTAATATTTAGCCACCAGAGTCATGTGTGGAGTACTGTTACGAAGAGAAATTCCTATGGCTTGGGGTACCACAACAGACAACTTAACTCCAGAAATCAATCCTTTCCTATATGCAAGAGAAATCAAACAACTAACACTAAAGGATCTCGATTCGTCCCTTATTCTAGATGGTTGATGTAGATCCCTATTGAGCTTTACAACTCCAGCTTGAATTGATAAATTGCTTCCTCAACATTCAATAAACAAGACAAGCATGCTATATATAATTGTGTTAGCTCTACTCTAGCATATATAATCAATAACATATAAGCATTTGAAATCATCCATGGATAAAATATTCAATCAAACACACATTATTGGATAGGAAAAGATATTTCTATTAGTATAGAATCAGAGATTACAATGAATACAACCTCTGTTGGCACATTTGTGAATCAGAGAAACCGAGTCCCCCACTTGGGCCTCCACCACTTCAATACTCCATCTCTCAATAGCAAGCTCATAAGCAAAAGGCAAGCTTGGGAAGAACACAAAAGTGCTCCAAGGGACAAAGGGGATGCAGACTCAAGCACAAGTTCCAACAACAATGGACTATAGTTTTCTTGCTCTCAATTCCTCATATGCCTTCAATGTATCCAAATGGTTCCTTATATAGCTCTTCAATGGGGTAATGAAAGGTCGAATCCAAGTGATCTCAAGGCATATGGAAGGCCAGGAGACCAATGAGTCGGATCCACATCAAGGAAAACTCCAAAAGAATTTGGCCTTTTGCACACATCCTGATGTACGTTGTTTTAGAGGTCAAACCCGCATATATACGCTATAAAGGGTTTAAAAGTCGCATATAGAAAATTAAGCATGTTTTTAGGGATGATCAAGGAAACATCAAAGGAACAAAAATGGTCCATGGGGTCTAAGGAGTCTGCATAGGGACAAGGAAGGCCATAAAAGTGTGATTCACCATGTGTGGTAAAATCAGCTATAATAGATGCCCCCTAATGTGTGAGGTCAGATGGGTCATACAATGGCTGAAATATATTATAAGTCCATCCTAGAAATGAAGTGATGAAGAACCCAGTGGAAGAACTAGCCATCCAATCAGCACTATACAATGATACAACTCTGCATATAACTGCAAATACATATAGCAGTCCTGGATACATAAGAGTACAATGGCCATGAATAGGCATGATACAATATAACATGTGTGGTCATCACCACGTACAATATACATAGATCATAATATCCATAATGAAGATATACAAAGGATCATGATCTCCATGAAGACTGAAGATATACATTAGATCAAGATCTCCATAATGGCTGGAAATGTCTGACATATACTAGAATCAAGTCACAAGAGCTAAAATCTCATGAACACTGGCACAATCAAGAAGGTAGCATATATGAGATGCCACCAATATGGAAGGTCTTCTACACAAACCGCTACAAGTACATGTCCTACTATGTGAATAGAGGTGTCAAGGTTGAACATAGTATTCCATCGTCTGATTATTGGTCATTGATGTATATCGTTAACAGACATGAGATCACCCACCGATAATGAAAATGGGAATCAAGGTACTAGAGTGCAAACTAACAAGTGTGAATAAACGTGTTGTGGTCGAACACTTGAGAGAATCCATCGATCAAGGGACATTGATGTATTCCCAAAGAACTGTTGATGGTGAGAGAACCTACCACTAATGACTGCAAGTCTCAAGGCACTCGAAAATGACTCTAGATTCCTATCCCAGAATAAATTATTTGAAGTCGACGGGATAAAATCCGCTGGAAGGAGGGCATTAAGGCATCCCCCATCATCCAACATGAGGTACTCAGCAAAGCTATATAATGTGGAAGGACTCAATCATAAGGTGCAAAAACCAGTAACTGTACCAGGAATGGCTGACATGGAAAGTCAAGATAACTGAGGAATGGCCAAATTAGGTTTCAACTTCCTTTGAACAAGAGCATAATGGCGAATGGTGATTGAATGTAGGCAGCATAGACTCGATATGCAAAACTGGGACATCAACAGAGGCTCCATAGGGGCTGGAAGCTTAACCAGTCGGTGGAGATAAACTCAGATAAACGAGTACAGCTCCTAAAGTCAAACTATTAACCCAACCAACGGATGTGATATACAGTGCTTTGTTCGAAGGCAACACGACTCAACTGTTGCCAAAGATAACATCTTTCCTTGTCCGACTTTTTGGTATTTTTATTTTTTTTGGACTTTTTCAAATATTTGAAAAGCTTGAAAAAGAATAAAATTGCTTTATAGTTACAGACTAGGAGGAGACGAGTGTCAAATAGGAAAACAAACTAGTTCCAAGCAGTGGAACAAAATTATGCTTGATGCAAGGATACATGTGTAGGATAGCGACACTCGAGGGAAAGTCCCCTCCCGGTAAAATAGGGAATCAAGCTGCAAAGGATATATAAAATGGCTTTGTGTGGCTAGACATGAAACAAGCTCGGGCTATATGGCTGATACTCAAAGTCAGGGAAGCCAGCATAAGGCTCAATAAGGCAGGCAAAGCTCATGATAATGCAATTACAACTTGACATAAGGGAGTCTGGGGGAAATAGGCCAGCAAAAGATCAAGAGGAGTATGAGGCTCTTGCAAAATGTCATGGCAATACTATACAATGGACTCCCACACCCTAAAGGACAAAATTGTCAGCATGGGCACCAAATGCAATTAAGGAGCTAACTAGGGCACCCATGTAAGGTCAAGCTCGACCATTCTAATCATGTCACTTCTAAAACAACAAGAAGGTTCTGTGACAAGATATAATGGGTTCATACCTATGGTTATAATGAAACGGTCATAAGGTCATGTAAAATGTAAATGGTGGTGAAACCTAACCTATATGCCAGTTTAGACATGATACCTGAAATTGGCATGAACGGGTCAACACAATGGTCGAAACGACGCTCAAAACAGTCTCCTACATCATATATTAGTAAAAAACGGTCCAAAAGGATTAGAAACTATCCAAACTATAGAAAAAGGGGGTAAAAATTTTCAAAATTTTGAAAAATTTCTATAAATAGTAAAAAATTCAAAACAATATATAGCATTTGAAATTTTTACCCAATTGAGCTCAGAACTTCAACAACAAATTTCGGGAGAACCAGCCGGCATAATCCACTACCGTTTTTTCCAGGTAATTACCCATGCCCTGCTCTTTCATTTTCATGCAAATTTTACAGTTTTCGATGGTCAAATCAGGATTCTAGGCCATTCTAAAGTACACACCACAACCCACATGAAAATCAAGGATTTTTCTGCATATAGGGTTGGATATATGCAGAAAAAGCCCTCAAAGTCACGTACATACGTGGTTGTTTAGCAAACAGTCACGTATGAGGCCGCGTTCAAGGTTTTTTAAGTGTTCTAATGACTCAAACTTGAATTCAATGTGCATGATGGGTCTAGAATGGAGAGAACGTGAGCACGAGGATGTAGAAGAAGTAGTACGTGTTGATCTAATGGCACAACAGGCTCTTCATGCATGCGGGCTCTACAAGTTTTGGTGTCTTGGTGGCGTAAGAGCCAAACCAAGACTACTGTAGATGCTAGTAGACTACTGGGATCCCAACTTAGAGTATTTCCATATTGATGGGATGTCCCTCACCATAGAAGTGGAGGACATATACTTTATTACTGGACTTACCCGACGGGGGGAAGTGGTGAACCTACGATCTCGCGGGCTCAGAGGTGGCCTCACCATAGATGAGTACATAGCTGTGTATTGTTATCCGGACATGGAGAAGGTTGGGAGTCAAATACCAACTAACTCCATATAGGTGCTAGGCCTAAAGGCCATTCTACTGACACTAGGCAGGATAACAGGGCTAGCTTCACTCCACCAGGCCTCACGCCCTCTGATGTTCTATGCAGTGGAGTGCATGAGACCCACGGTGTACAATTGGAGCAATGCACTACTAGGCAACATGAAACACCAGCTCAGTGAGTGCAATATGGGCTGAGTATGGAACTTCAGTTTCAGTAGCATACTGAGCATGTTTTTCTTTGAGCGTGTTCCAGGATTGATCCCTAGAGGTGATGTTCCTCTTCATGGGGTTCCAGATCCAACCAAATGACATTGGGTAGATGCGATGTGCAGACTGGGTGGAGGTAGGGTGTCCAACCCCTATCCAGCTGATTTTTTTTCATGGTGGCGACGACAGATAGTTTCCATCGATGATTACCCCTATGCAGGGATAGATTATCGGGGAGACCCCGACATGCCATTACCACCAGGATCAGCATACGGTGACATTGGTAACGAGTCCCAACCCTCTTTTTAAGATTTTTGAGTTATTTAATTTTTTTGTGTTTTTTTATATATGGAATCAAAAAGACATGTTTTTGTGTAACAACACATAGTGACATCCTATCATATGCATGTAGATGTAGGACCACGATGGCCTAAAGGCTTCCCTCGTCATAGATGAAGGGGAAGAGGAGATGACATTACGAGTGTGGATGCGGAGTAGACGCTCCAAAGCATTCATACCAACTTCGTGCGGCTGACACACAAGGTACCCATGGAGTAGGTTGAGGACCTACATGAGGCCATGCAGCGTCAGGTGGTGGGTGTGCCACGAGCATGGGTGTGGTTATTTAGACGGCTAGCTATATCCGTGGTGACATTCCAAGATTAGAACCCCCCTCCTCCTCCCCACGCTTAGATACCTGGGAGTGATACATTTTGTACTACTATGTATTTATATTTTGGTGGCTCAAGAGCCCCATTTTTGTATTATGACACTATGTATTATCACATTTTGAATGTTTTAATGAAATTTTTTTTATGATGATCAGTTTATTTATTTACATGTGTAAAAATGTATGTTTGTGATGAGCTTATTGTCTATGAAACAAATGCCAATCTAACACGTAGTTAGCATATGAGTCAGCAACTTAATTATTAATTCTTGGAACATGTATGTATGTTATGTTGTCAAATTATCATTCTAACAATCTCACACGTAAGTATATCCGTAATAATGTTGGATCTCTAACATGATACAAGCCATTAAGCTGTGACACTACTAACTTCGAATGAAGATGTACCTCAAGATATAGAACACCATGTGAAATGGCATCCCGTAGAAGCTCGATAATGACACTATATTCAGCAACATTGTTTGAAGAGGGCCATAAACATACGCCTCCTGAAGACAATACCTGACCCGTAGGAGCATAAATCACCCAGGCAGCAGAGGCTGAGTGTTGAGTGTGACGGCTTGCACCATCCATGAATCCTATATAGATGGAAGACTCCATTGACATCTGCCATAAGAAATGGAAGCTAATCAACAAACTCGATCATCATAAGAAAGACTTAACCATGCAAAATGTTGTACAATAATATACAATAGTCAGCCCTGGCTAAAATTTATGCATAGTATTTTTTAAGATAGAGCCCATTTCTAGGCTCCGCCAAGGGTGTCCCCTCATAATCTCCTAACTCATAAGAACCCTTCTCTAACACACATTTAACCACATAAGGACCATTCCACATGGGGTTGAATTTGCCTGCCCCCAAGGGTTCTTTAGCTTGATCCCAAAAAAGGATTAAATATCCTTCACTAAACCTCCTTGGACGGACAAATTTATTGTGCTAGACCTTAACGTGATGCTTATTCACTTCTAGAGCCACTAAAGCATCTCGGCGCTACTCATCAAGCTGCTCTAAATGGACCAAATGTTCCTCCAATGGAGAGGTGTCTGGTAAGAGCTCTATGGCTAGCTTCAAAGAAGGGATTTTGCACTCAAGCGGTAATACAGACTCCACTCCATGTATAAGTTGATATGGAGAAAATTTGGTGGCAGTATTAACCGTGGTCCTATAATCCCACAAAGTAGGATATAACATAATATGCCAATTAGTCTTGCTTTGTGCAATGGTTCATTGGAGAATAGACTTGAGTGATTTATTCACTGCTTCAACTTGTCCATTCACTTGAGGGTAATAAGAAGATGAATGC
Organism: Pseudotsuga menziesii; assembly: GCA_001517045.1. Taxonomy (NCBI): domain Eukaryota; kingdom Viridiplantae; phylum Streptophyta; class Pinopsida; order Pinales; family Pinaceae; genus Pseudotsuga; species Pseudotsuga menziesii. Next base: position 63,570 of record LPNX010858150.1, read on the forward strand.
TCCTGCTTATACCCTAAATTAGAGGCCAACTCTTCCATCATGTGATTCTGGAAGTGCCTACCATGGTCAGTGACAAGCTCTTTCAAAATACCGAACCAAGTAATAATCTGGTTGAATACGAAGTGTGCATCTGTCTCACCGTCACATTTAACTATAGGCATAGCCTCAGCCCATTTCGTGAAGTAGTCAATAGCCATGATAATATGATGATGCTCCCCATCTGAAGCTGGGTTGCAGTCAATGAAATCAAGCCCCCACTTAGTGAACGGATCGGCAGTGATAATGGGATGTAACGGGGCAGGACACGAGCGCATATTACGTGTGAACACCTGGCAAGGGTGGCACTTCTTAACTGCATTGACATAATCTTTAAAGATCGATGACCAAAAATAACCCGCTCTCAAGATTTTTTGGGCTATAGAAAGCCCAGATAAATTACCACCACATGCCTCTTCGTGGAAATCATTCAGCACAAGCTCAGCCTCCTCATGAGTTAAACAACAATGTAAAATGGAATCTATCCCATGGCAGTACAATTTGTTATCCACTATGAGGTAATTATTGGATATGTGACGTAATTGTCATCATTCATCCCATGAGAGGTGAGTAAGGACCTTCAATGTTTGTAAATATATGATAATGTCTCCATACCATGGATACAAAGTTGAGATCAAGAAGATGTGCTCATCGACAAACGTATCTTCACAACCCTCCTCCTCCTCACTTGGGAAATCTGATATAAGCTCTGAAAAAATCAATGATTTCTTCAATTTTGCTGAAAAAAACTCGAGATCGAATTCCTTTCAAGATGACAATCCACTTATTATACCTCCCCCTATCATCCTTCTAGTGAGGATGAACTGAAATGGATTGACATGGGAAACCACCAAGGTCTGGCGAAGGAGAATATAGTGTCTCAATATTTGAACCACATGGACGGTAGCTAAGGAAAGCTTCTCCACATGGGAATAAAGGATCTCCGAATCAATGAGGTTCCAGCTCAGATAATATATGACATGCTCTTAGAGCTCCTCATCCTCTTGAACCAAAACCATACCACTCGTCTCCATGGATGCGACCACATAAAGTATAAAGTCATGGCTATAGTTGGGCGGACTAATCACCAGGGCCGATGCTAAGGCTCGTTTAAGTGCATCAAAGCACTCATGGGCTTGCTTATCCCAGCAAAAGGTAGTGTCTTTCTTCACAAGATGCATAAATCCTCTAGATAAATTGGCAAAATTCACGACGAATCTTCATAAGAAGTTTTCCATGCCTTGCAAACATTAAAGATGTCCAATGTTTTTCGGGGGAGACAATTGAAGTATTGCCTCAACCTTTAAAGGGTCGACTCTTATACCCTCTTTGGAGATAATGAATCCTAATAAGCAACCAGACTTCATGCAAAAGATGCACTTGTGAGGATTTAACCTGACCAAATAATGGCAGCACCTTTCGAACACTAATCTCAAATGGTAGGAATGATGCATTCTCATGCGAGAATGAGCAGTAAGGTCATCCAAAAAGACTTCAATAATCGATTTGAGATCATGGAAGATCAAGGTCATAGCCCGCTGAAAAGTGGCTCCATTGTTTTTAAGGCCAAAAGGAATCTTTCGATATGCAAAGGTTCCCTAAGGACAAATAAAGGAAGTATTATGTTGGTCCTCAGGTTTAATGTGTATCTGATTGTATGCAGAAAATCCATCCATAAAGGAAAATACCTCGCTTCCTGCACACTCATCCAAAATTTGATCAATAAATGGTGTGGGGAAATTATCCTTAGGACATGCACGATTCAAATCATGGAAATCAGTACATATGTGGATCCTTCCCTTCTTCTTATCAACCAGAACGGGGTTTGAAACCCACTCTGTCAAGGGAATGGGATAGATAAAACTAGAATTTAACAACTTTTCTATCTCAGCCATAGTTGTGGGTGCTTTCCTAGGATTCACTGCATGCAAGCATTTTCGAACAGGCTTAGCATTGGGGTAAGTTTTAATCTCATGTTCAACAATGCGAGGGTCGATACCTGGAATTTCATCGTAAGACCAAGCAAAGATATCATGAAATTATTTAAACAGCTCAGTGTACTCTTGAATCTCAGCATGGGAACATTCTGCCCCAATATAGACATTCTTAATATTGCCAATATTGCAAGAGATATTGATAGGGATGGTAGGAGATATATTCGCCATGTTTCTGTCAGCCATCGGACCAAGAGAGCTTAACGAAACCATGGGACTACCAGTTCTCTCACTAAGAATCCCCCTATAGTCTTCACACTCCAAGTGGTTAAGCTCGGGAAGAAAATAAGATCTATGATGCAACCCTTCCCAAGGTGGCTCAACCCTAGACATATCCTCAATAATAGCCTCATCAGAAGGAAAAACCCTATCAAGGCAGTCCTATGTGTGAGAAGACTGAACCGCCCATGCAGGCAATACATACGGGTCCTCCTCCTTCGTCTGCGAAGAGGAAGGACTAGGCTCTGCAACACATGGAAGATTAGCTTTATAAGCTATCATAGTTGCAGGAAACGACATGTGTGTCTCAATGGGATCATTCGAAGGACTCGGTGTAGGAAGAACCCAAGGATCTTCCATATATGTTGTGCGAAAAGAGACCAATCTTACCGATGACGAAGCCTTACCGAGACTAGACCCTATCATAAGGACAGGTGTAGGACAGTTAAGGCTTTCCATAAGGGATGGATACATGCCAACACCCACACTCCCAGTTGCTAGCTGAGAGTGTTGTACAATTGGGATGGAAGCTCCTAAAGATGCGATAACCGGTGGATTCTTGAATGACGTTTGATCAATCGTAACTATATTCCGATTAAATAGAAAGCATACAAATTGAAATAGAGAAGAAGCTACATCTTGCATACTGTACATCCAATTCCTACCTAGTAACAAATTGTAGTCAAGGGGTGCATCAACCACCCCGACCTCTATCGCAACGGTCTTTCCCCCCAAATGGACCTTAAGAGAAGGAAGAATGTTGTGCGGTCGAAATGATATTCCATCGAAAGCAATTAACATGGTACTAGATTTAGAGAACTCAGGGGAACCCAAACCCTTCCAACATGCCAAAGACATCACAGAAGTAGCAGTGCCTTCATCAATCACAGTGCATTTGACAGTCATGTTAAGACATTCTACATGAATCAAGAGAGACACATAGTAAGGCAAGCGAGGATGAAGTCCTGTGGTTTCAAAATTGATCACAAAGGAAGAATTATCATTGTTAACACCTAGGGTAGAAAGCAAATCATTCCTTTGAGAAGGACAAATCTGAAGTACTTCAAGTGCAAACATCGCACAAGGAGTGTGGCCCAAATCCTCAACAACATAATAGTTATGGGTAGCTTGGGCATTAGGATTGTGCCCCGAACACTTAAGGACTCTCTTAGGAATGCGAGGTGCAACTCTAGGTTTATCCACAGGTTTTTCAATACGCAAAGGAATCCCAGGTGGATCAGGTTCCTTTCCAAGGTTGGGTTGTGATGAACCATAGTCCTTCACACGAGTCACAACCTTAATAGAATGGACCATGTTGATGCAACCATGACCACTAGTCTCCGGCGGATCTTGATCACCACCAGACTGATCATGGGTCCTCGAGTTCATGTTTTGATTATGAGGTAAAGGGTTGGTCAGCACAGCTAGGCCCTATGCTATGAATCTCGAGGCTTCATCAATCCCAGGGCACAAGTGAGTCAGGTGGTCATCCTTACACAACTTGTAAGGAAACTTAACCTTACATTTAGGCTGCTTGTCCCCCCCAGTATTTCAGGCATTTTTGTCATTAAAGTTGGAATTTTCATTCCTATTCCCACCCTTATGATTTTTTTTACCCTTCTTTTTATTCCTTCCGATTTGTTGGTTACCCTTCTGGTCCAATGATTGTATCGAAACCACACTCTCTATTTGGGTGGGTTGAGACGAATCCGTAGCTTGTCCCAAGGCATATTGGTTGATAGATAATTGACTGACTCATTTCACAACCGAATCTGCAGTTTTGGCACTCATACAACCAACAATGCCATCGGCATGTGGTCCAGGTTTAACCTTAGGGTTGAAACTAGAACGCGGGGCATTAGGAATGATCTCATATAACAAACTAGATTGAGCATAAATCAAGTCTAATTCCTACGCCCTAAAAATGGCTTGTTGCTCGTTCTGAAATCTGGATGTAGAAACATCCTTCGCTATATAAGGCAGTAATGATTTAAGGAACCATTTGATGAGAAACTTCGGTGGTATGAAGGCTTTAATCAATCTCTTCTTTCTACACCACTCTTGGATATGGTTCGAGATATGCGTGGCTTTATCCTATTGAAATGTTGACAAGAGTTCTGTACCAATGTTGTAATGCACTAGTAGCTGGAAGTGGTTGAGAAAAGTCATATCTAGGTCATCAAACAACGCAAATGCCCCTTAGGTAACTCTATATACAATTTCACGGCAGGCCCTATAAGGGTGCGTTGAAACAGCCTTAAACGGATCGAATCTTCATGTAAGGAATTTGAAGAGCACCATAGGTGAAATGTAGTAACATGTTCACTCAGATCTTCTCCTGGTTTGCCCTTGAATTTAGGAATGTCTGAGGGAAGCTTATTAGGGACAACCAGCCAAGCGATGTCATGAGATACAGGATCGTTCGCCAGTCTCAACAAGTCAAGAAGATTTAGTGTTGCGAGGAAAGGGAGCCTAGGATGAGTAGGTCGATGCCCTGCTCCCTGATAATTTTGGTTCACATAATCTTGATTACCGTAACCACCATGGCCTTGTTCATAGTGCCCTCCTCTCATTTGACCCATGTAGGGTGGCATGGAAGAACCATAATGTGGTGTGCCTTGACTATGTGGGGCTACGAAGCCATAATTTAGAGAGTAAGCGGGTTATTGATACCCATACCCATAAGGTGAATAACCCTGTCCATACTACATCCCATAATAAGGTCCATATGACATCCCATGAGATGTCCCATGAGACACTCCGTAAGTAGGAATATATGCTCCAAAAGTAGTAACATGACCTCCAGAAGTAGGAATACGACCTCCCAAAACAACAGGAGGTACTTGAATCTAAGACACAAGTGTGTAAGTAGCAGTAGTATGGACATGACTCATAGCAACGTTCCAGCCGGAAGGACCATGTGAATGAGGGGGAGGAATAGCATTCGAAGAACAAGGAATAGAGGACGAAGGGACATGTGAAATTATGTATGTGGTGTTCCCTATAGTCACTTGTTGAGGTTCTGGTATCCTAATAGGATTACTAACACTAGGTATAGGATGAATATGTGATGTAGCTTCCACCGTCGGGATGGAAGGTGCAATGTGATTCGTGCTCCCAAACCTCTTCGCATGGTAAGGAAGAGGAGTGCCCCCTAGGCGTAGTGTTAAGCTCAAACTCGGACTCAACATGAAATGTTGGATCATGTGTAGGGATACCAGACATACCATAACTACCATAACTAGTGCTCGTGGGTTCATGATGAGTCTCATTGCCTGACATCCAATACCAGTGACCTGTGAATGAGGGATCATAGCTAGAGTGAGTAGGTCTTTCATGTGAAGGATCAAACCTAGAATGTGCAGGAATATAAGGTGAAAGATCAAATGTAGGAGTAAACTCTCCATCCTCCACTTGAGTTGGAGAAAACATTTTAGGAATACCATCTTCATGATCTCCCATCATGTGTGAATCAATGTGCGAAGTGGTCTGCCTAGACCATGTGTTTCTCTCTCCCAAAGAGGAGGAGATGTAGAAGGCGAAAGTCCTACTAAACAACGAGAATGGTGAGGAGCCACACCCGAATCCACAATGACTCAAAAAATGCAAAAGGCTCACTAATTACGCAAACCCTAGACAAGCTAATGTGCACAAAGCATACACTAATAAAATCTAAAGCCAAACACAAGCAATCAAGGATAGGATATGTGAGCTCCCGAATGAAGCAGGTATGTCTCACCTAGGAGAGGCTTGAGACTCCCATACACAACAAGCGGAGGTTCGTAACCAATTATTGTGGCCCTTAGATTCAACGCATAAAGTGACTATGCTGTCTGACCCCAACCTGGCTGGGACACCTGCAGAATAACTCCTACAAAGTACCCCCTTGATATCCTAGGTAAGGAAACTAAGGTCACCTCAATATAATCAATGCTCAGGCGGATAGTCGCAGGCGAGATTGACTATATGGGAAGGGTAGCAAGGCCCAAAACTCTCGAAAGAGCCCCCAGATATGAATACAATCTTGGAAATATCTCCGGTGCTACTTAGTTATGACTAGGGGTCAACCCAATCAATAACCTCTCACACTGCCTCATGCTTAACTCCCTTTTGAGAGGAGGATCTTGAGAAACACTAATTATACCAAGGAATTTCACACTCTCACCTGGATAGACACATACATGTTGTTGTTTAGTGGTCTTGGAGAATTTACTCACAATGAACTATTCCAAGACCCTAAAACCTAATCTTGTCAGTGTACCCTATCAAAGAAAATAGTGTAATCCATTTTAATTAAGCGTTGATTTTATTTGGCTTTATTACTCAAAAGAGGTAGATGGCCATGCAACCAATGGTGTTATGACGCAACATGAAGTAAAATGCACACCTAACAATTAATGAAAACGCATTGTGTCAAATGAAAAACAGGGCATGCTACTACGTGAAATGCAAAATTTTTCTTCAAATGACAAATGCAATCATTCCTATATGAAATCCTGACTAATACTCTAAGGAAATATAGTGCAAGTACCATGCGAAATGTAAAGTGCAATGCATAATGATGCAAAGAAGCAAATATTTTTTGATTTTTTGAATAAAAATGAGATACTAAAGCAAAATAATGAGTCTACTACCCCCAGACTCAGCAAGCACAATCAAACAACACTCACACAAAGTACTAAGGTAAAAGAAATATAATGCACTAATACCAAAACAAAAAATTGAAAATGCAATGACAAGAACATTCTTAAAAAAGAAATTTACCCTAAAAAAAATGTGTCTGGTAAAAAATAGAGGTGTATACAGACTCTAGCAGTATCAAAGGAGACTCAACAATGATCAAAATTCACCCAGCAACAATCAATATTCCTCTAGAAATAAAAACTGAGGGCATACGCAACTATTCGTAGTAAAATCACATATGTACGCAGATATAGCAGTCAAAGCTGCATGTATACGCAACTGTGAGTTAAAAACTCACATACAGGAAGAAAAATGTACAAAAATAAAGGCAAACATACAAGCTAAGTCAAACTTCACACCAATCAGACACTACTAGAAAAACATGCCCCTATACCCAACACAGAAATAGAGAAATAAGAGCAATTCAAGAACATTGAATGTCGATAAAAACCCCCAAAGGAAAACTACTAGGAACTCCCTAGCAGAGTCACCAATTCTGTTACGGAGAGAAATTCCTATGGCTTGGGGTACCACAATAGACAACTTAACTCCAGAAATCGATCCTTTCCTATATGCAAGAGAAATCAAACAACTAACACTAAAGGATCTCGATTCGTACCTTATTCTGGACAGTTGATGTAGATACCCGTTGAGCTTTACAACTCCAGCTTGAATTGATAAATTGATTCCTCAACATTCAATAAACAAGACAAGCATGCTATATTGTGTTAGCTATACTCTATCATATATAATCAATAACATATAAGCATTTGAAATCATCCATGGATAAAATATTCATTCAAACACACATTATTGGACAGGAAAATATATTTCTATTAATATAAAATTAGAGATTACAATGAATACAACCTCTGTCGGCACGTCTACGAATCGGAGAAACCGAGTCCCCCACTTGGGCCTCCACCACTTCAATCCTCCATCTCTTGATAGAAAGATCACAAGCAAAAGGAAAGCTTGGGAAGAACACAAAAGTGCTCCAAGGGACAAAGGGGATGCAGACTCAAGCACAAGTTCCGACAACAATGGACTATAGTTTTCTTGCTCTCAATTCCTCATATGCCTTCAATGTATCCAAAGGGTACCTTATATAGCTCTTCAATTGGGTAATGAAAGGTCGAATCCGAGCGATCTCAAGGCATATGGAAGGCCAGGAGACTAGTGAGTCGGATCCACATCAAGGAAAACTCCAAAAGAATTTAGTCTTTTGCACACATCCCGATGTACATGGTTTTAGAGGTCAAACCTGCATATATACACGATAAAGGGTTTAAAAGTCGCATATAGAAAATTAAGCATGTTTTTAGTGATGATCAAGGAAACATCAAAGGAACAAAAATGGTCCATGGGGTCTAAAGAGTCTGCATAGGGACAGGGAAGTCCATAAAAGTGTGATTCACCATGTGTGGTAAAATCAGCTATAACAAGTACCTTCCTGGTAGTTGTGCAACCTCCATAGTGTCCTCCTATTACTCTCGCATGTGCTTCCACCAATACCCTTTCATGTTCATGTGGTAATACACATCAAGGTTAGATATGGTTAGGTCCCATATTGTAGATATCTTCGGCAATCAATTGGAAATACGTGACTCGAACAAGCAACTACTTCTTTTGATTTGTAGTGAATCCCTTCGGTGACATTCTCATAGTAGTGATCAACCATTACAATCCTGAATAGGTGTGCATTGGGTAATCCATCCTTGATGTTAGTCAATTCTTCACCTGTATCTATTCGGGACAAATGGTCAGGTCGCACATTCAAGCGAACTGGCTTCACAATGATCTTGAAATCAAACTCTTGGAAGAGGAGTAGCCAACGACATATCTTGCCCCCCCTAACGTAGGCTTATTCACTAGGTATTTCAACACAGAGTGATCAGTGAACATCTTGAAATAACCTCCCGACAGATAGTGTCAAAACTTTTGCAATGCGTAGACCATTGCTGACCCTTTTATCTCCATCATGGTATAATTCTTCTCCGCATATGACATATTTCAACTGGAAAAATCAATCGAATGATTAATATCACCTTCACTTGGCTGTTCCAACACCACTCCTAATGTGATTGATGATGCATCAACATGGACATGGAATTTCTTTGTCCAATCCAGAAAAAACAATGACCCCATCTTCCTCTTTAATGTGTCAAAACTTCCTTGAGACTCGTCACCCCATTCAAACTGTGCATCCTTCTTCAACAACTTCTCCATAGGTCTTGTGATCATGGCATATCCTCAGATGAACTTATAATAGTATCCTATATGTCCTAATGTTGTTCTAAGTTACTTCATGTTCGTTGGTCATGGTGGAAAATTAACAATGAGTGCAATATTAGCTAGATCAACCAAAATTCCTTCCTTAAAGACAATGTGGCCTAGAAACATCCCAAATGGTGCACAAAATATACACTTCTTCAAATTTAGCGCAATATGATGTTGTCCACACTTCTCCAACATCATTCACAAACTTGCAAGATGATCCTTTACCAACCCATACGCCGTCCAATCATCCATGTATACCACCAAAAATGTTTGGATAAAATATTTGAACACAACAACTACAATTCTGGAGAATATCGCAGGTGCATTCATGAGTCCAAATGGCATCACTGTGTACTGAACGCATCCCCATTTAGTCACAAAATTTGTCTTATGTGGATCCTCTTTCACAATCTTGATCTGATGATAGCCATAAAATCCATCCATGAATGAATAGATCTCTTGACTGCCTACCCTTTCAACCACTTCATCAATAAATCACATCGGGAATAGATCATGAAGGCATGTGTTGTTAAGTTTCCAGAGATCGACACAAATATGAACCTCTCATGTCTTCTTATCTTGCACAACCATAGGACTAATCCACTCTAACTCTTCAATTGGTTCTATGATTCCTGCATCTAACATTCTGTCGAGCTCAACCTTTACTCTTTATTTGTATCGCGGATTCAGGCGATACGACCACTACATCACAGGCTTCGCATCTGGATTCAATGGGATTTTCATTTCTCCCAAATCTCCTAAGATCCCCTTCATCTCAGAAAACTTCGTCGAAAACAAGTCTTGAAACTTTTGCAACAGATCAGTGATCTTCACCATCGTTTCTTCATCCCAATAGTCTCCAATATTTGCAAAATTTGGTTCCTCCTCTGTCCCAATATTGACCTTTCAAATCTTCAATGGTTGGTTAACTCTGTCTGTCAGCCTTTGGTGCCACGATATCCCAAATTCCCTTAGATTGTGGAATGTTGATGTTCCTTGGGTCTTCTCCATCATTAGGTCCTCCTATTACATTGTAACACTCCAACATTGACTGCATCATTGGTGCTTCATGCAGGTCCACAAGGTATACAACTGGAACTACCTTCAAAACCATATCGCGGATATTCTGCAATGCACTTTGAATCATGGGATTAGCATCCACAAAACTAAATGTGTGACTGAAACAAACTAACAAATCCTCCCATGTTGTGATCTCTCTTCTAAGATTAGCTGATATATACCATTATCGCAGCATTTCATCCATTGTGTGCAAAAAATCATGTACCCATTCATTCTTTAGTCATGACACCCACATGGTCTAACATGCAACCAAATGATCATTAGGATGATTACACCCATCATACTTCTTAGCTTGGTACTGTTTTGTTCCACTGAAGTGAACTTCCATCAATCTGCGGTATAACAACCACCCATTGATTGATTTCTTGCATGTCTCCCACCAATGTGCTGGAGTATCCTTCAATGCTTCATCCAACGCCAATAATCTATGAGGTCCTGACACCCTATCTTCAAAATTAGGAAAAAATTTAGGTAGATCAAGAAATCCTTCATATGTTGGTAACTCAATAATATCTGTTGCAACTCGCCGTAGCAACTGAGTAACTCTGCCATACTTTTGAATCGATACCTCATGCATCTGATTCTACCAATTCTCTAATACATCATCAAAATCTAATGATCTGGAGCTCGAGCTCCTCCATCCCAGCTCTCCATTGACAGTAGGGTGGACATAATCTTCTGATACCTTCTTCGCTTGGATCCATCAAGGCTATGACTTCGATATTGCGGTTCTCGAAAGTCATCACATGTGTCTTGAAGTTGATCACTGCTAAGTTTTCATTATCCCATACAATCCCTAGAATTGTAGGATACGATATTTCGTCATCAACAAGATCAATAACATCGAATTCTGCATAAGTCCTGATTCCTTTAACTTCCACTTCTAGACACGATACTCACCTGATTGGTTTAATCTTGGCTTGGTTGGCCAATCGTATTTGTATAGGGGACCAAACCAACCGTGGTTTCCTAATATTATCCCATGTCTACTTTGTTAAAATGTTGACATCTAAGCCTAGATCCAGGATAGCTAAATCTAACTCATAATCCCCAATCTAGATATTCATCCTCATTTCCTTTCCAATCTTCTTCTTATGTAGGGAGTTCACAGTAGAATCTTTCTTCCCCTTCTTTGGTCGATGCAATAGACTCACGATCTCAGTGAGCACATCAAGATATTTTTCTAGAAACAAACAACTTTCAAATAAATTTTGCTAGGTACCATGTTGCCATGATGGTTCTGCTGCTAGAGTTGAATAAAAAATAGGTGGCATTTCATAAACAGGAAACTTACCTCAATCTCTTCTTATGGCATCACATGCTTCAAAGAAAATATCCCTCTCAGTGTCGACATCAAATTACACCTTCTTCCTTCCATCCAACCAGAGTTGTGGAATCAATACATCATCTCCTATTATCGCATCCCCACGAGTAATGACAGTAACATCAACAGAATGAACTTTGGGTTCTGCTGAGATCTTCCCAACTGTTGGTCCTTGGTTTTGGTTTGGTGGAGGATGCACTGGTTCGTTCGCATTCTGATTCGCATTCTGGTTCTGGTTCTGTGGTGGTGGAACATTCTTCGCATTCCACTTTGCAATCAACTATGGACAGTCTTTAACTGTGTGATCTGTAGCAGTACAATAGGTACATTGCGACTAAAGGTTTGGAAAGTCTCTATGGTAATTCCCCAATACTCCACAATTATAACATTACATAGTTCAATGACCTCATCCTCCTCTACCAAAACCCTTGCTTCGTCCTCCTCAGAATCCTCCACGAAAGCCTCCCTATTGTTGATACTACAGTCGATTGAACTGCTGTTGTGGCGGGGTATTCGACTGTGGTTTCACATACTGTGGTTGAGTATATTACGGCTGAGTATACTATGGTTGTTGCAGATCATACTACATCTGGTTATAATATCATTACATCAGAGCAAACTGTGGTTACGGTATAAACTATAATTGTGGTTGTGGCACAAACTGCGGTTATGTGTGTGCCACCTGTGGTGTCTACTACGGTGGGGGTCTCTCCACCAGTTGATGTTCTTCTCCCTTCACATAATATGCATCTATTTTCCTATCTTGGAGAAAATCATATGCTCGACAATCCTTGTCTTCGTAACCAAGAGATTGACAAAACATACAGTACAAGTTCGTAGGATTTGATACCATCTTCTAAATATATACAAAATCTTCATGTCGATGTCCATGAACTTGAAAAATGAGACACCATGGCATGCCACCATTACTCAGTGGATTCAGAGCTCTCGAAAAAAAATAGTTTTGAAAATATGGGTATTGATCCTTATGATGTCCCTTTGCATTACATCAAGTACACTATATTTCCTCATGATGCTCCCTTCCCTTCTTGATATCTTCCAATTGGATCATCAGGTTTTCCAGCTGCAATTGAATTTGATTCGTACCAGCTCATATTTCATTGACAGGTGAAGCTTTCAAATTCATTATGATCTCCAGAGGCTCACTTTGTGTCACAATTTTCTACTGCATAAAATTCATTATTATATGTGGTACTAGTGCCACAATGAACCACTCCTTGTGATGTACATCAGTCATCCCAAAACTAACTTTCGCCATCAGCATTTTGAATTGTTGATTAAAATCCCAGATGGATTAATTTGGATATTTCTTGATTTCCTTTATCTCCATGATATATTGTTCCTCAGACTTAGGCTTTCTAAACTCTTTAATCAATCCAGTTCTAATCTCTTCCCAAGTCTTCGCTAGAGTCCCTGTAGGAATTTGTACGAGCATCATGTACTAGTCCAGTGCGCGACCCTGAAAAGTTTTCACATACTGACCTTTCTTAATATCATCATCTTGATCCTGATTTACAGTCCAAACTGCTTCGCATAGAAACCCGTATTGTTTCGGATCGTCCATCTCATTCCCATTAAACAAAGGTAAATTTACATCATTTCCCACCATCTTGGGCCTTCTTCCTATGTTCGTTGATCGACTACTATTAGAGTGTTGATGACACGTTGGAAAATTCGGTGTTGAGGTAGTATTTCTTCCTAAGTGTGGCATAGTGCATGGAGGCGTGGGTAAATTGTTGCTCTGGGTTGGTATTTCTTCATGCTCAGGCATAGCCTAGTCATCTCCTTCATTTTTGTAGGGTCGCTTAGTCCCTTGTGATCTTCTCTTGTAGTTTCTTGTTCCGGTCACAACAAGACTCTCCTCAATCCTCTGCATCTTCTCTTGCCAAAACCTTTCTCCACTTTGCAGAATACCATGTCCTTCCTCAGATTCCCTCACAGTCTCATCGTTACTCCCATCCATGTACCCCCTATAATTCTATCCAATTCTCGTCTCCACAGTGAAGCAAACTAAAACTCTAAAACCCACATGAATTCCGAAAATTAACCACAGTAAAATTGAATATTGAATGATGATTTAATTACAATGATGAGAAGACCTTTTATAGGTCAAAATACACCATTTCACTGAAAGGGTGTGATCCTATGTTTTAATTAATACTACATTAATATTAAAATAATTTCTCATAATATTAGATACATAACATTGCCGCCGTTTTTTAGAATGTTCTGTCCTCAAAGCAAGGGTAAGGACGGGTATTGTTGATGAAACTGTTCTGTCTCCCATGATGCGTCTTCATCTGGAAAATTATTCCACTTAACGAGATATTCCTTGAGTGTTCTAGAACAGAGTTTTCTTTCTTGGATTGCAATGATTGCCTCGGGTTCCCAAATGACCCTTCCTTCATCATCTAACATAGGAAGTATTGTTTGTACTGTTTGATTTTTACCCAACAATTTTTTTGAGACATGATACATGGAAGACATTGTGTATACGGATTTTATCAGGTAACTATAATTTATATGCCACCTGACTAATCTTCTGGATAATCTGGTATGGTCCATAGAACTTTGGGGCCAACTTGTGTTTCCCTTCACTTTTAAGGGATACCTGTTTATAGGGTTGGAGTCTTACGAATACCCAGTCTCCTACTTCAACTTCTCTTTCGGTTCTGTGTTGATCTGCTTGTTGCCTCATGCAATTATGTGCCATGATTAAGTTATCCTTGAGTAATTCAATTGTTTTTTGGGATTTCTCCAGTTGGTTCCTTACTTCTGGAACATTAGTGTCATTGAGAACTAACTCCTTCCAATTTGGAGGTTCATACCCATATAACTCTTGGAAAGGGGTCACTTTTGTAGAGGTGTGGTATGTTGAATGGTACCACCATTCTGCTAAGTGTAACCATTGAGACCAATGGTTTTGTTTATTTGTTACGAAACAACGTAGATATGCTTCTAAGAAATTATTTACGACTTCTCTCTGACCATCTATTTAGGGGTTGTAAGCTGAGCTCATATTGAGTGATGTACCCATTTTTTTAAAGAATTACCTCCAAAATTTTCCATTAAATTTTGCATCTCTGTCACTGACGATGACTTTTGGGAAGCCATGCAATTTGTAGACATTTTTCAAAATACCTCTGCAATTTGTTTTGCCGTGTCTATTTTTTTATTGCCATGAAGTGAGAAAATTTGGTTAATCGATCGACCACTACAAGGATATTCTCCTTTCCTTATGACGGAGGTAACCCATCGATGAAATCCATTGATATCTCTTCCCATTTCTGGTTTGGAATGTGTAGGGGTTGGAGTAACCCTGGGGTTAAAACATTTTCACTTTTGTTTCTCTGGCAATTGTCGCATTCTGCCACATATAGCTGGATATCTTTCTGCATTCCCTTCCAGAAAATTGACCTTCTTGCATTATAATAATATTTGAAGAACCCTACATGTCTGGCGGTGGGTGAATCATGGGATTATTTTATTGCTTTAACCTTGAATTTAGAGTTTGATTTCACATAAATCCTCCCCTTATACCAAAGAATATTGTTTTTCCATTGAAACTTGGGGTCACGGTTGGAGTTGTTAATTATAGTGCTTGTTTCTGGGTCCTTGGCGTATTCACTTCATATTTCATTTATCCATTCTGGAATTGCGACTAAGATGGAGTAATAGGTAATATCTTCATCTTTTGTGGAGAGTGCATTTGTGACTACATTTTCCTTCCCTTTTTTGTGTATTATTTCCATGTCGAAAGCAACGATTTTTTCTATCCACTTTTGTTGTTCTGTGGACAAAATTTTCTATTGAAGTAGGTATTGAAGACTATTATGGTCTGTGTGGATCATGAATTTTCTCCCTAAGAGGTATTTTCTCCACTTTACCAATGCCTGCATAATTTCCAGCATTTCTTTATCATATGTAGACTTCAATTTTTTCGCTTGTTTAATTTCTTGCTCTCAAAAGCTATTGGGTGTTCATCTTGCATTAGTACTACTCCCAACCCATAACTTGAAGTGTCACATTCTATCATGAATGGTTTGGAGAAGTCTGGGGTAGCTAATACAGGTGTGGAGGACATAATTCCTTTTAAGGCTTCAAAACATTTTTCCACTTCTTCATTCCAATGGAATGCATTCTTTTTTAGAAGGTTGGATAAGGGTGCGGTTCTGTGCACATAATTCCTAATGAATCTTCTGTAGTATCCCATTAGCCCAAGGAATCCTCTTAACTTGGAGATGTTAGTAGGGTTGGGCCATTCTGTGATGGATTTGATTATTTTTGGATCAACCTTGACTCCTTTAGATATTACGTGTCCAATATAGCTCACTTCTTCTTTATCGAATCTGCATTTGGACATATTGGTGTAGAACTTATTTTCTTTTAAAATAGAGAGCACCTATTCTAGGTGTGTGAGATGATCCTTCCATGTCTTACTGTATATAAGGATGTCATCGAAAAAAACTAATACAAACTTCCTTAGGAATGACTGGAATAGGTTATTCATGGTTGCTTGAAATGTCATTGGGGCGTTAGTTATCCCAAAAGGCATTACCTTAAATTCATAATGTCCTTCATGGGTTCGGAAAACTTTCTTCACCACATCTTCTAGCCTTACTATGATTTGGTAATATCCTGACCTTAAGCCTAATTTTGAAAAGTACCTTGCACCATGCAATTCATCCAATATTTCATCGATAAATGGAATGGGGAATTTGTCTTTAATAGTTATTTTGTGTAGTCCTCTGTAATCGATACATAGCCTAAATGATCCATCCTTCATTCGTACCAGTACTACTGGTGCAACATAAGGACTTCGACTTTCTGTAATTACTCCACATTTCAATAAATCACGGATTAATCTTCCAATCTCTATCTTATGGTGGTGTGGATACCTATAGGGTTTAACATTGATAGGGATGGATCCTAACTTGATTTCGATGACATGATCAATCTTCCTGTCAGGTGGTAACTCCATGGGGAGGTCTTCGAATACGTTTTTTGTATTTTTGGATTAATCCTTTGATGTCTGGATGATATGGTTTAACTACTTCTGAAGTTAATAATTCCATCTCCTGGCATTATACGACATATGTTGGTGCTCCTTTTCGAATTAGCTTCTCCATTTTGTGGGATGACATGATTTGCGTGCGAGGGGGTTGGAACCCATATAATTTGTATATTTATCCTTGCCATTTAAACTTTATAAAGTGTTCTTGGTGGTTTGCTGAGTAGGTACCTACTGTTTGCAACCACTGAATTCCTAATACTGCATCAAATCATCCTAAGGGCACTGCGTAAAATTTTGACTCAAGGTTATAGTCTTGTAATTGCAGCTTAACTTTGTGGCATTTCCCTACTTTTTCAATCTTCTTGAAGCGAATAATTATTCGCTTACACAAATAATATTACCAAAAGACTTGGAATATTAAATAAGCCATAATAATATATGAATTTATGATAGAATAGATATGATGATAGATTACAAAGTGAGTGCCATATATATATTAATCGTAAAGGCACTTTGGATACTATCCATGAAAGGATGCGTCATTTTAGAATTGTTTACTAATAAATATTTATTAATTATTAATTATTAATATCAATATGTATTAATATTAATAATTAATATTGATATTTAATAGTTATTATTAATTATATAATAGTTATTTAGTGATTGTTTATTATATATATTTTTGTTCATTACATTGCCTCTCCCTTAGAATTACTTTGTCCTCAAAGCACAATTATGGAAGTCTTTATCCCTTGTTCTAGCTCGTAATGCTTTCTCATGACATTGTGTGAGTTGCAACACTTGACGAAATAACACGATACTTTCTTTTAAACATTGTGTGGAAATGTTGTGTTAGTTGTGAATTCATCCATTCGAGATATACCCTTAACGGAATTATTTGCGGATCGATTGTTGAGAGTTGTCGATTTTGTCTTTGCTCTTTGTAGGAATAATACTAGTAATTTTCCTTTTGATTTTTTCGTCTATCATAATGACTCTTGTGATTCAGATCGCGATAAGGAACTCGAATTTCCTGTGAAGTTCATACTAGAACTTCAACTTTTGGTGCTTCTAACAATTTTTGTAATTGTTTTTCGGAACCATTTTCTGTTGATGCTTGTAGCGATGTGACAATAAGATTGTTCTTTTGAACTTTGACGAGATTTTCATTGCTTCCCTTTTCT
The DNA here is from genome assembly GCA_001517045.1 of Pseudotsuga menziesii. Taxonomy (NCBI): domain Eukaryota; kingdom Viridiplantae; phylum Streptophyta; class Pinopsida; order Pinales; family Pinaceae; genus Pseudotsuga; species Pseudotsuga menziesii. Next base: position 81,408 of record LPNX010858150.1, read on the forward strand.
GATGTTTGAATTTGAGCCTTTGATGACTTCTCTATTGTGTTAGTCATCATTTCTGATTTAATTTGATGTTATTTGTATCGACTTTTGTGATTTGGGTGATTATAAGGTATTTGAGATGTTTGTGGAAACTTTAATTGTTTGTGATTCTTGCAATTTACTAATTGATAATAAATCTAAGGATTTTTTTAACTTCTCACTTTTTAATTTTTTTTATTTGTTCAATCAACCCTTGATTCAAAATTTTTAGGTGAGAATTTTCTTCATTTTTTTGTAATAGTTTCTTATTGAAATCATTTTGGAGATCCACTTCCTTTTGGTGGAATTCCTCTTGTCTTTCCTCTTGCAATATGTTTTCCCTTTTTTAATTTCTTAATCTACGCGATCAAGTCTTGACTATGATTCTTCAAATGAGCAATTTCTTCATCCTTACTAGCGACAATTTTTTCAACTTCTTTCTTCTTCTTTTGTTCTTACTTCTAATTACCCTATGAAATCATCTCTGATATATCCTAGAATTCTTCATGTGTTGGAGGTTCTATTTCTGACTTCATTGTAATATCAGAAATGTGATTCTCTTTCGCTAATAGGAAAATGTCAGAAACTTCTTTTCGGCATTTAAGATGAAAGTCCCCAATGTTTTTATCCAGGGTAAACCAAAAATTATGTCACCATCAAAGCAAAATAAGGAACTAATAATGAATTTTGATGTGACCATATAATCTCCAACACTCAGTTGTAAGCCACTTATTTCAGTTCATTTTTTGTCTAAAAAGTCGAGCTCTTCCCTTATATTTGACTCAGGAATCACTAAATGGTTAGCGAATTCAATACTAAAATATTTTTTTCTTTCAGCAGGTGCGATAGAAATGGTGATATCCTTCCCTGCAAGTGTCCCTTTAATTCTAAATAATATTGCAACATTTTTTTGTAAGGTGATAGGAAAATTTTGCTTCTTTTCAATATTAAAATCCATATTCTTGAGTTTCTTTGAAGTTTAATCAATATCTCCTTCTTTTTTTCCAATAGTTTGTAAAAAATTTAGTAGATTGGGTGGTTGGGAGGAATGAGTGTTACCTTCCCCACCTAAGTTCAAATCTCACTTGCTTTTTAGTAGCAATTATTATGCACCCTTTTTATCTTTTTTTCCCCTTAAGTTTTGTAAAATGTGAGTAGATTGGGTGGTTGGGAGGAATGAGTTTTACATTCCCCACCTAAGTTCAAATCTCACTTGCTCTTTACTAGTAATTATTTTGCACTTTTATATTCAAACTCAAACCCACTTTAAGAAACAAGGTGTGGTTTCACTTTTACCCTCTCTCTTTTTTTTCCTTTTCCTTTTATCTTTTCTTTTTCTTTACTTCTTTTTTCCTTCTTTTTAAGCCCAAAGGCCTAGATCATCCAAACGAGGCTCTGATACCACTTGAAAGGGACTAAAACTCTAAAACCCACATGAATTCCAAAAATTAACCACAGTAAAATTGAAAATTGAATGATGATTTAATTACAATGATGAGAAGACCTTTTATAGCTCAAAATACACCATTTCACTGAAAGGGTGTGATCCTATGTTTTAATTAATACTACATTAATATTAAAATAATTTCTCGTAATATTAGATACATAACACATAGCCTCCACACACTAGGGCTCTACTCGTCAGAATTCATCTTCAATATACCCTTTTCACAGATGATCATTTTAATCGATAATTGAAAACATAACACAACCTGCCTCTTGGTTCTTTGAAGAATTCCCTTTTTATGTCACTATAATACTTGAATGTGTTGACTGCGAACTCAGTGATGTAACCTTCCAAGATGTTTTCAAGCCACACTTCGACAACCCTTGATGCTCTGTTGTCTACCTCCTACAGATGCTAGATCAGCTCTGGGGTCCAGCAAGTGGGTTAGCCTCCTTGAAAATTTGTCTTCGGATAGTTCAATTATGCCATCCACTCATACAAGATGATCAGAAGCTTAGATAAGAAGTACTCGTGGAGATCAGAATAGAGATACCTTCCCATCCACTCTTATGTCATTAATCCAAGATTCTTATCCTCTTCTGCTATGAATTATGTGCCTTCTGATAGAACTAATCTTGAATATCTGGTCTTGTTAGATGCTACAACATGTCCTCCATCTCCTCGAACTATGGTCCCAATAATGTAACCATTTTTTGATGTCATAGATCCATCGACAATGCTTCACCCTCATTCGATGCCCTTAACTCAGTGATCTCACTGAGCACTGGTCCAAACATGTTTTAGCCTGTCCAACAACACCTACAAAGAAAATGAGGTCTCACTCGAGATGTTCAAGGGAGAACTCTCGAAACCACATTTTCGTAGTAAGAAGGAGGATTGTGCATCTACAGTTTATCTATCGCAACATTACTTCGAAGATCTAAACGAGGGTTTATTATTGCAGATCCATACCATCAATCATCAGATCACATTAACATATTTAGATCGCAATAATACAATTATCCATAAACAGATCGATCACCATAACATGATTTAACATATAGAAACATAGAATCATTCAGAAAGAACCATCATACTGCAGTATTAGTTCATTCACATCGCATCACAGGGAAAACAAAAAAGAAGAAAGACATAAAAACATGGTGTTCCATCAAAACTTCATCATATCATATTACTTATGCATCAAAACATGTTCCCAAAAACATCTCCATACTCACGACAAAATAGAAAACATTCTTCCGTAGAGTAAAATTCAGCATTCAACATAATATCTTCTCTTAGATGATAATCAAGGTCAAGACATATATCTCTCTATAAACATGAGATATCTCAACATTACATTGCTATCTCTTTTTATAGGCTTATGCCTTTTCAAAAATGGTTCACTTAGATCAGCTTCCTAACCGACTTGGACCAAAACTACAAAACTATGACCAACTACTACAAAATTATGACCAAGCCAACTCTTTGTGAAATTTATTTCTTTGTGCATCATATTTAGACTTGTGCATCATCTTTGACCTTTCACATCACCATTGGTTCTGCACAGCTTATCTTCCTCAAAACCGCCTTCCAACGCAGTATGAACCTATACATTCTCTGGAGTTGAAAAATGAAAAGGTACAATTAATATTCACCATTTGCAATGAATTTTTTTAAATTGTAGCATATGAATTTACTCATTACCAGGATTTGAAGCATGACCTTCGATAGGTTGTTCTCCATCCTCGGCATTAGGTGGATCATTGATTTCCTGCTCAAAATTGAGTCAATATTTTATTGAAAATAATTATAACAAATATACTGCACAAGTAATCATTCATAAATAAACTTTATTGATTTTATATACCTTCATGCAAGATGGATCAACAAAAGACTTTTTTTTCCTAGACAATCTTTTTCGACGTTCAACAACAACTCCAAATTCGTGTTGAAATCCAATATTCAAGTCTTCCTCTGTGGGGACTTTATTGAATTGATCGGCTTGAATATTTGCATAATGTCATGAATTTACCTTTTACATTTCAATAAAGAAAAAAATAAGTTGCAATTTATTTTTTGGATGAAATATTGGTTTTTTTATACATAGAATTTGTGCCGCCAAATTGGAATAACCACTAGGACCAAGCTTGTGTTGTCCATTTTTTTCTTTTCCTTCCTTTGTGGAATTTGATGTATCTAATAGCCTATGAAAAGGTTAAAATGTGTTATATATTTCCAATTTGATTTAAAAATTAATAATAATAAGGTTTATAATTACATTGTTGACAGTGTTGCATACCTTCATATATATGGCGGCAGCTTTCCTTATTTTCTCAAATCCATCTTCTTTTCATATTCTACTAGGGATTCCCACTATCTTTCTTGAATTATTGGAGGGCACTCATACCTAGGTTCCTTTATATATGAACCCTAAATTGGTCCCTCACATTATTCATATGTTGGCTAGCCTCCTTTAGGACCTCCACTCGATTCAAGGTCTCACTGCCAAATAGGCCAACCAAGTAATTAGTGAGCTCATCTTTTAATTTTTTTGTTTGTTTATCCTACCTTGTACATATGGTGGGCCCAAATATCTCCAATGACATATCATTTAGAGGTTTTTAAAAAGCATAATTTCTTACAAGACGATCATGTTGTCATTAGTTGAAAAAAAATGCTTTTTTATTATATTACAATCAAATTATAAACAATAAGTTAAACAATGTATAAATACTTGGGATCTTATCTATCTTTATGGAAACAATATTTTCTTCCACCAAATTTTTTTTCTATAGTGTACACATGCTAGTGACATAGGAAGATCTAGTAAATGTTGCTTGAGAATTATCATTTATAATATCTGCATCGACCCCTTGTTCTGTACCATCTGGAATGTGTCAGCCTCTAGAGGGTGCACTCACATCTGGAATCATGGGTGTCATGGAATGTACCATCAATTGTTCATTTAAAAATAATGGCACATGTTATGTAGGTGTCTTCATATGCTCCTATGATGACTCTCCACGAGCATCACTAATACCAACACCGCCGTCACCACTAGTGTGTGGGTGCAAAAGTTCTTGTAGACACAAACAAATTGTTATTTCACGATCATATACAAGTACAAATTATAAAATCATAAATGAATTTATATTCTAATTAAATATCCTACAATTTAATTGTAGGCCCTTAGATCTCTTCACCAAAACATCAACCTTTGCTTTAATCTCATTTTTCTGCGGTTGAATGAATAATAGACGAATGATATCCTCATTAAAAAAAACTAAGGTATTGTCTATCATTTTAATTGGGTCTAGAGAAGATCCAATGCCAGCATCATGCATGATATCATCCAAATAAATATCAATTGATTTGTCTAATGCTAGATTAAATGCTGAATCAGTATCCTGCAACAAAAACATATAAAGCATTACTAAAATGAAAGCAATATACTGACGAAAATAACATATTGATCATGTTCGATTTCAAAAATGACAATGATGTATATATGTTGACCCAAGGATGACATTGTCTTATCCAAGGATGGGGTCTTTCCATGATCATCACCCTACAAAAAAAATGTAGAAAACTTTTATAGCATTAATCCACCTTAGTACCATGGTCATACACCTAGGATACATTTTCATTAGTCTTATGCTATGTTATATGGTCCAAAACTAGGTTATATTGGTCAACCTTGGTGTATTAGGTGTTTTGGACTCATAATTGCACCCATGCACTCTCTTTTGAACATTCTAAATGCCCATGCACCCTCATTAATGACATATCATACCTGGGTACGCTCCCCATCCCTTAAGTTAGGGAAATGTTTTGACCATAGGCACCAGTGCATGCATTTGGTGGTTGTCAGCTCTTCTTAGTCATTTTCTACCTAGATCCACTCCCACTCACCCATGTGCTCACCCACACCTATCATTCCCTGATTTATTTTCTATCATGCTCAAGCCATGTCCACACAGGAATTTGTGACCGTTTGGGATGGTTTGGGAGCTCATTGGTCCACATAGGGGGTTTTTGAGGTCAAATCCTATCCTAACACATGTATGCATCCAAGTTGCCTCCAAAGGATAACGATTTCTCCATAATGTAACATAAACCTGATCCAGACATATTTACATGTTGGACAGTCATAATAAACTATGTTATTGACTACATTTCTATGTCTTAATTTCACTCTTTCTACTTTTTTCGTGCATAATTGTGTGTAGTCTCAAATTGTGAAGATCCCCTTAGATCCTATATCCTACTATGAATCAATTATCACATGGTATCAAATATATTCACATATTAAAATAAAAACCAGAGCATTTGAGTTATTGTTTAGGGAATTTTCCAAAAAACTTCAAGTCTTTGCATTGCAGGTATAACCAATGTTTCAGTCACTTAGTGCGCAAACAAAAATGGTGCAGACTCATGTAATCAAATGGAAGGATGAAATGGTGATCCATATGAGGTCAAAATTCATGTATATATTCACCATGGGGATTGAGACTAACCCCAACTGTGTTGTGGAAAAATCGAAGTACTTCAACAGACAAGATTAGGCATTCGAGATGCTTTATCTCAGCATTTCTAGGGACCTTATCTTCCATGTAGATAGTCTGACAACACCCAACAAGGTATGGATGAATATCAAGTCATTTTTTGGGAATAATAATGAGATGAGAGGCCACCAACTCAAAATGAGTGGATCTCACTAAGCCCAACTCACTTTGAGATGATCCAGGACTTCTTCACCAAGCTCATATCATTTGTGCTTCAGCTAAAACTGTGTGGAATTGAAAATAAAAAGGAGCAGTTCATCTTGTCCATTATTTTTAATCTAGGTCGAACGTATTAATTTTTTGTGTAAACATTCCACTCTAGCAACTCATAGCTCAAAATTGGAGGATTCATCACTCGCAGACTTCATGGAGTCATTGACTCAAGAGAAAGATAATCTAGTGCAAATGGGTACCATCAAATGCACAAAGGATCAACCCCTTGCTGCAAGAGTTTCGAATCCAACCAAAGGAAAGAATAAATATAGATATTCGAACCAACAAGAGAAGAAGAAGTAGGAGAAGCCCAAATATTCAAATGGGGTTTCAAATCCTAGCAAGGACAAAGACAAGAAGAAGCAAGAGAATCCCAAATATTCAGATGGGGTTTCGAATCCTAGCAAGGAAAAAGACAAGACGAAGCAAGAGAAGATAAAATGCACTTATTGACACAAAGGGTGGAATATAGAGAGTGCTTGCATGAATAAAATCATTGACATGATGGTGCAGTTTCTTGAGAAGAACAACATCCCACTACCAGAAGTCACAAGGAAGAAAGAGGGAGGTTCAAGCTCATAAAACAAGGAAATATGCCATTCTTTGTCTTCCTAATCTTCAATATCTTATTCATTCTTCATATATATTCAGGTGCCTCTAGGAACATGGCCTCCATGCATGATTCCTTCTCGTCCCTACAACCTTATAGTGGTCCATCCATTCTAATGGGTGATTGTTTATAAATCCAAGCCAAATGGATTAGCAGGATTGATCTTGAAGATGGGTAGTTCAACAATGTGGTGTTTGTGCCTGATCTAGTAGAGAACCTACTCTCTTTATATCAAATGAAACATATTGGTATATATAATAGAGTGATATTTACTGAAAATGATGTGGAGATATTATAAGTCTCTACAGGCCAAGTTGTGGCAGTCGGTTTTGTTGACCATGATTCAATAATGTACAAATTCTCTCACTTAATTCCATACTCACAAGGGAATGCACTCATGTCACATGCCAAAGAGACAAACAAGTTGCAGCATGAGATATATGGTCATCTCAACTATAGGTACCTCCAAGAACTAAGCAAGGAAATCATGGTTGAAGGGCTTCTTACCATCAAGTTTTCCAATGGCACATGCAAAGGGCGTGTAGTGGGAAATCATGTTAAGCGCATATATGAGAAAGGAAAGTCAAGAAGGGATGTACAAGTGATAAATATGAACCATTAAGATCTCATGGGTCCTATTTCCACACCCTCATATAGGAATTCAAGGTATGTGTTGACTTTCATAGATTATTTCTCAAGGTACTTCTGAGTGTATTTTCTCAAGCTAAAATATGAGGGTTTTAAGACTTTCAAAGTGTACAAAACCTTGGTTGAGAATGCATGTGGGAACAAGATCAAGGTTATTAGGATTGGAAATGGTAAGGAGTATGTCAATAATAATTTCCAGCATATTTGTAAAGAATTTTCCATCCAAATGCAGCATTATGTTCCCTACACACCACAACAGAATGGTGTTGCAGAGCGCAAGAATAGGGATCTCAAGGAGATGGAAACCTGTATGATGGAAGCAAAGGATTTGAATAATAATATATGGGATGAATTGCATATGTAAAAAATAGGGCTCCACACAAAGAATTGGATGGAAAAATTCTATATGATGTTTGGAGTGGTCACGAGCCGAATGTTTCTCATTTCAGGTTTTTGGATCAAAGACTTGGGCTAGGATTCCTCCCGAGAAGAGAAAAGCATTGAAATTTCAAATAAAGGAGTCCATTATGGTTTTATATTCTAAATATTCCAAGGGATACAATATATTTTATCCCTCATCTCATAAAACATCCATTGAAAGAAGTGTACAGTTCGAAGAAGAGCCCATGCAGGAGATCGAACTAGCTTAAGGGGAATCCTCAAATCCTCCACTCCATGATGATGCAAGTGATGAATTTTCCTTTGATTTTTATGATTATGATATTTATGATGATTATTATGATGACATTCATTCATATCATGACTCACCCATTCATCCCAAGTGGGATGAGAAAACCATTCAAGGAGCTGGGGATCTTGTTGGATATCCACTAGACTCTAGAAAGACTAGATCTCAATTTCACAATGCCTTCCCCACTTGTGAATTGAATATTTTTGAGAGGTGCTTCATGATTGTTGGATATGATCCTCAAACATATTAGGAAGTATCACTTTACCCATTATGGAAAATATCCATGCAATAATAATTCAAGTCATTGCAAGACAATGAGACTTGGGAATTAGTTCCCTTGCCCTCCAAGAGGAAACTAGTGCAATGTAAGTGATTCTATAGGAACAACATGGTTTTTGATGGTTATGATATCAATTATAATTCTATTTTGGTTTCCGAAGTATTCTATCAATTCCAAGGAGTGGATTATATAGATACATTTGCACTGGTTGCAAAGATGGAATCTGTCGGGCTAGTTTTAGCCATTGTTGCATCTAAGTGCTGGGAGGTTCACCACAAGGATGTGAAGAGTGATTTTATTCATGGTGATCTTGATGAGGAGATATATATGCAGCATACTAAAGGTTTCATTCATGATCCTTCAATTTTTTTTAGGTTAAATAATTCTCTCTATGACCTCAAGCAAACCCCCAAGGCTTGGTATGCCAAGATGGACAATTTTATGATATCGCTTGCCTTTGAAGGATGTAAATGTGATCCTAATATGTGATTGCAGCATGTTGCTGATTTATTGTATGTCATAGTACTGTATTTTGATGATATTTTGATTACAGGTAGCTGCACTAAATAAATTGGATCAATTAAGTCTTATTTACACAATGAATTCTCCATGATTGACCTCGGATTGTTGAGACAATTTGTTGGATTAGAGATTGAGAAAAAAGAATAAAGGGTCAAGGTCAGCCAACCAAAGTATGTTGCAGACCTGTTATTGAATTTAAAATTGGTTGAATGTAGTTCATCCAAGTTCCCATTCCTCTCAGCAATAAAACTAGGTGATTTTGGTGCATCTCCATTGATGGACAACTCGTTGTACATACAACTAGTTGGGAGTTTTTTGTATATTACACACTCTCGACCTGATTAGGAATATGTTGTAGGTGTTATTGATATATATATGCAGGAACCTCATGAGATCCATTGGAAGGATTTAAAAATAATCTTGCATTATGTGCAAGGAACCAAACACTTTGGGGTACACTATGCTCTTGGTTCTCCACTAAGACTAGTTGGATTTACGGATTCTAATGTGGATGGAGATTCCATTGAAATAAAGTCAAATTCAGGTTATGTATTCATACTTACAAATGGTAACATATGATGGTCAAGCAAGAAACAACACACTATATCCCTCTCTTTAGCTAAGGCCAAGTACATAGGAGTAGTGAATGCAGCTACACAATGTGTGTGGTTGCAAGGTATTCTTGTGGAACTTGGATTTACATTTGATTCACCCACAATAATTTGGTGTGATATTCAAAGTGAAATCAATATTTCCACTAATCCAGTAAACATAAATAGGACTAAACACATTGAGATACACATCCACTACATTAGGATCTTAGTGCATGAGCATGTGATATCATTCCGGTATTTCCCATGTGCAGAGCAAACTATTGGAATATTCACCAACAGCTTCACAAAGAAGAGATTCACCTATCTGTGATCTCTTCTTGGAGTGGGTGATACATGGTGATGGTTGATATTCACTTTCATATTTTTCTCCATGTCCATTTTATAGGGGAAATTTTGTTTCCATGAGGTCTTCCTCCTTACCTTGGTTATATGGACAAATAAATTTTTGTATGAGGTGACTTGATCCTTAGTTTCCAAGGCCTCAATAATATGGTATAAGTTGTACTAAACCAGGATTAAGGGGGAGGGGGAGGTGTTATATCATTAATCCACCCTAGTACCATGGTCATACACCTATGGTACATTTTCATTAGTCTTATGCTATGTGATATGGTCCAAAACTAAGTTATATTGGTCAACCTTGGTGTATTAGGTGTTTTGGACTCATAATTACACCCATGCGCTCTCTTTTAATCATTCTAACTTCCCATGCTCCCTTATTAATGAAAAATCAGAACTTGGTGTGCTCCACATCCCTTAAATCAAGGAAACCATTTTACCATAGGCGCTAGTGCATGTATTTGGTGGTTTTTGGCTCTTCTTGGTCATTTATTGCTTCCTAAAGCTACTCCCACTCACCCATGTACTCACCCATGCCTATAATACCCTCATTTATGTCCTAGAATGCTCCATCCATGTCCACGCATGCATTTGTGACCATTTTAAATGGTTTGGGAGCTCATTGGTCCACCTAGTGGGGTTTTGAGGTAAAATCCTATCCTGACACATGTATGCATCGAGATTGCCTCCAGAGCCTAAGGATTTCCCCTAATGTAATATAAACCTGATCCAGACATATTTACATGTTGGACAGTCATAATAAACTATGTTATTGACTACATTTCTATTCGTTAATTTCACTCTTTCTATTATTTTTGTGCATAATTGTGTGTAATATCGAATTGTGAAGATACCCTTGGCTCCTAGATCCTATTATGAATCAATTCTCGCAAAAATATTATCATAATGAAACCAATATACACAAGAAAAAAAACTAACAAAAAAAACATTTTGGTCATATTATATTTGTGCAATTCAAAATAGGTATACATGCTGACTCGAGGAGCATGTACTCATCTGATCAATAGTTGGGGATAGGGTAATTTTTAGGGGCAAAATTTCACCAATTGGCTATGTTTTAGGTTTTTTTCAAAAAATAAATTCTCTATTTGGTCATTTTTAATCTCTAATATCACCTATATTTACATAAAATATGTTTTTTTTATCATTATATTTCTTCAAAATTTACACATTTCAGTGCTAATTGTATGCTTCATATTTAATATTATCTTACCTATCTATAAACTTTTTTTTACAATCCAAAATAATCACCTAGAATACTATACTTAAGTATAATATAATAATCCTTAAAAACTACCCTGGTTGGGAACTTTACCCGATCACTTTCCTACAACAATTAATTGTATAAAACATCATCGAAAAGAAACTAGTGTACTCATGAAAAAAACATAATCACTTTCCTGTGTTGAAAAATACATAATTCAATATCAAAATTAACCCAATATACTCACGAATATTAAATAATAATAAAACATATTGTGCATATTATAGTAGTCAAATTACAATGAGGATTACCTTATTCCTCGAGGATTTTCTACTCCTCTAATGATCTATCATGGAGATTCCTCTATCACTTGTATGTGATGAAAAATACATAATTCATTATATAAATGAAACCAATATATTGATGAAAATAAATAGTAAAAAAACATATTGCGCATATTATAGTAGTAAAATAACAATGAGGTATTCCTACTGCCTCGAGGAAAGTACTGTCTGATCTACTAGTGGTAGGGAGCTACCCTAATCAACACCCTGCAACAAAAAATATAGATAACATTATCTAAACTAAATGATTATACTCATGAAAAAAATAACAAATAAACATTTTGTTTATATTATATTTGTACAATTACAATGATGTATACCTGCTCCCTCGATGATGGTGTACTCCTCTAATCAGTTGATGGGGAGATGCTTCAATATTTACCCTACGTCTTAAATATAGAAAAAATTAACGAAATTAGAACAATAGAATACCAAAAATTACATAAGATATTAGATTCATTAATTAAAGGTTGGGCCAATTATTAGATGTACCACTCCCATAGTGACCGCGTTTGTATATTTTTTATTCAAATTGTAATTAATAACCAAATCTTCTCTTGCAGCTATTTGTGGAAATTGAACCTAGGTGTTAGAAAAATTGCACTCACAAAAATTGCTAATCAAACATGCAAATTACACACAAAGGAGACTGAATATAGAGCAGAACACTAATCTGTATTGAATAAGTGTACAATAGCCAACCTTGTGAAGTCATAGGCTGCCACAATAAATAATTACAATTGAGATATTTGAATGCATTGGGATTCCATTCGAATTTGTCAAAAGAAGACTTACTAAATCTAGTCAAATCCCCCATAGGTGCATAAAGCAGTTTCCAAATCTGCCTAGGAGCTCACGAATTGGAAAAATCAATTAGGCAAGCTAATAGGTGATGGAAGGACAACTCATACATGCTTTTATTAGGAGAAAATAGTGGAGGATGATGGGGGAAAAAAACAAGTCAACTTCACCTAGTCATACTTTCCCTTTTGCCATAAAACTCAGTAAAAGTAGGCAATAAAACAGAAAAAGTAGATTTGCGCTAGGGAGGTTCAAGAATAAAGAAAAATTGATTCCAAGAGGTTTCCCAAGCACTCCATGACTCAGTTTTAGCAAGTTTGAACATATTGGACATGTGGAGGACAACTTGCATAGAGTGGAATATTGAAACTAGGCAAATAAGACAAAAATGGATTAATTAATGTCTAAGGTAGTTAACTATGGGTTGATTATTCTAACACCCCCCCTTAAGCCTAACTTATGAGTAAAATATTAGAAAACTATAGGGCCTAGAAACAAGGCTTAGTCACCCTTTACATACTGCATGTCCATTTAAACAAGGAAAGAGGCAAAAACCCAGTGGGAAAAATCCTCCCTTAAACATGGACAGTAAAACAAAATTTTAAAATCTTGTCATCAATCATGCTTCATAGCATGATCAACAATCCCCAGCAATTATTTGAGATTGCTGAATGTCTTCTCACAAAACACTTTGGTGAAAATGTTTGCTACTTGTTCTGAAGATGCACAGAAGAGTAGGTGAATGGTGCCATCATGCACAAGCTGTCTGATGTAGTGCATATGGATATCAATGTGTTTGGTTCTCTGTCTCTGAAATGGATCATTGCAGATTTGAATGGTACTATTATTATCACAATAGATAGTAGTTGAGTATTCTGATTTGAAGCCACACTCACAAAGTAACCCCTGCAACCATAAACATTGAGTTGTTGCATTTACAACTCCTCTGTACTCGGCTTCTGTAGATGAGAGTGCAATGGAACTCTGTTTCTTGCTTGACCAGCTGATTGGTCCTTTAGAAAGCATGAACACATATTATGATGTTGACTTTTGATTTGTGTTGTCACCTCCCCAATCACTGTCAGTAAACCCAATCAAATCAAGATCAGATTTAGATTTGTAGAAGATCCCATGAGTCCTTGTTCCCTGAACAAAGTTAAGGATCCTTTTGGATGCTCTCCAATGGATCTCATGAGGCTGATCCATGTATCTTGAAGCCACACTTACTGCATAATAAATATCAGTTTGAGTATGTGTAAGGTACAACAACCACCCAATCAGTTGCCTATACAGTGTATTATTTACCATAGGAGAAGAACCTGCTTCTTCAAGATTAACTCCTGAAAGGAAGGGAGTCTTTCTTGGCTTGCAATATTTCATGTTCAACTTGTTCATAAAATCCAAAGCATAATTGGACTGATGCAATTTTATTCCATGTTTGGTTTGAGCAATCTCAAGACCCAAGAATTGGCTCAATAACCCCAAATCAGTCATAGAAAATGCATGGTTCATTGCATCCTTCAAGGAGGCAATTTCATTCTTTGAGCTTCCTGTAATCAGAAGGTCATCCACATACAAGAAAATAATCATCCAAGAACCATGAATAATCTTCAAATAAACATTAGGATCATACTTGCATCGAACAAAACTCAATGATAGCAGAAATCCATCAATCTTGGCATACCAAGCCCTGGGGGCTTGCTTAAGCCCACACAATTATTTCTTTATCCTGCACACAAGAGATGGATTAGTAACAAATAATTGAGGCTGATGCATGTAAATCTCTTCAGTAAGATCTCCATTCAGGAAATCACACTTCACATCCATGTGATGTACCTCCCACTGCTTCGAAGCTGCAATGGCTAAGGCTAGCCTGATGGAGTCCATCTTTGCCACTGGTGCAAAGGTATCATTGTAGTATATAACATGTACCTATGAGTATCCCTTGGATACAAATATTTCCTTATATTTCAAAGGTGAACTTCAGCATAAAACTTAGTTTTGAAAACCCACTTACATTGAACTAGCTTCCTCCCTAGGGGAAGATCAACCAGCTCCCAAGTGTTGTTCTTCTGGAGTGAGCTGAATTCTTCTTTCATGGTTGTTTTCCATCTTGGATCATGTGCTAAATATTCATATGTATATGGGTCTTATTCAACCATCAGATAGAATTTCTCTGCAAACAAAGGGTCTTTCATACACAGGGCACTCTCAAACTGAGATCTAGTCCTCCTAGAATCACTAGGATTTCCAGCTAGTTCCCTAGCTGCATGAATGGTATTTGCCACCCATTTTGGTTTTGTAGGGATGTTAGGATCTGTAATTAAATCATAATTATCAGACATATAAGAATCAGCAAATTTATTTATCTCTTCACTTACATTCATTGGTTTTGGTGGTGAAGAAGACTCTCCAACTTCAACTGTTGCTAAAGGATTTTCTTGGAACTGAACACTCCTTTCAATGAAGGCTTTGTTTGTGATAAAATTGATCAGATTTTGCCCTTTTGAATATTTAGAGTACCCAACAAATAGACACTCTTGGATTTGGGGATGCAAATCCTTCCTCTTTTCTGTTGGAATTCTAGCACAAGCCCTTGAGCCAAAAATACTGAAATGGGTCACATCTGGCTTGTGCCCACTCCATGCTTCGAAAGGAGTCATACCATCAAGTTGTTTATGAGGCACTCTATTATATATATAGGATGCACAGTTTATAGCTTCGGCCCAAAACATTGGTGGCAAAGTCTTAGCCTCCATCATGCAGGTTGCCATCTCTTTCAGTGATCTGTTCTTTCTCTCAACAACACCATTTTGCTGTGGTGTGTAAGGGATTGAATGCTACATATAAACACCTGCATCTACAAAATATTGAATGAACTTATACTTGACATACTCACCACCATTTCCATATCTGAGGATCTTGAGTTTCCTCCCATACTATTTTTCAACCAAAGCCTTAAAGACTTTGAAGAGGCCAAAAACTTCAGACTTGTGTTTCAGGAAGTAAACCCAACAGTACCTGGAAACGACATCTATGAATGTTAGCGCATATTTTTCTTGACTCATTGACATATGAGGAAATGGGCCAATAACATCATTGTGGATCAACTCAAGAGGTACAGAGGTTCTCTCATGACTAGCTTTCTCAAATTTATGCTCTAGGTGTTTTCCTAAGATACAACGTTGACAGAATCCTTTGGAAAACTTAATATTTGGTAACCCTATGACCATTTCTTTTTCACTAAGATCAGAAAGATACTTATAGTTAATATGGACAAATATTTCATGCCAAATCTTTCTTGCCTCATTAGCATGAATCAAAAGAGCAGAGGGGTTTGAGTAGTGTAGAAAATGTGAAAACATGTATACCTTCGAAGTGTGATTTACAACTCCTTTTGCAATGAATTTACAACTTGAGATCTATATGATCTCAACTTCATCAGGGGAGAATATGACCTTCTTTGGAGACCCTGTGTGGGTCATCTGATACACTGAAAAGAGGTTAGAGGAAAGACTTGGAACATACAATACATTGCTGAACTTACCATGGTCAAGATCAATCCTCCCTTTGCCCAAAATTTCAGTGAGAGAGTCATCTCCCAATACTATTGGTGGACCTTTCGACATGTCAAGAGAGGTGAATGCCTCCTTGGTCAAAACCATATGTCTTGAAGCTCCAGAGTCTATGATGAAACTAGGTGAGCTTGATGTGCCAGCAACCAATGCATGAACTCTCTCTCTATCTTTTGAATTTGATCCTCCTTCCCTCTTCTTTAAGCTATCAGGAAGGGATATGTTATTCTTCTCCAAGATTTGGGTCAGCATGTCAATTTGGTTCTTCATGCAGGAGCTTTCAGGATGATTTCCCTTACTACAGTATGTGCATTTGCTCATTTCTCCTTTGTTCTTCTTCTTCTAGGGGTTCTTCTTGGAACCTTGGGGCTCCTCTAGAGACTTGTTCTTGTCTCTCTTTTGCTCAGGTGGCTTCTTAGCTTTCTTCTTTCCTTTTGAATCCACCCTCAAATCTCCAACAACCAGAGCTTGGTCTTTGGAAGGTTTGATGGTGCCCAACATCACTAGTTTATCTTGTTCTTGTGTGAGGGATTCCATGAAATCTGCAAGTTTAGGCATCTTCTAGGCTCGAGCTGTCAACTTGGTGGCATGGAAGGTCGAAACAAACACTGAATAGTCAGGGCCAAGCTTCGAGAGTATGGCAAAAACTAGTTGCTCCTTTGTCAAAACCCCAAATTTTCACAAAAAGTTAAAATTTTGAGATAACATAAAATGTTACAATTGCAGTTAGATAACTGCTAGAAACTATTATAAGATATGAAACAGACAAATAAAACTAACCGTTTAACTTTAACACATATAAATTAATTCTATTTTAATTTTGATATGTGATGTAAGTAATCTGCAATCGATTAATTAGTTCTACTGATGGTTTGAATGTCAAGTAGGCAAGGAGTCATTTTCTAGTCGAGGCTTACTTAGCAACTGCTAACGTATCTAGATTTTTTGCATCTTTACAGGATTGACAGGTAAATTTTGACCCAGTTAAAAGTTTATTAAGGCATTTTAATCAGATATACTTCTTTTTGCATAGAATATACTGCTAGAGTAAAATTTATGCTTAGAAGACTCAAGATCTTGCAAGGTAAAGTAATGTTTCCTTATACTTGATTCATAAATATTATTTTACTTAATCTTTGTATTGTAGAGATTATTAATGTCACCCTACTATTTGTCTCTTAACAATGAGATCTTTAAGATAGATAAAAAGTATCCTTCAAACTTTACTCTAACTGATTTCCAGTTCTTAAAAGAGCTCATGATAAAATTTCATAACTCATAAGAGTCTATCGCTATTATCATCAATATAATTAAAACTCTGCTTATCATCATACAAATAGAACTAAGTCTTCAGAACATAAGCCTATTGTATTCTTTCCAACTCTATTTCAATTAGGGCTCAACATGGTAAAATTATCAACTTAGCATCACTTGTGATTTATGAGATATCCTCTACATAAGAATCGTCAAGATCGTGATTGGAATCCCATTTTTTTTATGACAAACATCATGCGATGAATTCAGATTACCCTACTAACTACTTAATTTTAAAAGTAGTGCAATAAAATCCTAGATAGTTTATTATCTTAAACTCTGAATTCTAACTTGACCTTGATCCAATTTGACTTAGAACTTGGTAAATTATGGAGTTCAAAGATCATGTACTTGTAGGTTTTATATCCTACATCTAGTACTTTATATCTCTTTTAAGAGTAAGATTTATTCCTGTGCATAAATATTACTATATTTATATACACCTTATTATTTAACAATCATTGTTCATGATTATAAGACCAATTAATAAAGGCATTATCAAGCTTATTCAAACTTCTACTATCCTCTTGATCTTTTCTTATAAGTTGGATTATAAAAGGGTTAAAAGATCTTTGCTATCATAGAATCGAAAACATAAATAAAATATTTGAGGAACAAGTGCCTCGACTCCATTTGCAAATAGACTCTTTACCCAAGCTATTTACAAGGTTGAACATTATATTAACGATAGTATAACACTATTTCATTGTCGAGGCTTGACTTCATTTGGAGTGATATGATATTGACTTTACGTTATATTACAATATCATTACATGCATAAAGTAATTGATTATCAATTATTTGGTTCGACTGATTGCAGTGATAACTATATAAAAGAACCCACTGAGAGGTGAAAATATTTGTGTATACGTGGAGCTCTTCTCGCCATGGAAATCATGATTTATAAGCCTTACCTCGCAACCCTAACTTCATTGTTCAATGAGGGTTTCGGTCTCTACTTCGTTTAGCTTGATGCGGCCATGAGGGCATGCCTGTGCTCAACTCCAGCTTCATTGTTTGGGGCTGAAACGTTTCCATTTAAATGATAGTTGGAGAGACATACAACTCTCATTCTTTTTTCTTTCTGCATTCATTAAACTTTTGTGAAGGTTGTGTAGCTTTGTTAGTGTCATCCTTTTGGTGTTGAACTCTTTCATGGCTGTTGCCAGGCTTGCTCTTTCTCTTGTTGACAGTGTAGCTTGCATCGTGAGCCCCCATCGTCTCTGTCACTATGGATATGAGGTTTTGGCTTCTTGTTATGCTAGTTGTAGTGCTATTGTTCCATCATGGATCCATAATCTTTACTTCCAGGTGAATACGAGAGTTGTTGTGCTCGTGGTATCGGTCTGCCTACTTCTTGACCTTGGTTTCCAACATTTTAGGTAACCATCGTTTATTTAATAAGTTGCAAGCTATGAATAATTTACGATTTAAGTGCTATACCCAAGTTTTTAATTTATAATTTGAATTCCATTTTGCAGGTTACAGTTCACATAACCCTTGGAAGGAAACACTTCACAATTGGACCGGTGTTCTGTCTATGCGTAAGCCCTGGTTACCAAAAGGTTCTCCCTGCTTGTGTAGACCTTAGGGGACAATTTCTAGATGGAAGAAGTTACGGCATGGTTGTTACCCAGTCTTGGGTTGTTGTTCTTCAATTTACTAGTTTTGGTTTTTGTTTAAACCCTCGCTTACAGCAGGGTAACTACGGCTCAAGCCGTGACTTGTAAATGCTCGTTTTTCATGTTTTTGCAAAAGTTTGATACTTGGTCTATTGTCTTTAGTTATTTAAAACCCCATATTATTAAATGGGTGCACCGGCTTTACGCTGGTTATTGTACTCTGTTTAAGTTTATGCCTTTTCGGCCTGTTATGCAATACAAAGTTTCTTTTAAAGCATAATGGTTTTCCTTGGAGCTCGGACTCAGTTTATCTTAAAGCTATTATGGTGACTTTGTAAACTAGGGTTTTTATCCTATTCACCTGTGTAATAACAATTTTACTGTGTATTATTTATTTTGCATAAATAATATTGTTAATGGCTTGAAGTCTGTCATACAGTCATATTCTACAATTATTTTACTTACAAGCTCAGAAATGTTGAGTTAGGGTTTCCTGAATGAAACCCGTGTTTAAAATAATTCTTTCAATTTTATTTAAGTAGGTTTGTAAAACAAAAAGTGTTTAAGTTAATATTATTGTCTGTATCTAATGTAGTTTCTTAAATGTGCATCTGTGTATATATATTTTTGTTATGAAGACTATAATCCAGTCTACAATAGTTTAATTTGTTCGTTGATAAAATTTCATTAGTAGAATTATAGCTTTACTGTCTTTCTTTTATTAAACAAAGAAATTAAAAGAAGGTTTTGACCCTGTAGTTACTCTTCCTGTATAACTTGTTAATAATATCAGAACAGTTCTTACATAGATATGTATTTCATTTATGAATTTGTTATTTATCATATTCTTATTGTTTAATTTACTAAAGTTGACTAGTTGAAAATACTCAGAACTCAGCTTCTATAACTTAGTTTAGTTTGTTCTTCATATTTAAATATTTAGTAATATACTACCTACTTATTAATAAATATTAGACTCAGTTGAGTCAATATTTATTAGTAAATAAGCTATAAGAATAGTATTTGTATCATTAATGAACTGAATGTAAACAACAGTTTAACTACATTTCTTTCACTTTAAGCAACTGGTATTTAAATAAACCTAAGAAAATACATATACAACCTAACATTGTTTTACCTTCCTGCATATTTTAATTTGAAGATAAATGTATAATATACTATGTATAAACATGTCCTAATAACTATTAGTGTATTCCCTTAACATAATAATTCTTTTACATGTAATGGAATACTACTATTTCATTATCAGTACATTTACATAAACAGAGAACATAGATAACCAGGTTAAATACCTAAATACTGCAATACATTACTTTGCTATTATGAAATGCATTTTAAATCTATTCAGTTTAGTTTCTTCTCATTTCCTTCATCTAATTTTAAATATACTGCCTGTGCTAGAGTACAGTCTAGTCCTTCCAGATGTGGAAAAACATAGGTAAGTATTATTTTTCATCTATTTCAAATTCATTCTTTCAATAAACCAAAGGATTACTAAATCTAACAGTTCACAACTAAACATTTAACATTTATTAATCAGTCAGACTCACATTTAACCATCTAACACAGTAAAACAAAAAGATTGTAGAACCTGATTAACCTGGACAACAACAGCGTTAGGAGGCCGTTCCTTCCTACGAACTCCTGGAGAGTGCTCAAACAACGTCTCCTCAGGACCCTCGAGCCGGTTCCTGGTCTCCTTGGCTGAGAACTGGTGGAGCATGAAAACACAAACTAGTCCAATGAATCAGTAAATACTCTGCACTTAGCAGTAAGATCCTTCAGCTGAAAAGATGCACTAGATCACTTAGCAGTAAATCCCTCAAACTCTTTCCACAAATTCCCTTGACATTGAATTTCTCTGAAGTACATTCATCTGAATGATCACTTCTCTAGAATGAGAAACCTTGTGTCTTTTCAATGGGAATTTTTATAAAGATTGCCTAGGTCTTTTGGGTTAGTTGTCATTAATTGAGCAACCTGCTCTGATCCCAGTTTCTTGGGGGATCATGACCCCAAATGTAGGGAGGTTGCCACCTGCAACAGTTGGAAGTGTTTGAGGATGCTTCCATATGTCTGTTTGCTCTCCACCCAGTCTCCTCCACCAACTTGACCGGTAAACACTCTTTTAACAGCTCTTCTAAGCTGTTGTCTCCACTTTTATTTATTTATAATTAAAATCTTCAAAATTACACTCAATATCCTTGACTCTATTGAGTCATCATTTACAACTTAGCATAAAATTTAACATAATGTCTTTAAATAAAATAAAAATAATATAATATTATTTTTGCAAAATTGGGGCATGTGACATCCTTCTTTTCGATTCCACATTGTTTTAGTTACAAAAAAAGGACTTTAAACTTGAAAAAATAGAGTTGCAGGGATTCGAAGCTACTAGGACTCAAGGAGATCAATTCATTCTTGATTTGATGTCCTCTCATCTTATCTGTTTTACCAAAAATATCAACAAGCTTCTCCCATACTTCATTTGGTGATGTCAATCCATCAAGATGGAAAAGGAGGTCTCTGGATATGCTCAAACATGGGAGACCATAGGCCTCATCCCTCCTATTGTGCCATTTAATTTTCTCTGTAGCTGCATTGGGCTCTGCTTCAGTTGCCATAGTCACCTTGTAGAGGCCTTTTTCTCTCAATAGTATCTCCATCTCTTCTTTCCATTCAAAGAAATTAAATGGAGTCAAGATGATCTTCTGAGATTGATCGATAGCTCAGAAATTGTCCCTTCAGTCAGCAAAATGCTCCCAGTCAAGATGTCAAACCTGCAATAGCAATATGGAAGGAGATAAATCGATCTACAAAGGCTTTGATACCATGTGGAAATTGAACCCAGGTGTTAGAACAATTGCACTCACAAAAATTGCTAATCAAACATGCAAATTACACATAAAGGAGACTAAATATAGAGCAAAACACTAATCTGTATTGAATAAGTGTACAATAGCCAACCTTGTGAAGTCATAGGCTGCCATAATAAATAATTATATGAGAGATTCAAATGCATTGGTATGCCATTTGAATTAGTCAAAATCAAGCTTACTAAATCTAGTCAATTCCCCCATAGGTGCATAAACTAGTTTCCAAATCTGCCTAGAAGCTCACGAATTGGAAAAATCAATTAGGAAAGCTAATAAGTGATGGAAGTACAAGTCATACATGCTTTTATTAGGATAAAATAGTGGAGGATGATGAGGGAAAAAAACAATTCAACTTCACCTAGTCATACTTTCCCTTTTGCCATAAAACTCAGTAAAAGCATGCAATAAAGCAAAAAAAGAAGATATGCGCTAGGGAGGTTTAGGAATAAAGCAGAATTGATTCCAAGAGGTTTCCCAAGTGCTCCATGACTCAATTTTAGCAATTTTGACCATCTTGGACATGTGGAGGACAACTTGCATAGAGTGGAATATGGAAACTAAGAAAATAAGACAAAAATGGATTAATTAATGTCTAACGTAGCTAACTATGGGTTGATTATTCTAACACTATTGATTTAGTGGAACATATAAAAAACATGGTTTCCTTCATGCCCTCAAATATGAAATTGGGTTTCTTAAGTGTAGACCTTGGTTGTGTACTATTTATAAATCCTGTAACATTCCCTGTAGCTTTTGGCCTTCCATTAATGTACAACGTCACTTCTTTATTTTGATCCCTATCTTTTAGCTGTAAATAATTTGTAGACAAACTATATCTATGCATACTTCTTGTATATTGTACCATTCACTTCCAATATTTATTGTTAACCCAAAAAATCCCTCACTAAGCTCTACATGACCTACACCACCCAAGGACATCCATGCATGACCCTCATTTGACCCCCACACCCTCAAAAAGGCTTAAAAATATGAAAAGGGGCTTAAAAACCCCTAACAAGAGCCAAACTAGCTCCCATAGGGGCTAAAACCCCCAAAGGAGCTAAGGATTGGGCGAAAGGGGCTAAAGCCTCGACCAGGGGCTTAAAACCCTAAAAATACTAAGAAAAAGTATGAATAATGGGGTGGGGGTCACTCTCAAATCACTTCTCATCTCCCTCTCAGTACGTTCCCTATGTGAGTGCCTTGAGACCCTTTACCTCTCAAGTCATGCACCCTCCCTCTCATCCATTCCTCCATTGAGCCCTTTTGAGTGTGTGGGGGTCAAATGAGGGTCTTGCATGGATGTCCTTAGGTGGTGTAGGTCATGTAGAACTCATTGAGGGATTTTTTGGGTTAATAGATTTCCCCTTGATTTGTGAGGGCAGGAGCTCATCATATGGCCAATGGACATCATAGGATTTTCTAGGGAGATTTGGTGCTTCCTGGGCTGGGGCATAGTGGATTTTGGTTTTTGTATTAATATGGTTCCCATCAATGAGTGAGATACAAATAATGTGTGACATGTATATGGACGAGGCAGGCATCCCCATGCTCATAACGATGTCAAAAGAATAATGTGATCTAAGCTCTATAATACAATAGTTGATCATGTACAACTATTGTTACATAATGGTTGCCTCAATGAGAGGCTGAATACAATACTGATCTAAATAAATTCTACATTGGACCCATGGAATTCTCATGGAATGCTATATCTTCATGACTGACGGACTATTGGATCTGGAATGGTACATAGTTTTTGGGACCCACTAATGTAGAGTCAGAGTCTCTGTGGTACAAATATGTTGCATCAATCATAAATCTATATAGAAGCACTACTGGGGCTTCTGAACAATGTTTCCAACGCAACCCAGAAATCACAAGGGACATGAACCTATTGGGGTCCCTTACATAGACTCATCAATGTGCTAGAGTCAGGTGACATCCAAGGTCTTCGACCAAATACTGCATGGACCAATACCCTATACGAATATAAACGGTGCGATGATGTAGCTAGAGTCAAGCATGTGAGAAACAACCATCTCGAGAGGCACTAACGACTCCTCTAAAGTGGTCCAAGGAACTCATCAATGAGGTTAATGAAACTAGGATACAGGGACCTCTAGAATATGTGTGTTGTCATCGACAGAGGGAGACCTGCAACTGGCCAAGGAAATGGTGTTTCCTTGACTAGAAGCATGAGGGAGATAACTGAAAGATGTGAGGAAATATGAGGACTGACCCATTGAATGGCGGGGGGGTCGTAGGGGGAGGAGTTGAACATGGGAAGAAAGAGTGTAGTGGAATCAGAATTCCTTTATTCAGAGTATGATGGTAGGGTGGACCAGGCAGCAAATGAAACTGACTCATGGGAAAGGGATCATATTTGTAATCCTGGGAATGTAACTACATATGGGAAATAATTGGGGGAGGTAGACACTTTTGGTATTGATGGGATCCAAGGAAGACACATCACAGAACACTCTGAACAAAGGTGACCCAAAGTGGGAATGCTTCCAAACTATTATCTGTGGGGTGGTGTATAAAGACACTGTTGTGGTATGATCTCGTGGATTTTTGGAGAGCTTGAGAAAGTAAATGCTCGATGGTACTTTCAATTTTAGAGAGTTTGAAAGAATGAAGAAGACTCCACTAGGGGCTCTTTTTTGTTGATAGTCTCCTGTGCCCGAAAAAGGTTACAAGTGTACATAGGAGAGCTCACTCATCCTTTAGGCGATGAGAGACTTCTTTACCATTGGAAGTCCAATCAGGCAGGAAAATGTTAAACCTATACTCACTGGATGGTCATTCAAAGACTTTTACAAGCATCAACAAAATCAAGTTTGCTCAGTGATCTTTTCTTGATGAGAAGGATGGAAAAGAGCTTAACGACAACCTATGGTGAGATTTTTCATAAAGTTCAGCACATTTTCCTGAAAAAGCATAAAAGGATGTAGAGGGGAATTGTCTTGGCTTGAATGTGCCAAGGTGGTCCTTTTCATTTGATGGTCTACATAGTCTGCAAAAGGAGATAATCAAGATGATGTAGATGCCCTTTCCTATACTTTAACAAGCGCGGAAGGAAGCAGATGTGCTCGAAAATCTTTTCATTCTTTTAGGAGTCAGAAAAGAGCTTAAAAAAAACTCTAGTATGGTCAACCAATCGAGGAGGCATAGGTGGTGCCCCCATGTCGGGACAGTGAATAGTGGTCCAAAGGTCATCCGTGTAGTATGGATGGACCAGGTAGCTCTTAAAACTACCAACACATGCACGGGATAGATTGCGGTAGAGGCATGCGAATCGGTGCAGCAATGGCACGCAAACCAAGGTTTCTCTCAGATAGAGGTCAGGAGATTCATGGGTGAGTTGTAGTGGACGGACTTGAATACATGTGATGTGAGTGCAAGTTTGGAGGTAGTTATATGCCAAATGCATGCAAAGGAAATGATCTGTCCTCTGGATGATGGTTCGGGGACCTGCATAACGTGTGGTGGATAGATTAGATAGATATATGTTAAAACAAAATGACATGCCTTCTGAGCGGTGTCCTGGGAACCCGCATGAGTGGCGGTAGGCAAGTGTAATGCAAGTACAGGTCTGAAGACACTTACATCATAATGATGTGGCTTGTAAACCAAGGTAACTTCTGGGAAGTGGTCCTAAAAATTGCTTATTAAACATGAGACGATGGTCTCATTAAAAGATAGAGGATGGAAATTTGAGCCCAGAGGTGTGAGAGGTGTCTCGAACAGGCTCCGGGTGACTTTGGACTAGCAGCCAATAGTGTTGCCCCTTAATGGGGGTTTCTGATTTGTGGTAAACAAGTTGCAAAACAAAAAAGAAATAACTACGCTATAAGGGACTCATAATGGTGGTATTAGGCATAGACTCTCTTAAGGTAGAGCCCATTATGGGGATTTTTCGAGAGGTGACCATCTGATCTAGTGAAGAGGTATGGCCCCTTGCTGGGACGAAGGTCATTGGCAAGGCAGGATGATGGAATCTAGTCTTTTATGGGAAAAACCGATTCCATACTATGGTTTAAAGGGAATGGGGTAAAACCGAAGGTGGTCTTACATATCTCTCCATCATCACATAAGTTGTTCCAGGATAGATCAAGTGGATCTTCCACAACCAATGAGATGGAAGGGAAACCGGTGCTAGAGATCATGTAAATGGTATTGGTTGTGGTTTTGGTGGCCTTGGCCCCAGTCTCTGTTGGAGGAAGGGGGGCAGGCCTAGAGACGGGAGGAGTCTATGGAATTGGATGATCATGTAAATGGACATGGTGTCTAAAGAAGGAGGTGGGGGGGACTTCTTCAATCAGAGTGATCTCTGATTCAAGGGAATGTTATCGAAGGTTGGCTAGAGCCGTTCAAAAATCAGACAAGTCTTGGAAGTGGTGAGAATAGTGTCCATACAGTCTGCAAAGGGCGCAAGCATGGTTTGTTCTCAATGACTTGTTTCTCACTATTGGCCGACTTGGGATTTCAACCACGGGGAGGTTTTCCGTTGTATCCATGGAATCCAAATGTGTGCGGAATATGGGAATCTCAGAGTAGCTTTGAGTAGGATGGCCCTGTTCTTCACATATGGTGCAAGGTGGGATCTCTCAAGGTTTAGCGGTAGCTTTCACATTTTTTAATCCTATCCCTTTTTAGGTGGGGCGGTGCAAATGCAATGGTTGGATTTTGCAGTCCAGGTGGAGGATGAGATTTAACCACAATGGGTTGCATTGGAGTTAAGACTACCTGGGGAATTGGTGGTTGGGTGGGTGGATCTAGGTACCACATGGGAATCCCCAATGTGAAATTTGGTAAGTTTAAGGTAGCCATTACTGGCTCACTCATGACACCAGGCGGGGAAAAGAGAAAGGGAATTGTGTGGATTGGGGAGGATCCCAGATAAATACCTCATGGTTGCATGTGGGGACGAGGTTGTGGTGGCAGCTGCGCATAATGCTGCAGCTTCAGATGATGTTGTGGCTGCTGATGATGCTGCGGCTGTTGATTGTGTTGTGGCTGTGGATGGTGTTGTGGTTGTAGTTGGGGATGTTGATGCTATTGATGTTTGGGTGTAACAGTGCTGGATGAGAGCATGCACAAATCCACAGTCTCATTTGGTATCGACGATGGTGACACTAAGGGGAAAGAAGTCATCATGGTGGTATTGGCAAACAACCCAGGGCCCACATTCAACAATGGGGAGGCTGGTATGTTGTCAACCATGGTGTTGACTGCAGGGATAAAATTGGCGGGTGTGGTTAGCCCTTGTGGATCAATGGTGTTGATTGTAGGGATAACATTGGCTGGTGTAGTTAACCCTTGCAGACCATGATAAGTCAGTTGGTCAACCGTCACAATTTTCCCTTTGTGGGGGAACATCATGAGACAGAAAACAGTTGATGCTATAGCTCTCATGGCGTACATATAACTTCTTCTGAGGAGAAGGTTATAGTCCAACTGAGCATTGACAACCTCTATGTCAATCAGCACTATTTTCCCAACCAATGTGATGGGGACATGAGCGATGATTCCTTAGGCTTTAGTGGCATGGCCATCATAAGCCTACAAAGTAGTAGAGGATGGTTGCATAATTGGGGTTCCAAGGTTCTGCCATACTAGGGTAGACATAACACACGTGGATGCCCCCTTGTCCAGCATGCACCTGTGCATGAATAGATTCTGAATGGATACCAGGATTTGGAAGGAAATGGTTGATGGCATCCGCGGTTCTCCATTCTCTGTGTTGAATGTGATCAATTTAGAGTTGGAGGGGTCTACAGCATCGAGGGTGGCTAGTCAGGCCTTTCATTGCATTGGGCAAGTTTTGAGTACCTCAAGAGCGGACATGGACGTAGGTGTTTAGGCCAAATCATCCACGATGTTGTAGCTTACAGCATCTCTAGCTGTGATGTTGTTGGCAACCCATTGTATGGGGGGGCACGGAGGGAAAGGAAGTAATTGAAGAGGTGCATTGGTTTTTTTGGATGTAGATCCTACTGATGTGTCAGCGGGTTCAGTGTTGGTTCCATACTGATTTCGTCTGGTCTGTAAATTGACCTCTTCAGTTCTCATGGATAGGAGGTGGTGAACACCTGTTTCTTCTATCAAAGGTCCCCTCGGGGTGTTGGGATTGGGTTGGGGAGTGGGTGTAGTTGCTACCAGTCATTGGATTGGCAATGGGTTTTGGAGGACCATGGGTGGGGGGCCTGGTGGTGCCAGGTTGGGTTGAGGTTGGGCTATTGAATTGGTAGCATGATGAACCTCATTGTGAATGGCTTGCTTGGTGTGACCCATGAAGGGGCATTCGTGTGTATAGTTCCTGTAGACCTCACACAACTTGCATGGATGGTTTTTCTGCAACGGAGCATTGCATCTAGGCGTGTTTGGTTGCTGAGGATTTTGGGCTGGCCGGTTTGCCCCGACATTGTTGGGAGGGTTTGGTTGTTGACTGTCTCCCTGCAGTTGATTGTTGCCTTGGTTGTGGGCTCAGTTATTTCTTGCCTACCCTTGTTGGTTATTGGGGGCTGGCTGGTTAAGACGGTTGTGTTGTGCAAACACCTATCCTAAAGGTGATGGTGGAGTAGGGGCGGGGGCTTCAATGACTTGCAATGGTGGTGCATAGTAAAATTTGGTGGGTGTAGGTGCCACAAATGTGGGCATTTGTCTCGCATATTGTTGTTCTGGCCAAGCTATTCACTGGGCATGTTGCGGTGGCACAGGTTGTGCATAAGAAGTTATAGCTCAGGACTGGGACATCATTCTTGTATAGTTCAGAGTTTGGTTTTGGTATGCAACACTTAAGGTGTTGTTTGGTTGTGGTTTTATTGTAGGTGGTGTCAGACGGTTCTATGGTTGGTGGGAAATAGAACCTATGATGCCATCTGCGGCATGAGATGCCCCCAGTGCATATCGGTAGGAGGTGCTTGCACAGGGAGCATCTAGAATGACAGTGTAAAGGTATCCAGACTATGCATAGAGGAGGCCATATCGAGGCCATATCTTTGGATACATATCAAACTGTCGGGCTTTCAATATGGCCTCCTCTTTGGATTAGGGACGTTCGAATGCGACGTCCTTTGCTATAGGCGGTAGAAAAGTTTTTAGGAACCAATCCAGGAAGATCCTGTCATCAAGTTCAATCTTGCACTAATGAGGACATCACTGCCACTCATGGATGTGGTTGGTTATGTGGGTCACAGTATCCTGGCAGCAAGATAACAAGAGCTCCACCCCTTCGTCGTATCTTACGGGGAGTTGGAAATACTGCAGGAACATGAAAGCCAAGGAGTTAAAATTTGGGTACTTGGATTGTGGTAGCTCAATGTAGCACTTGGCTATAGCACCTATGAGGGTGCGTTGGAATAGTCTGAGTTTGATCAAATCATCCATGATGTTATTTGATGAGCACCATATGTGAAACATCATGATATGGTTTTGGGGGCACTCCCCTACCTTCCCTTCAAACTTGGGAATGTCTAAAGGGAGTTTGGTTGGCATGGGAGACCAAAAGGTTTGATGGCAGATAGGTTCATTTGTTAATTGAGCCAAGTCAGGCAGGTTGAGGCATGCCATGAAAGGAAGGTTTGAGCCAAGGTTGATGTGTGATGGGGCACCAATGGTTGTGGGGTTTGTAGGGACATGATGCACCTGCATAACTGGGGGTACTTGTGGGACCGCTATGGATGGGACACTTCCCCCAAGTGTGGTAAATGGAACTGTGTGAGTGGAAGGGCTAATGCCCCCATGTGTGATAGGAGGGGCAATGTAGGTCGATCCCACAGGATCCCTAGGTTTAATTTATGCATTTCAATTTTATTTGCCCCAGTTTAATTTTTTTCTCAATCTAGTTTAGATCTATATTTTCCTGCATTTTTAGTTACAACTGATTCTCCTTAAGGCCAAGCCAATCCCGTTCAGCCACAGTGTAGGTTACTGTCGGCCAGACTTGACTCAGGCAAAAAAATTTCCATCTTTCAGACCAGGTTGCTCTTATCAAGCTGAAAGGTGCGACTAGGTCGCTTATTCAAGCCCGAAAGGTGTGACTTCATCCCAGAAACTAGATCGATTCTGTCTACAGTTTCTAAGTGACCCCCTCCCCTGATTTGGGGAAAATTTGGTGACCCCCTTGCCACATTTCCCACTAAAAGAGCGATCTATCTCTTAGATTCGAATTTTTAAAATTTATTGGGACTGTTAGTGCGGCTCAACCGCCTCTGTCCATCAAATCTGTGTTCATTTCCTTTCAGTATCTATTTATTTCATTGCACCCTATGTAAATCACTGTTAAATCAAATGGTTAATTGATTATTGAATCTATTTAAAAATTGAATAAAAAAATTACTATAGGTTTCAATTCTTAATTTGAAATTAAATCTTGCCTAGCCCTTCCTCCTCTACCCAGTCATCACCCTTTGCGGTATTCTAGGATAAGATGAAGGGTGATGCTCATATAGTAATAGGCACTTTACTTATCATTTTTCCAAACCACTAAAAATGGGTGACTTGGAAGGTAGAGGGGGTGGTAGGCCCAGGGGGCCTCACGATGATCGCATCCTCCCTGTTGACCGACCTTGCATCTGGAGGGTGTCCTGAGGATCCACGGATGGGCTTAGTCCCATTGTGTTGAGAGCCCAACACCCTTTCCTGGTTGAAGAGAAATACAGGTGTAAGGCAATCACCTAGTTAGGCTATCATAGTTCAAATTCAGATACGGTACATGTTTAAATATATGTTTATCATTTACTGCTTTCATTAACAATTTTCTGAACTCTATGGAATATTCATAAACCATTCAAGTAGCCACTAAGTATAACAAAAATACAAATGACATGCCCACAAACCATACAACATAAAACAACCAAACTCAGTTCATGACTTTGAGCTAGCCATTAAAATTTATAATTTACACTAATTCAAACACTTGTAGTCTTTGAGAACATAAGTCCTTGACTGCCTTAATTGTGGGAAGTACTTGGGATTAGCCCAAAAACTCATTATGAGGAGTACCATGAGAACCCCAATGTAGCTGGCCACTGAGAGGAATTGCCAAGCAAAACGGGCAATGACCCTCACCGATTGACTAGCACTCCCGTGAGGAAAAAGCCAAGCATTGTCTCCTGGCAGTCTTGGTGGCCGAGTGACCACCTGAAATCCAATAGGAAGCCATTAAAACTAGGATCCAAAAATCATTACAATATTTCACCACTTGACATACAAATCAAACACAATTGATCCCCCACATTCTTCCTTACGCCTGAGAGGTGAGCCACCACAGTTTGGGTCCTTGAACCAACACCGTCGAGACCATTCTTGATGAGCCTCTACACCATCAGAAGGCCACACAGCATCTAATTCAAACTCAGAATCATACCAATTTGAGCCAGACCTGCATACTACACCATCTAGCCCCATGGCTGGTGCAAACCCGGATCCATTTTTCGGCTTAGTGATTGGTAGTGGACCCACGTTCACACCCCACACCACCACCAACACCCCTACTAGTGGCCCCATCATGTTCATGCAAACCAACATAAGCCCGTTACCACCACCCATATTGACCAATCAAGTTGTCCCACCTGTAACACATGTGGGCAATGTCCCTTCCACCCACACTGTTCCATGTGGCATGCCTGGGGGTAGTGGCCCTTCCACCTACACTACCCCTCCTGTCACACATGGGGGTAGTGGCCCTTCCAATCACATAGTTCCATTTACCACACTTGGGGGTAGTGGCCCATCCACAACCGTGCCACAAGTACCCCCAGTCATGCAGGTCCATCATGTCCCTACAAACCCCACCACCATTATTGCCCCATCATACATCAACCTTGGGACAAACCTTCCTTTCATGGCACACCTCAACCTGCCTGACTTGACTCGGTTAAAAAATGACCCTATCCACCATCAAAACTTTTGGACTCTCATGCCAACCAAACTCCCTTCAGACATTCCCAAGTTTGAAGGGAAGGCAGGGGAGTGCCCCCAAAACCATATCATGACGTTTCACCTATGGTGCTCATCAAATAGCATCATGGATGATTTGATTAGACTCATATTGTTCCAACGCACCCTCATAGGTGCTGCAACCAAGTGCTACATTGAGCTACCATAAGTAAAGTACCCAGATTTTAACTCCTTGGCTTTCATGTTCCTGTAGTATTTCCAAATCCCCATTAGATACAACGAAGGGGTGGATATCTTGCTATCTTGCTGCTAGAATACTGCAACCCACATAACTGAGCACATCCATGAGTGTCAAAGATGCCGTAGTTTGTGCAAGATTCAACTTGATGACAGGATCTTCCTGGATTGGTTCCTAAAAAAATTTCTACCACCTATAGCAAAGGACATCGCATTTGAACATCCCTAATCTAAAAAGAAGGCCATATTGAAAGCCAAGCAGTTTGATCTGATATATACACAGTCTAGATACCTTTACATTATCATTCCATACGCTCCCCGTGTAGGCACCTCCTATCAGGATGCACAGGAGGCATCTCATGCCATAGATGGCATCATAGGTTCTGTCTCCCACCAACCATAGCACTGTCTCACACCACCTACAATACCACTGCAACCAAGAAACACCCCTAGTGTTTCCTACCAAAACCAAACTCCGGACTATGCAAGAACGATGTCCCAGTCTGGAGCTACAACTTCTTATGCACAACCTGTGCCACCACAGCAGGCCCAGGCACTAGCTTAGCCGGCACAACAATATGTGGGACAAATGCCCACATTTGTGGCACCTGCACCCACCCAAGTTTACTATGCACCACCAGTGCAATCCATTCAAGCCTTTTCCCCCTACTCCATCATCACTTTTAGGACAGGTGTTTGCACAGCAAAACCATCCTAACCATCCAGCCCCCAATAACCAACAAGGGCAGGCCAGAAATAACTGAGCCTAGAACCAAGGCAACAATCAACCGCAGGGAGGTGACCAACAACCAAACCCTCCCAACAATGTCAGGGAAAACCATCCATCCCAAAATCCTCAGCAACCAAATGCACCTAGATGTAACACTCCATTGTGCACAAACCAACCATGCAAGTTGTGTGAGGTCTACAGGCACTATACACATGAATGCACCTTCATGGGTCATGCCAAGCAAGCCATTCACAATGAGGTTCAGCATGATACCAATATAGTAGCCCAACCTCAACCCAACCTAACACCACCAGGGCCCCCATCCATGGTCATCCAAAACCCATTGCCAGTCCAAGGACTGGTAGCAACTGCACCCGCTCCCTAGCCCAGTCCCAATGCCATGGGGGCACCTCCGACAGCAGAAATAGGTGTTCACCACCTACTAGCCATGACAACTAAAGAGGTCAATTTATAGACTAAATGAAATCATTACAGAACCAACACCGAACCTACTGACACATCAGTAGAATCTACATCCAAAATAGCCAATGTGCCTCTTCAATTACCCCCTTTCCCTCTACGCCCCCCTATACGACAGGTTGCCAACAACATCATGTCTAGAGCTGATGTAAGCTATAGAGTCGTGGATGATTTGGCCCAAACACCTGTGGCCATGTCCACTCTCGAGGTACTCAAAACTTTCCCAATGCAATGAAAGGCCTTACTAGCCACCCTCGATGTCATAGACCCCTCCGACTCCAAATTGATCACATTCGACATGGAGAAAGGAGAACCGTAGATACCATCAAAATTTTCCTTCCAAATCTCGATATCCATTCAGAATCTGGTCATGCACCGGTACATAGTAGATGAGGGGTCATCCACATGTGTTACATCTACCCTAGTCTGGAAGAAGCTTGGATCCCCAATTCTGCAACCATCCTCTACTACTCTACAGGCTTATGATGGCCGCCTCACTAAAGCCTAAGGAATCCTCCCTCATGTCCCCATCACATTGGCCAGGAAAATAGTGTTGATTGACATAGAGGTTTTCAATGCTCAGTTGGACTATCACCTTCTTCTCAGAAGAAGTTATATGTATGCCGTGAGAGCCATAGCATCAACTATTTTTTGTTTCATGATGCTCCCCCACGAAGGGAAAATCATGACGGTTGACCAACTAACTTATCATGATCCGCAAGGGTTAATTGTACCAACCAATGTTATCCCTACAATTAACACCATTGATCCACAAGGGATAACGGCACCTGCCAATGTTATCCTTGCGATCAACACCATGGTTGACAACATACCAGCCTCCCCATTGTTGAATGTGGGCCCTGGGTTGTTTGTCGATACCACCATGACAACTTCTTTCCCCTTAGTGTCACCATCATCGACACCAAATGAGACTGTGGATTTGTGCATGGTCTCATCCAGCACTACTACACCCAAACATCAACAACAGCCATAGCCCCAACCGCAACCACAACACCATCCATAGTCGCAACACCATCAGTAGCCGCAACATCATCAACAGCTGTAGCATCATCTGCAGTGGCAACATTATGTGCGGTTGCCACCACAACCTCATCCCCACATGCAACCATCAGGGAGTTATCTAGGATCCTCCCTGGTCCACACAATTCCCTTCCTCTTTCCCCCACTGTTATACCAAAATCTTGTCACCATCATGTGATAAGACATTTGACATACCTACTTACCCTAAATCCTAGCTTCTAGAGTGGAAACTCATGTCATTTGTCAATCTTTTCATACAAATTCCCAGCACCACACATACCTCTTTATCCATGAGTGATACCCCTATTTGCACCGCCCATCATCTGTTGCCCATGAGTGGTGCCACTGCTTATTGTCCTTGGTCCATAACCGGTTATTACCAAAACCTCTCTGTCATAGAAGGAGAAACGCAGTACCCTGGGTGAAAAGGGAAAAAGAGAAGTTTCTCGAGGCTTCTAGATGATAAGCCTCGTGTCCTGCCTTATCCCTACTCTTGTGGGTTGGTTGAGCTCGAGATCCCTCATCCTAGGATCTTAGAGGCCACCTCACCCACTAATTTATCAACCATCTCTATCCATTAAAGCCTTATAAATAAGAGCTCATAGCCATGGTTGAGGGGAGAACACTTGAGGTATTGTTATGCTATTGGATTGACCATTGGACCAAGATCATTTGGAGAGAGCATAGAGAGCTAGATTCGGATATTTTTGGGATGAGAAGGTTTGTTTTCATGGAGATGCATGTCAACAGTAAGGCTTGGCTTTAAGCTTCTTCATATTCTTTAATGCAAGTTTATTTCTGTCCCACATATGTTGTTGTTGTTGTGATTTCGCATAAATGTTGCTAGATTCCTTAGTCACTAGCATAGATTAGTACATTATATTCTGGTTGCTTTGATCTGTTTCCTGTTGAGCTTGATTGCAGGTACACAAGTGGACTATCAAAGCCTTGTATTCCAGATATCTATAGTGTGTAGGGAGAGTCTTCAACCTCTGTCCTCTATTTGTTCTGGATCTGAATCATTCAGACCAGTGGAACACCTTGCTGTCTCCAGGAGGTGAAATATTCCAGCTAACAAATCTGGTGACTCTGCTAGGGAATTAGTGTATCAATTGTTCTGATCTTCCTCAGTCTACAATTCTTGTCCGAATCGAGGCTCCATTTTCTTCAACTCTTTTCAGTCAGATCTACTTTCTGACTTGCGTTATTTGGTTTTGAAATTTTTAGATCTGAGTCATTTTGGTCCTTTATGCTCTGTTTCCATACTCAATTCAACAGTATTTGCCTTGATATAGTCTTTTCTAACTTGATCCATCATTCTTTTTTTTGTTTTGGTCATCTACAGGGAACCGCACCTATGTTGTTTACGAGGAGCGGTGCCACCATCGGAACAAAGTGGACAGTAGGCGGTGCCACTGCCTGTAACTCGTTTGCAAGGAGTGGTGTTATCTTGGAAATGCTCTGTCAACACCTACGAAGTGCGGTGCCAGGTAGGCATCATTCCAAAACATTTTTTCCTCATTTTTCTTTGAAAATTTTTGGATTTTGATTGCTTTTAGTTCTGTTATCAGGCCTATGTTACTAAATCTTATGTGTGTGGCTTGCTGATTTGATGGTTTAAGATTGATTTGAGTGGAATTTCAAAAGTTTGTTTAAATCTTTTTGATTGTTCATCTTCTTCTATGCTTGTTGGTTGTGATTTAATAAGGATTTCTTGTTTTCTGAAAAGTGTAGGGTGCTCATTGAAATCTATTTTCGTTGCATATACTGAAATAAGAACACTAGTCAGCTTCTAGGTTTCACTTCTTACCTGCATAGTAAACTTCTTTTTCCTTCCTTCAAAAAAGAAAATTTTTGACTGAGACTAGGACATCATCATTGAGCGTTAGATTTTGGCTTTTCTGATTGGCTTTCCAAATCTTTCAAAACCTTTATGATCTTTCATCTCTCATGCATTTAGGACTATCTCAATCAAAATATTAAAAAAAATGGTATTTTTAAGTTAGTTTTGAGAAAATTGAAAAGTTAGAGTGCATTGGCATATAGGCGTGCTTTGTGTTGTTCTTTTAGGAAAAGAGGTTCTCACCCTTCTCATTTGCTTTTCAAAAGAAGAAATCAGTTTGGAAAATGTTTGCTTGTCTTTTATTTGATGTTCATGATTGTTGATTGGAATAATTTTTGGTTTTGAAACAAAAAAGAAAACACTCTCTTCCCTCCCGTAAGTAGGCATACTGAACGGTAAAGTGAACATTTGCACAAGCATATTGCATGGTTTTACTTTTCTGTCAAAACATCATGCATTCACCTAACTGTAAAAGTTAAAATTAATGGTAGTTGTAGGTTAAAATTTACGTAGTAACTTGAGTGATAGGTTAGAGACATGTTCGAGCGTCGTAAAATGTAGGAGCTGTCGTTATTTGTTAGCATTGCATTCCGGGAATCACGTGGTTCTTCCATGTACCATCGGTATATCAAACGGCCTTTCACGTAACCTTGAAGTATATAGAAAGGTACTTCATGTACTCAATTGTATATCAAAAGGCCCCTTGTGTATGGTTATGCATTAGACAACACTACTACCGATTCGAGCTCCCATGTACCTTGAGTATATCGGGAGACCCCACTAGGGTACCTTATCTATCTGAGAAAATCCCTTTGGTCATCTTGTTTCGATCCATACACAAAAAACAACATTCGGGTATATTACTACGCACGTACCCTCGAGGTATATCGTGAGTTGCACCTTCTTGACAATCCTAGTGAGAGACCTGACTTTTGAACTCCTCCTATCATTTTAAGTTTGCTTGTTTTGACCTATAGTTTGTGTAGGGAAGTCTTTTGGTGTGTTTTCTCTAGATTTTCAGAGCTTAGGTTAGATAGGAATTTGTATAAACTGGCTAAGTTAAGATAGTCCAGGAGAGTACAGGGCTTGCCACCCGATTTTATTTCTATTTCAGGAGAAAATCCAATGGAAGCTATCGACCAAGGAGCTACTACCACCTCCCAAGTGGGAGATAATGTGGTGGTAGAAAGTGGAGTACCATATTCTTCACACTTGCCTCCCTTGGTCCAACAACCTTCTAGGGGAAATTCATCGTTCCATTCTCCCTTAGAAGGTCATGTTGATGATACAACCCGTCCAGACTTTGGTGCCAATGCTCCTTTTTGGGAGACACCTATAGGACAGGACATTGCCTCATTTGGCACCCATGTAAGTTCTCCTGATGATGAAGAAGAACGCAGGCAATACCATGCTACTATTCTCTGTGCACAGGAGGTAGAAAAGTAGATTGGTGACCTATTAGGCTCTACACCAGTACATTCCACATCTCTTCCTACGGGATATCGTTCACTGGTCGATTCTATGAGACCCATTGAACTGATTATAGATCATCTATTAACAACCCACAACCCAGGTCAATCTACCACCCCTCCCACCTCCCATGTTATGTCTATTCCAAATATTCCCAGGTCTTCTGTATCTGGGGCTCAACCTTCAATTCTTGTTTTGTCAGTACCTTCTAATGCTGGGGGGAAACCCCCTACACGAACTATGTTATCTAATGTCAGAATTTTAACTAGTCAAGGGTAGACCTCTAACATAGAATCATCTACATTTTTTGTCCCTCGCACCCATACTAATGTGGTGAATACCCCATCTAGCTCAGGTCAGCCCTTGGGGGCACAACCTGTAATCGTTCAGTCTTCTGGAGGTTATGGTTATCAAATACCTGTAGGTAATAACCCATATAATCCTACAAGAATGCCTTATACTGGAATTCCATACCCTAGTAACACTTTTATGCAATAAGGGAAACCCAAATGGTCTTACATGCCAACAATGGGAGGGATACCTACGCATACTGTGGGAGGTACAGGAGGAACACCTTATGGAGGTCCTCCCCTGAGGAACCTAATGGTCCTGGAGGATCTGAAAACTTTCCTCCTTATGGTCCTGGTGGTCCTAGTGGTCCTTGGGGACTTGGTGGCTTTCCTCCTTTTAGCTCTAGAGGGTCTGGTGGCCCTCCACCTAGTGATTCTAGTGGCTCTAGAGGTTTACCACCTCCTGGAGGCTCTGGAGGTTCTGGTGGTCTGCCTCCTAGTGGTCCTAGTGGTCCTGGTAGTATCGATGGTATTGGTGGTCCCAGTGGCCCTGGAAATCCTCCTTCTGGAGACCTTAGTGGTCCTAGTGATCCTAATTCTGGAAATCAACCCCCCATGGGTGGATCGTCCGGTGGTTCTTCCTCACAACAACCTATTTATTAGTCTACCTATAGTCCTACTGGTAATTATATGCCATATCAATATTACCAGTATGTGAAACCCAACTGACAGATACCTTTCCTAGCAAATTTAAACTTGCCTGATTTTTCCAAGTTGATTAATGTTCCCATTCAACACAATCCCCCATGGCCTCCCATTTCGGTAAAGTTACCATCGGATATTCTGAAATTCGATGGGAAGTAGGGAGACAATCCAAAGAACCATGTTATGACTTTTCATTTATGGTGTTTTTCGAACTCCCTCATGGATGATTCCATTCAGTTATGACTCTTTCAACGAACTTTGACCAGTATGGCCACGAAGTGGTACATTGAACTCCCACAACATTCATTTCTCGATTTTGGCTCATTGGCAACCGTGTTCCTTACACACTTTTAGCTCCCCATTCATTATGAAATGGGCACTAATCTTTTAACTTCTCTATGATAGAACACCTCCACCCACATTTTCGATCATATTCATGAATGAAGGAGGCAAAGAAGGCTTATGAAGGCCCCTCTTCTGGATCAGTTGCTAGCTGATTGGTTCACTAAGTCCTTGTTGCCTCCCATTGCCCGAAATGTGGCTATGGGTGGTGCTGTTACTGAAGAGTAGGCTATCAGTCGGGCTCAGTACCTAGACTTGGTATATTCCCAGTCTGGAACTCTTTATGACCTAATTCCTCAAGCTCCTCACCCCAGCACTGACCATCCCAAGCCACTAGCAGAAGTACCTGTTGATGGGATTGTTGGTTCAATCCAGTCCCTGTCCATAGAAAAACCTGCCAAGCAAACCCAAATTACTACTCTATCAACTCCTAAAGTTTCCGCCAAGGTCAATTCCATTCAAAGTACGCAAACCTTGGGTAATAAAAAAAAAGGTAAAAATAGGAATAAAAACCTAGAAAACAATAAGAGACTCCATGACCAACCAATAACGAAAATGAAAAAGGGAAAAGGAAGGATAAATATCCTTGTCTATTATGCAGTGGTGACCATTTTTCAAATGAGTGTCCCCGACAGGACGAAGTATCCTAGTTTCTGAATTCTAATCCCACACCCGCAGTACTTATGGATCCCTTTCCCTCTCAACAACAACTGGTAGACCACATGTCTAACCAGAATAACTCTAGTTCATCGAAGGAAATTCATATGATGTCCTCAGATACCATCGAGTCTGCAAAATTGAAGTCACAATTATGATAAAACCACAAATAAGAAAGAAGACCAGTCTTCTTGAGGGAAATTTCCCTCTACTATTTCTCTGGAATCCTCGTTTACTATCCCTTTATCTATCGAGAAGCCTACTCTCGACATGATTTTGCGCCCACCTAAGAGTACTCTTCGGAAGGTTGTCTTTAATCCCAATGCTCGAGCTTCTCAATTCTATAATGTGGTTGAATATCTCACTCAGGAACCTTGTGCCATGTCTACCCTAGAAGCACTCAAAAGTTTCCCCACACAGCGCAAGAACTTGTTGACTGCTTTAGGAGCTTTAGACCTGGATAACACTAACTTGATTCATTTCAATATTGAGAACTATAAACCTAGATTACCACATAAAATTTCTTTTCAGATCATTACGAAAGTAGTGGGAAAGAAAGTCTTTCGAATGGTACTAGATGAA
Organism: Pseudotsuga menziesii; assembly: GCA_001517045.1. Lineage (NCBI taxonomy): Eukaryota > Viridiplantae > Streptophyta > Pinopsida > Pinales > Pinaceae > Pseudotsuga > Pseudotsuga menziesii. The sequence continues at coordinate 121,422 of LPNX010858150.1, forward strand.
GGAGCTTCGACCTTGGTGTTATCTCTGACTTGTTGGAAATCTCTTGGCTCTCTCAAGCTTGCTACATCACTTACGACCCTTAAAGCCTTTGATGGACAGGGTTTCCAACACCATGGTCTCATATTAACCCTCATGGTCAAGCTAGGGGGAAAAATCGTTTCCATCCAAGTAGAAGTGGTAGATACCCCTTTAGATTACAACCTCCTTCTAGGAAGGAATTGGTTCTATGCCATGACTGTTGTTGCTTCAACAATATTTCGAACGGTCCAATTCCCGCATCTAGGAAGAATTGTTACGATTGATCAGCTTGATTTTTGTACATTGGATGTTACTACCTTCATGGCTAATAATATCCCCATGTTAGATCAGTGCCCTCCTCCTTACCAGTCGATTGGGGTAGGCATGCTGAAGGATTCATCCCTTATGGGGATTTTCCCATCTACTCCTCCTAGCACAGATACCACGATAGTACATATGATCACCTCATTTTATTATGAGCCTAAGGGAAAAAATGTTGTTGATTCCACCTCGTTGAGTCCTCATGAAGCTATGGATGACACCATTCAAACCTTTTCCAATGATCACACTGATGACCTTCATCTAGTGGCTTCAGATCCTTATCATTTACCGTACTGGTTAGAAGCTTCTCTTCCGGTTCTAGACTATCTCTCTGAGACTTTTCCTTTCGGTGATTCCATTAGAGATCATGAACACAGATGAGCCCATTTGGGAGGACCACCATCATAGATCCATGTTTCTCCCCAACACCAATTTGGGCATTCATGATTTTTCATCTTTGTTTCCTACTAATATTATCAATGTTTCGCAAAGTCCTCTATTGTTGCAAGATATAGATTCTGAAGGAAACCTTTGCAACATTACTCAGACAAACCCGATTGACATATCAGCCAAGCCTGATGTTATTGAGCACGTTCATGTTGGGCAAAATTGCTCCGCAGATGAATCTGAAGCATATAAGGCACTTTTCAAGGAATTCTGTGATATTTTTGCCTGGTCCTATGAAGAGATGCCAGGGATTGACCCTTCCATTGTGGTCCATGAGATTAAAACTTATCCCATGGCTAAACCTGTTAGGTAGAAACTTAGGCAAGTCCATCCTCGGAAGGCTGCATCTATTAAAGATGAGATTGAGAAACTTCTGAAAGTTGGTTTTATTTATCCTATACCTCTGACGGAATGGGTATCGAACATTGTCCCTATCAATAAAAAGCAGGGCACCATTAGGGTCTACATCGACTTTAGGGATTTGAATAAAGCTTTTCCCAAGGACAACTTTCCTACCCCGCATATCAATTAGATTATCGACAACTATGCTGGGTGTGTCATCTTTTCATTCATGGATGGATTCTCTGGCTACAATCAGATTGAGATATTGCCCTCCGATTAGCATAAGAGGGCATTCATTTTCCCATGGGGAAAATTTCCGTATAATAAGTTACCTTTCAGCTTGAAAAATGCTGGAGCCACGTTCCAGTGTGCGATGTCCTATGCGTTTCACTACATTAAACATGTTGTTGAACCGTACCTTAATGACCTCCCTGCTCATTCACAGCAATGGGAGGACCACCCTGGTCATCTTAGAGACATATTCCTAAGATGTCGTCATTATAATATACGACTCAATCCTCATAAATGTGTTTTTTGCATTGAGATGGGACGTCTGCTTGGATTTGTGGTATCCAAAGATGGCATCTAGATCGATCCTTTAAATATTTCTGCTATCATTAATCTACTAGCCCTAGCCAACCTCCTTGAACTCCAAAGTTTGAAGGGGAAGGAAAACTTTCTCCACTGTTTTGTGTGCAATTTCGTAGAGAAAACACAGGGTTATATGCGTGTCCTCAAGAAGAACACTCCATTCTTTTGGGATGACCAGGACCAACACACCTTTGACAATATTAAGCATGCTCTAACTCATTCACCCATGATACACCCCCTGGATTATTCAAAGGACTTTCTCTTGTATATTGCTACCTCCGCTACTACCATCGCCATGGTTCTAGTGTAGGACAATCTCCATGGTTAGGAGCATGTGATTTATTACACTAGTCAGAATCTTATTGATTCTGAAACCCCTTATTCACATGTGGAGAATTTAGCATTGTCCATGGTCATTGCTGTGCAAAATTTTTGTCACTACATTCTTCCCCACACTACCATCGTATTGGCAGACTAGAACCCGATGTATTACATTCTAACTCGTCAGGTACTCAGGGGCAAGTACTCCTGTTGGATCATCATCCTTCAAGAGTTCGATCTAGAGTTTTCCTAGGCCACATCAAGGAAATCCTTGGTTTTTGGAGAGCTTATGTGTGATCTTCCCTATGCTACAACAGAATCTGAGCCCAGTGATTCATTTCTGGATGAATTCTTGTTCCTGATTAGCACTACTGATCCTTGGTATGGAGCTCTGCTGATTTATTTCCAGACCCAGCATTTTCATCTGCATTTATCTCATGATGATCGCCACCGTATTCGTCACCACATGAAGTACTATCTTGTCTTGAATGATACTTTGTATAGACACGGGATTGACTCCATTCTCCAGCGATGCCTCACCCATGAGGAGGCTGAACATGTGTTGAATGATTTCCACTCTGGAGCATGTGGTGGTCATTTATCTGGGATGAAGACAGCCCAGGAAATCCTTTGCGCTGGCTATTCCTAGCCTTCTATCTTCAAAGACTGTCATGAGGTTGTTAAGAAATTCCCACCTTATCAACATTTTTATCCTAAAAAGCGCACCCATCCTGCTCTGCTTCACTCCGTCATTTCCATTGGCCCATTCTCCAAATGAGGGATTGACTTCATGCATTGTAAGCCTACCTTAGTTGAGGGGCATGGTTACATCATCGTATCCATGGATTATTTCAAAAAATGGCTGAGGCCATGCCTACATATGCAGAAGATGGTAAGACTACCGCTGTCTTCTTGTTCAATCATATCATAGCTAGATTTGGAGTTCCGCAGTCCATCGTCACTGATCACGAATCTCATTTCCATAATCAAATGATGGAGGTACTGAGTGCCAAGCTAGGTTTTTTCCATGAAAACTATACACTGTATTATCCGCAAGATAATGGTCGGTAGAGGCCATTAATAAAGTTTTGAAAACTATGCTTCATCGGATGGTTGGAGATCATAAATCCAATTGGCACCTCATTCTTTTTTCTGCTCTTTGGGCTTATCAAAATTTCATGAAAATAGCTACTGGTTTCATGCCATTCTAGCTTGTCTATGGACTTGAAGCTGTCTTGCTGATCCAATGTCAGATTCCATCTTTACAACTTGCCATCAAACTTCTCCCATACACTTCTGCAGAGGAAGAGAGATTTTTATATTTGAATAACCTTGATGAGACTTGCAGAGATGCTGTGTTGGCTAATGAGGCACATAAGAAATGCATCAAGGCACAATACGATAAATCTGTCTAGCCTCGTGTTTTCAACGAGGGTGACCTAGTATTGACTTATGACCAGAGATATGACAAACTAAGGAAGGGTAAGTTTGAGTCCATGTGGTATGGACCTTTTGTTATTTCTAAGGTGTTAGAGAAAGGAGCTTATGAGCTCGTTGATTATTATGGAATCCCTTTTGGAAAACCTCATAATGGGTTGTACCTAAAAAGGTACTATGCCTACGTCTTCTTGGATAGTATCTTGTATATATGTATATTGATTGACTTTCACTGTGCTTTTAGTATTTTCAAGATGGTTTTGAGTTTTAGTGTCTGCATCTGTTTATACCATGTTTTGGTCATGCATATGACTTTCTATAGCTTCGCTGATGGTGCTTGCTGCCACACCTTGAATCTCACCTCGGTTGCTTGGGTTCTCTATTCCCTAGCTGAAGATTTGGTTAGTTCAGGAGCAGTTTGCATAGGTCCTGATACTAATAACATCATCAAGTATGAAGCAGTCATCGGTCTCTTGACTAAAGCTGCCTCCCAGGATGTCCGTGATCTAGTAGTCTTGATGGACTCACAACTCGTGGTTTTTCATTTGAGCCATGTCTACACCATTAGGAACCTGGTGCTCCTCCACCTCTTCCGGAGAGTACGCTTGTTAGAAAGATCATTTTGAACCATTACCTATAGGCATATCCCTAGGGAACATAATGTAGTTGCTGACTCATTGGCTAATTACATCCTAGATTGGCATATTGCCCATTCATGATGTTAAATCAAACATGGTACATTGTAAATAAACATTTGGAGACACATAGGACTCATAGAAAATGCATTGGTACATTTGAAACATATAAACAACGTATAAAATTCTGTGTATATATATATGAAATTTTTTTACAAAAAATAGATCCTGAGACCTCATCTGAAGCATGTAAGCTTTCAGGAAAAATCATCATACAAAATCCTGAAGCTATCAACTTTTAGTATACATGTCTCATGCACTAATGGTGCTCATGATAGCATATCACTGCTCAAGCCACCCTACGTAGCATCCTGCTAAATCTTCCCGGTACTCCCGTTGTATATCTCTGATATCTAGTCGGGAGTTCATCTATGTCAGCATCTAGGATGTCTAGAGTTAACCTCTCCAGGTTATCCTCCATCTCCCCGGTGATATCATCACCCTGTGGTACAAAGCGAGCTTCGGCTCGTCTATCCAATGGAGATGCTCCTCCAGGCCTCACTGCTCCAACATCTGCATGAGAACAAACAGGTCTCGTCACTTATCATAAAAAATATAAAACTTTAAAAAACATTAAAACATTGTCCATTTTAGGGTTTCTTGCTTCTTATCGATGTCACCCCACTGCCCTCCAGGTGGGAGTGGTAGGTTGAGACCTCCTATAACGTCTGTGCTTGCATAGGCATAGCCCTCGACCATGAGCATCTGATCTCGTAGCCATCTGAAGAACGAATCACCGAACTTCACTCTGCCCCTATCTGCTCCTGTGCGAGCCATGACCTAGACCCACCTCAGCATACGAGGGTCCCATGCTCTCAGACTCTAGAAATTGACCTGGGGCCTCATCTATGGGACCCGATCAAAGAAAAAGCAGGCTAAGATGGAACCAAAGTCGAACTACTTCAGCTCTCCCTGCCCACATTTAGCCAGTTGATCCTTGAAGATTGGAAGCATTGCTTCTGCCCAGTTGAACACGATAGATGCCATAGCCTCTATGGCATACAGTATGTGTGCCCTGGAATCCTGGTGCACACCCTAGCTCCCAACCACCCTCTACATGGTGAATAGAATGATCCATAGATCCTTATCTATCACTACCCTAATGGCGATTTTCTTCCCCGATGTACCTGTACCTGGTGCAGAGTGCCGATCTATAAGCTGTCTAGTGGTAATGTCCACACCACGGGAACCTATCAGTGAGATGGGGGAACCTTATCTTGATAGACCAGTCAGGAAGTAGATATCCTCTACCTCCACTATAAGTATATCTAGTAAGGAGGTCATCTATGTTAGCATCTGGGATGTCCAGAGTTAACCTTTCCAGGTTCTCCTCTAGCTCCCCGGTGATATCATCATCCTATGGTACGAAGTGAGCTCCGGCTTTCCTATCTAATGGAGATGATCCTCCAGGCCTCGTTGCTCCAACCTCTACATGAGAACAAACAGGTCTTGTCACCTATCATAAAAAATATAAAACTTTAATAAACATAAAAACATTGTCCATTTTAGGGTTTCTTTCTTCTTACAGGTGTCACCCCACTGCCCTCCAGGTGGGAGTGGTAGGTCAAGATATCCTGTAAATTCCATGCATGCATAGGCATAGTCCTCAACCATGAGCATCTGATCCCGCAACCATCTAAAGAATGAATCACTGAACTTCACTCTGCCCCTACTCACTCCTGTGCGAGCCATGACCCGGACCCACAACAACATATGGGGGTCTCGTGATCTCAAACTCCAGAAAGTCACCTGGAGCCTCATCTGTGGGACCCACTCAAAGAAAAAGCAGGCTAAGAAGGAACCAAATCCAAACTGCTTCAGCTCTCCCTACCGACATTTAGTCAGCTGATCCTTGAAGATTAGAAGCATTTCTTCCACCCAGTTGAACACCGTAGGTGCCATAGCCTCTATGGAATATAGCATGTGTTCCTTGGAATCCTGGTACACACCCTAGATCCCATCCACCCTTTGCATGGTGAATAGAATGATCCATAGAGCCCTATCTGTCACTACCCTGATGGGGATTTTCTTCCCTGATGTACCTGTACCTGGTGCATAGCGACGATCTATAAGCTCTCTGGTGGTAATGTCCCTGCCACGGGAATCTGTTAGTGAGATGGGGGCACCCTGTCTCAATAGACTAGTCAGGAAATAGATATCCTCTACCTCCACTGTAAGTATATGTGCCCCTACCTCGAAATACTGTTGTTATGGATTCCACATTTGTAGTATGTGTTCCAATAATCTCTCATGGGACACCATGCTTGGATTCCGGAAGAACTTTAAGAATCCATAGTCCCATAGTGTGGAAATGCAACCCACATTTCTTTCAGCAGTGGAATCCTCATTGTCATGTGTTCTTTCCTTCCATATCACCATATTTTGAGACACTTAGACCTGCCAAAAACAACAATGGTATACATTAGAATCATCCTTGAGTCATTGGAAATCAAAATAATGATTTTGTTCTACCCATATCATTTTTTTAAGTTCTCCTTGGTTGGCACTGCTTGTGCCCCATTGGAGATAAGCGGTGGCACCACCTGTCCGCCATATTCTTGGTGCGGTTCTTGGGTGTACCACGTATCCCATAAGGGGTACTTGTGGTGCCTGCATATTGGGTTTTAGGGATTTCTTGATAGGCCCAACCCCCCCCCCAAATATCAAAATAGAAGCTATGAAATGAAAGATGAAGGTATTAGATGTTACCTGCAACTAACGGCGCTAAAAATGGACATTGGAAACTCCCGGTATTAGCTGTGGAAGATTTGGCTAGAAAATGCTCCAAGCGCTCTCTACTAGAGGTAAATAGTGAAATGTTTTGATTTTTTACTATTTACTTGACTTATATAGACATTTTTGGGTTCGACTTACTATAGTTTTGATATAAAATTGTATTTTAGTCAAAGCTCATTTGTCGTAATCCCTTAATGTTGGTCTTAAATGCATTTAACACTTGTTTTTGAGTTGTCTGCAGGATAAGAGAACTTTAGTAAGAATCTTTGGAAAGTTTGTTTATGGATTTTTTGTAATTCTACAAAACAGAAAAGGCCATCGAGTGTTTATTATGACACTTTGTCATGCTCATTAAAATCTAGTATCAAAGTTCCGAGTCCATTTCAAGTTTCTTTCCAGGCTCGTAAAATACAACATTGTGTAAAGAAGCATCATGGAGTCCTATTTTCACCTTTTTTTCAGGCTCCTTAAACACGACAAATTTGTCGAGTCTATTTTCGATTCTTTCCTGGCTCATAAAATATGATGTTGTGCAAAGAAACCCTATGGATTTCTCTTTACACCCTTTTCAGGCTCCCTAAATATGAAAAGATCGTCGAGCGATCTTGTCTTCTTCACGCTCGTTAAAGTATTTAAAGAGTGGTCTATCCGATGGTAGGTTATCTCTTTTTCAGTTCAGATAAAACTATTTATGAAAAAAGGATCACTCCAGCCAATCATGACTGTAAGAGTTCTCTAAGGTATAATTTTACACTTTTTCGGGCCTTAGAGACTAAATCATACAAAAAAGGATCCCCTGGGAGTCTTCTTCCGTATTTGTTCAGACTCTCTAAACATGAATGATATTGAGTTTTCTTTCAGTGGACTCGTTAAATTAAACATTGAGAGACCTGTTTTGGGATCGAACCCCTCCTCTCTCAGGTTCGTAAAACATATAAGTCTAGACTTGTCTTCCAACAATCTATATTGAGTGTTTATTACCTTCTTTGAACTCATAAAACCAAAAAGAGGCACTCATCGATCATGATGGGGGAAATGGGAAGGGAATCATTTTGAAAATAATGGTAGTTGTTTTCCATTACCTTTGAACATGGCACTTGTCTGCAAAATCATGTCATTCAATTGGGTATTCAGCTGATCTCCGTGACGATCCACCTTCATGAGTCATGTCAATCCTTTGAGTCTTTCAAAAGAATGCATTGTCCACTATCACATCATGTATCTGTCTTGTCTAGTCATGCTACCAAGTATTTTGTCATGCCGTTCGATGTTCAAAGGAGATCTGAAGAAGTTTTACCTCTACAGTCTACACAGTATTTGTGTTAGTATCTTTGAGTCAGTCATATGGTTGCTGCATTTACATTATTCCAGAACTATGTTCTGAGTTTTGTGTTGTCGATGTGGGACTCGTCATGGCCCTCCTTCGATGAGACTTTTTCCATCGACATCAGCTCATCATCCAAGAAATAGTCTTAGAAACAATATTTGGTACCTTCAGATCTGTATGCCTTAATGATAGTTTCTCTCGCTCTCGACATAGGTTCACATCATTGACCTTTGATTGATAGAATCAACTGGGTGTTTGACATCAAGACATCTATTCGTACTCAGTAGATTGTACTAAGGTACCTTGGGAATCATTGACATTAATGGTGATCTCCCTCGCACTTGTTAATGGTTCACATCATTGACTGATAATCAAGTGTTTTCTACCATGTTTGACTTCAGATCATTGTAATCACATGGATAGAATCGTACTTTGTGGAAGACGAAATGAAGACCCTGGGTATTTGTTTAAAAGTGCTCATTTCTTTTTCCCCAGGTTGCGATGGAGTTTTGTATATCCAGCATGGATCCACATTTGTATGGTCATGGATGTGATCAAATTTGTGTCTTTATGACATAGATCTATGTTGTATGTCTGGTTGCTATGTCCAATTTTGAGTCCTCTATCACATGGATCTACGCTGTATTTTAGTAGCCATGCTTGTTTATTCCTCTCATGGATCTTCCTTGTGTTGGTATGTAGCTATGAGTTTGGTTACTTGTGTCTATGAGTCAACATACTGATGTACTACATATGCCTACTTGGAAACATACTCCGATCATGCCGACATTTTCATCTCTTGGCGACGACTTGTTCTCAAAGCTCTCATTTTACATATCCCTCTAAGACTCATGCTTTGGGGGGCATCCTGTTATACCAAAATCCTGTCACCATCATGTGATAAGACATTTGACATACCTACTTGCCCTAAATCCCAAATTCTAGAGTGGAAACTCATATCATTTGTCAATATTTTCATACAAATTCATAGCACTACGCATACCCCTTTATCCAGGAGCGGTACCCCTGTTCGAACCTCCCATCATCTGTTGCCCATGAGCAGTGCCACCGCTTATTGTCCTTGGTCCATAAGTGGTTATTACTAGAACCTCTCTATCATAGAAGGAGAAACATGATACCCTGGGTAAAAAGGGAAAAAGAGAAGTCTCTCAAGGCTTCTAGATGATAAGCCTCATGTCCTGCCTTATCCCTACTATTGTGGGTTGGTTGAGCTCGAGATCCCTCATCCTAGGATCTTAGAGGCCACCTCACCCACTAATTTCTCAACCATATATATGCATTAAAGCCTTATAAATAAGAGCTCATATCCATAGTTGAGGGGAGAACACTTGAGGTATTGTTATGTTGTTGGTATGACCATTGGCCCAAGATCATTTGGAGAGAGCATAGAGAGCTAGAGTCGGAGCTTTTGGGGATGAGAAGGTCTGGTTTCATGGAGATGCATGTCAACACTAAGGCTTGGTTGTAAAATTCTTCATATTCTTTAATGCAAGTTGATTTCTATCCCACATATGTTGTTGTTTTTGTGATTATTCATATATGTTGCTAGATTCCTTAGTCACTAGCATAGATCAGTAGATTATATTCTAGTTGCTTTGATCTGTTTCATGTTGAGATTGATTGCAGGTACATAGGTGGACTATCAAAGCCTTGTATTTCAAATATCTACAGCGTGTAGGGAGAGTCTTCAACCTCTGTCCTCTATTTGTTCTAGATATTAACCATTCAGACCAGTGGAACACCTTGCTATCCGCAAGAGGTGAAATATTCCAGGTAACACCCGCCTGGTGTCATGAGTAATCCAGTAATGGCTACCTTAAACTTACCCAATTTCACATTGGGAATTCCCATGTAGTACCTAGATCCACCCGCCCAACCACCAATTCCCCGGGTATTCTTAACCCCAATGCAACCCATTGCGGTCAAATATCATCCTCCACCTAGCCCGTAAAAACCAACCACCACACCTATAGCCAGCCCGCCCCACCCAAAAAGGGCCAGGGGAAAAAACACAAAAGCTACTGCTGAACCTTGACAGATCTCACCTTGCGCAATCTGCGAAGAATAGGGCCATCCAACTCAAAACTACCCTGAGATACCCATAATCCATGTGCATTTGGATGCCATGGATACAACGAAAAACCTCCCCGCGGTTGAACTCCCAAGTGGGCCAATAGTGAGAAACAAGTCATTGAGAATAAACCATGCTTGTGCCCTCTATGGATTGTATGGACACTATTCTCACCACTACTAAGACTTGTCCAAGTTTCAAACGTCTCTAGCCAACCTTTGACAACATTCCCTTGAATTGGAGATCACTCTGATCGAAGAAGTCCACCCCCCACCTCCTTCTTCAGACACCATGTCCATTTACATGATGTCCAGTTCCATAGACTCCTCCCATCTCCATGCCTACCCCCCTTCCTCCAATAGAGACTGGGGGGAAGGCCACCAAAACCACAACCAATACCATTTACACGATCTCTAGCACCAATTTCCCTTCTGTCTTGTTGGCTATGGAAGATCCACCTAATCTATCTCGGCCCCACTTACACGATGATGGAGAGATATGTAAGACCGCCTTTGGTTTTACCCCATTCCCTTTAAACCATAGTGTGGAATTAGTTCTTCCCATAAAATACCATATTTCATCATCCCGCCTTGCCAATGACCTTCATATCAAAAAGGGGGCATACCTCTTTGCTGGATCAGATGGTCACCTCTTGAGGAAGCCATGTAATGGGCTCTACCTCAAGATATTATATGCCTAATACCACCATTATGAGTCCCTTATAGCGTAGCTTTTTCCTTTTTTGTTTTACAACTTGTTTACCACAAAACAGAAACCCCCATTAAGGGGCAGCACCATTAGCTACTAGTCCAAAATCACCTGGAGCCTATTCGAGACACCTCTAACACCTACGGGCTCAAATTTCCATCATCTATCTTCTAATGAGACCATCATCTCATGTTTAATAAGTAATTTTCAGGATGACTTCCTGGAAGTTACCTCAGTTTACGAGCCACATCATTATGATGTAAGTGTCTTCGGACCTGTACTTGCATTACACTTTCCTACTGCCACTCATGCAAGTTCCCAGGCCACCGCCCAGAAGGAACATCATTTTTTTTAGCATATAGCTATCTAATCCATCCACCGCACCTTATGCAGATCCCCAGACCATTGTCTAGAGGACGAATAATTTCCTTTGCATGCATTTGGCATATAACTACCTCCGAACTCTCACTCACACCACATGTAGCCAAGTACATCCACCACAACTAACACACAACTCTCCTAACCTCTGTCTGAGAGAAACCTTGGTTTGCGTGCCACTGTCGCACAAGCGTGCCTCTACCACAATCTATCCCATGCATGTATTGGTAGTTTTAAGAGCCATTTTCTCCATCCATACTACACGGATGACCTTTGGACCACTATCCACTGTCCCAACATGGGGGCACCACCTATGCCTCCTCAGTTGGTTGACCATATTGGAGTTTCTTTTAAGCTCTTTTATGACTTCTAAAATAATGAAAATATTACCAAGCGCATCTGCTTCCTTTCTCGCTCGTTAAAGTATAGGAAAGGGCGTCTACATCGTCTCAATTATCTGCTTTTGTAGACTATGTAGACCATCAAATGAAAAGGACCACCTTGGCACATTCAATCCAAGACCATTCCCCTCTGCATCCTTTTATGATTTCTCGAGTAGAGGGGCCAAACTTTATGAAAAAACTCACCATAGGTTGTCGTTAAGCTCTTTTCCAGCCTTCTCATCAAGAAAAGATCACCGAGCAAACTTGGTTTTTTTCATGCTCGTAAAAGTATTTGAATGACCGTCCAGTTAGTATAGATTTAACCTTTTTCGGCCTAATTGGACTACCAATGGTAAATAAGTTTCTCATCCACTAAAGGATGGGAGAGCTCTCCTCTGTACACTTTTAACATTTTTCAGGCACAGGAGACAATCAACAAAAAAGGGCCCCCAGTGGATTCTTCTTCATTCTTTCAGACTCTCTAAAATTGAAAGCAACATCAAGCATTTACTTTCTCGGGCTCACCAAAAATCCACGAGATCGTACCACAATGGTGTCTTTATACACCACCCTAGAGATAATAGTTTGGTAGCATTCCCACTTTGGGTCGCCTTTGTTCAAATTAATCTGTGATGTGTCTTCCTTGGATCCCATCAATACCAAAAGTGTCTACCTCCCCCAAGTATTTCCCACCTGTAGTTACATTCCTGGTATTATAGATATGATCCCTTTCCCATGAGTCAGTTTCATTTGTTTCCTGGTCCACCCTACCATCATATTCTAAACAAAGGAAGTTTGAGTCCACTACAATCCCTCTGACCCTATTCAACTCCTCCCCCTCCCCCCCCCCATTCAGTGGGTCAGTCCTCAAATTGCCTCACATCTTTTGGTTATCTCCCTCACGCTTTTGGTCAAGGAAACACCATTGTCTTAGCCAGTTGCAGGTCTCCCTCTGTCGACGACAACACACATATTCCAGAGGATAGACCCAGAGGTCCCTGTATCCTTGTTTCATTAACCTCATTAATGAGTTCCTTGGATCACTTGAGAGGAGTCCTTAGTGCCTCTCGAGATGGTTCTTTCTCATGTGCTCGACTCCAGCTACATCATCACACCGTTGAGATTCATACAGGGTATTGGTCTGTGCAGTATTTGGTCGAAGACCCCGGATGTCACCTGAGTCTAGCACATTGATGATTCTATGTAAGGGACCCCAATAGGTTCATGTCCCTTGTTATTTTTGGGTTATGTTGGAAATGGTGTTTAGAAGCCCCAGCAGTGCCTCTATATAGATTTATGATTGATGCAGTATATTTGTAACACAGAGACTCTGACTCTCCATCACTGGGTCCCTACAACTATGTACCATTCCAGATCTAGCAGGCCACTAGTCATGAAGATATAGCATTCCATGAGAATTCCATGGTTCCAATGTAGAAGTTCTTCAGATCAGTATTGTATTCATCCTCTCATTGAGGAAACCATTATGTAACAATAGTTGTACATGATTAGCTCTTGTATTAGAGAGCTTAGATCACATTATTCTTTTGACATTGAGATGAGCATGGGGATGCCCGCCTCAAACATATACATGTCACACATTATTTGCATCTCACCCTTTGATGGGAACCATATTAATACAAAAACCAAAACCCACCATGCCCCAGCCCAGGAAGCACCACCTCTCCCCAGAAAATCCTATGATGTATGTTGGCCATACGATGAGCTCTTGCTCTCACACATTAGGGGGAAATCTGTTAACCCATAAAATCCCTTAATGAGTTCTACATGACCTACACCACCTAAGGACATCCATGCAAGACCCTCATTTGACCCCGACACCCTCAAAAAGGCTAAAAAATATGAAAAAGGGCTTAAAACCCCCTAAAAGGAGCAAAAATAGCTCTCATAGGGGCTAAAACCTCCAAAAAGGGGCTAAAACCCCTGAAAGGAGCTTAAAACCCCTAGAGGAGCTAAGAATTGGGTGAAAGGAGCTAAAATCCCAAAAAAAGGCCTAAAGCCCCAACCAGGGGCTTAAAACCCTAAAAATATCAAGAAAAAGTATAAATAGAGGGGTGGGGGTCACTCTCAAATCACTTCTCATCTCCATATTGTTGCATTGCCCATGTGAGTGCCTTGAGACCCTTTGCCTCTCAAGTCATTCACCCTCCCTCTCCTCCATTCCTCCATTGAGCCATAGCTCCCCATCCATTGAGAGGTGCTCTCCCAAGCTAGGGCGTGGTGGCCCATTCCAACCAGAGAAGCTATACTTGTCTTTTTATCTTTTTGCTTTGTTATATTGTAGTTTTCTGACATTATTTGTTTGCAGGTTTGTTGCTTAATATTTTATTGCAGGTTGCCATTGATTGCTTGCAGGTCCTTTTGTCCTCTAATAGTTTGATGCAGGGTTGTGGAGCTTAGCCATAACCTTGTGTGTAGGGGTTTTGTTTTATTTCTTTTTTTGTCTATTTTTATTTCCATTCTCACAGGAACCCTACCCTTCCGTCCTATAGATCGAAGGGAGTTTTTCCTGCCTGTATCAAGGGAGAAAACCCTACTACAGATAAGGACATCCATGCACGACCCTCATTTGACACCCACTGTTATACCTAAATCCTGTCACCATCATGTGATGAGATCCTTAACTTCCATGTTTACCCTTAATCGCAGCACTTGGAGTGGAAACTTGCTCTATTTGTCAATTCTACTTGAAAAAACCTAGCACCGCGCTTACCCTGTGGCTGATGAGTGGTACCTTGTTTAGCACCGCATGTATCCTATTATGGAGAAGTGGTACCACCTCCTATAGGCTTTGTTCTTAAAGCAATTCTCACCTAAACCACTTTGTCATAAGGGAACAAAAGCGGTACCCTAGGTAAAGTGGGAAAAAGAGAAGTTTCTCGAGGCTTCTAGAACTTGAGCCTCGTGTCCTCCCTTATCCCTATCAATATGTGGGTTAGTTTGAGCTCGAGATCCCCCTTGATAGGATCTTAGAGACACCTCATCCACAATTCTCTCAAATATCCCTATCCATTGAGCCTTATAAATACAAGCTCATATCCATAGTTGAGAGCGAGAACTATAGAGGTATTCTTATGTTGTTGAATTGACTACTCAGTCCATATCATTGGAGAGCATAGAGAGAAAAGTTCGAGCTTATGGGGATGAATTGTTTGTCTCGTGGAGGAGCTGGTCGACACTAAGGCAACGGTTGTAAGATTATTCATACATTACTAATGCAAATCTGATTTTGAGACCCTAGGTTAGATAGGAACTGTACAAAATAGATGAGTTAAGACAGTCCAGAAGAGTACGGGGATTTCCACCTGATTTTATTCTTGTTTGAGGAGAAAATCCTACGGAAGCTATCGACCAAGGAGCTACTACCAACTCCCAAGTGGGAGAAAATATGGTTGCAGAAAGCGGAGATCCATATCCTTCGCACTCACCTCCCTTGGTCCAACAACCTTCTCTGGGTAATACTTCATTCCATTCTCCCATATAAGGTCATGTTGATGATACTACCCATCCAGATTATGGTCCCAATGCTCCATTTTGGGATACCTCTATAAGACAGGCCATTGCCTCATTTGGCACCTGTTTAAAATTTTCTGAAGAACTTTCACCAAATGAAGAAGAACGTAGACAATACCAGGAAGCTATTCTCTGTGCACAAGAAATTGAGAAGAAAATAGATAACATATTGGGCACACCACCACCTCGTTCGGCAGTTTTTCCTATGGGATATCACTCACTTGTTGATTCTATGAGACCCATTGAACTTATTCTAGATCGCACTGTGACTCCACATAATCCAGGTCAAACTACCGACCCCACCACCTCCCATATTATGTCTGTTCCAAATCCTCCTAGGCCTTCCGCACCTGGGACTCAACATCCAATTCATGTTTCATCAATACCTTCTAGTGCCGCGGGGTAACCCTTGGCATGACCTATGTTATCTGTCACTGGAATTGTAGCTATTCATGGATAGACCTCTTGTATAGAAAAATCTAGAGTTTATGTCCCTCCTACCCACATGAATGTGGTTAACCCCCCATCTAGTTCAGGTCAGCCCTTGGGGGCACAACCTGTAACCAATCAAACCTCTCAGCATTATGGTTACATAGCAAATCAAGTACCTGTAGGCAACATTAATTACCAACCCAATCCTAAAAAAACACCTTATGCTGGAATTCCATATCCTAGTAATACTTTCACACCATGGGGAAAACCTAACTGGTCCTACATGCCAACCATGGGAGGGATACATATACATACTGTGGGGGGTGCTGTAGGACCACCTTACGGAGGTCCTGCCCCTGGGGGACCTAATGGTCCTAGAGGGCCTAGTGTCTTTCCTCCTTATGGTCCTAATGGTCCTAGTGGTCCTGGGGGGGTAGGTGGCTTCCCTCCTAATGGTCCCAGAGGGTCTGGTGGCTTCCCTCCTAATGGTCCCAGAGGGTCTAGTGGCCCTCCTCCTAGTGGTTATGAAGGCCCCAGAGGTTTACCTCCTGGGGGTCCCGGAGGGTCTGGTGGTCCTCCTCCTGGTGGTCCCAATGGTCCTTGTGGTCTCGAAGGCCCTGGTGGTCCTCCTCCTAGAGGCTTCAGTGTTCCTAACGGTCATGATCCCGGAAATCAACCCCCCACAGGAAGATCTTCTGATGGTTCTTCATCACAACAACCTGTCTATCAGTCTACTTACATTCCTACTGGTACTTATATGCCATATCAATATTACCAGTATGTGCAACCTAATCACCAGTTACCTTTCCTAGCAAGTTTGGACTTACCTGATTTGTCCAAATTGATTAATGATCCCATTCGACATAACCCTTTGTGGCCTCCCATTCCGATAAAGTTACCATCGGACATTCCAAATTTCGATGGGAAGCAGGGAGATGATCCAAAAAACCATGTCATGACATTGCGTTTGTGGTGTTCGTTGAAATCTCTTATGGATTATTTAGTTTGTTTCAGACTCTTCCAGCAAACTTTGACCAGTACCACTGGGAAATGGTACATTGAACTTTCGCAACATTTATTTGTGGATTTTGGCTCGTTGGAAACTGTGTTTCTTACACACTTTCAGCTTCCTATTCATTATGAAATGGGTACAAATCTCTTGACTTCTTTGCGACAGAGCACCTCCACCCAAATATCTGATCATATCCATGAGTGGAGAAGGCGGAGAATACTTATTAAGGCTCCTATCCCGGATCAGTTGTTAGCTGATTGGTTTACCAAATATTTGTTGCCTCCAATTGTCCAAGATGTGGCTATGGGTGGTGCCATTACTAAAGAGCAAGCCATTAGTCAAGCCCAATATCTGGACTTGGTCTATTCCTAGTCTGGCACATTGTATGACTTGATCCCTCAAGCTCCTCGCCCAAGCACCGATCCTGCCAAGCCACCAGTAGAAACTCCTGTTGATGGGATTGTTGGTTCAATCCAATCCCCGTCAGCAACAAAACCTGCTAAGAAACCCCAAACTTCCACCCCCACTCCTTCAACTCCCAAGGTTTCCACTAAGGTCAATACCATTCAAAGTATACAAACACCCAGCAATAATAAAAAGAAAGGTAAAGCTAAAAACAAAAAATATGGAAACCAACAGGAGAAACCAAAACCAACTACCAACCAGAATGATAAAGGGAAAATAAAAGTGAAATATCCATGTCTGCTATGTGGGGGTGACCATTTCATGAAAGAGTGTCCTCGTTGAGATGAAATCACCCAATTATTGAAAACTAAACCTGCACCCATAGTTCTCACGGATCCTTTTCCCTCTCAACAACAACTGATAGACCACATGTCTAATCAGGGAAATTCTAGTTCTTCAGTGGAAATTTGCATGATGTCCTTGGATGTAACTTCCACCCTGGAAGTGAACCATGTAAAATCAGAGTGTTATGTGTTTTGATTCACGTGATTGTATTTACTTGTTATATCTGTCATTCATTACATGAACTTTGCTTACAGTGAATGTATGTGTATGTTATTCAGTTCACGGCATATTACAAGGATAAATGCAAGTTGAAGTCTTTAAGTATTCGATATAAGAGTTTTTCTAAGTTTCACTTGGGACAGTTAAGAGTCGCAGTATAAAACAGCTTTGCGTATTGTGTCCGATACGTTAACACCAGTGAGATAAGTACGCTGAGTCGTAGCGGTAGGATATCCAGCAGAGGAGCTACGGTGCGCGATACCATGGGTTGAGGAGTGAGCGTAGGAGAGAGTTAGGTGTTTCCCAGGGTGCGGCGATACAATAAAGGTTGGAGTCATTGTGAGCAAGAGGAAACTACGCATCACGTCGCAGAGAGGAAAGAGCGGTCTCGCGAGCTAAGAAGAGCTGCAAGGCGCACACAGGATGCCATACAGAACCTGGTCGAGACACTTGAGTCCTTGACCAACCCATTAGGATCACTTCGGGTGAGACTTCAGGCCACTCCATAGTCTGTCTCTGAAAGGGCCAGTGAGCTAGGGGTGTTGTTGGTTCACTATAGTAAACCCGGGTTTGCCCAGACGACCAACAAATGGTTCCGTTGCCGGTTTTGAACAAACTGAGCACATATTTTCTGTTGGCATCCTACTAGAGATGAACTCAACAAGTGGGTTGTGTCTAATGAGAAAGAGTTTGCTGAATGAGAGAACAAGAGTCCTAGACTGAGTACAGAGGACTGGTTACAAAAACATATCGTTACAGACCTGCATGCGATATTTTTTTGCAACCTTTGGAAACGAGCTTTACGACTGGTTATCAAAGTTGACTGACAAGAACATATTCAAGAAGAAAAGAAACATTGTCTGGACACCGAAGCTGATTCAGACCGTGAAGAACCTTGATAATCCCATTACGAGGACAGTAGAATTCTGGCTTGCGAGTGTGCTAGAAGGCTTCGTCATAGAGTTTGTAGTGGACCAGAGAAAAAGCTTCAGCGAGGCTAAACGGTACTTCTTCAAAGGATATCGCGGTAAGTACCTAAAATATTTAAACTTGTCCATTAAGATGCTATTATATGAAAAAGGAAGAATGGATCTAGTTTCAGATGAATAAGTAAAGATAGTAATGTCACAAGAGTTTGAAAGTGATTTTGATGACATTGGACGTACACGTAGTGGAAAGAAATACAAAGTAGATTTCAGATCTCCCATATTTGAAGATAGTTCAGATAGTACTAGAGAACATAGTCATAACCATACAGACAGAACAGAAGGGGGTATCCCTTACCACCCCTATACCCCACAGAAACAGGTCGGGACTCAAAAAAATCCCGTAGGAACTCCATCTAGTAGCTCGTAGATAGTACATACTACCGCTACATCACCTCCACCTACATCGCCGAGTGGTAGTAACACATTAAATCAACATCCACCACGTAGAAATAGAATGGGGGATGATATGAAGCTACCTATATTTAAGGGTACAGGGGCAGAGGACCCAGAGCAACATTGGTTTCTATGCGAAGCTGTGTGGACCATTAAAGCAATCAATGATGATAATAGTAAACTTGTACAGTTGGTCACTAAACTGAGAGAACGAGTCTTAACATGGTATATGAAGTATACCTCAGCGGTACCCAGAACACTTGTCTAGGTTAGGACCACCATGATTAAAGATTTTAGGAAACCTAAGTCTGAGTCACAGTGCATTACAGAGCTTAAAGACATCAAACAATTACCTACAGAGTCAGTGTGGGACTTCAACCAGAAATTTAAAGCCCTTATAGAACAAGTCAGCTTTGAGTTTGCACCGGAGCAGCATAAGGAATGGTTTATTACAGCGCTGCTCCCTCACATTAGACTACCATTAATGCAGCAGAAACTCCAGACGCATGACGATGCATTGGAGATGGCGATGAAATTAGAGGCTTCACCTCTAGCTGAAACTAGCAAAGGTATGACAAATCTGCAAAACCAGTTGGCTAATCTCACGATATAGATGCATGAACTTAAGAAAGGGAAAGAGGTTGCACAAGACATATGGTGCGTAAAGTGTAAAGCACAAGGCCATACTAAAGATAACTGTCCAGTCTTTGTAGAATATCTAGCAACCGGGGCTTCTAACCCCTTACCACAGACCCATGGGCCGTGGTGTGAAATATGCAAAACAAGAGGACATCTACCTCACCAATTCCCTCTACTTCAGAAGTACGTGCAAACACCTAAGAACTTATACTACGTCTTCTGCAAGTCCATAGGCCATGATGAACACGATTGCCAAGCCTATGATCTCATGGTCGGGAGCAAGCAAGTCCTGTACAGAGTCCAATCAGAAACACAGGGTCCAGCAGCAGGACCACAGCATGATCCGGCTTATGTTGGCCATGGAGGAGGATTCAGAGGACGAGGAGGATTCAGAGGCTTTGGCCATGGCTGCGGACCAGTCACTTGTTACAACTGTGGAGTTGTAGGAAATTATGCTAGGGACTGTCAGAGCCCTACCACCACATGTAACTATTGCAAATCTTACAATCACGCTATAGAAGACTGTCCTACCTTGATAGCTAAGATCAGAGAACCTAAGCCAGTAGTACACCAGAACATCTAGTTTATTGCTGCTGAGTAGGAAGAACCAGAACTAAGAGTCAACATTGTGACTCGCAGCGGTGCTTCCACCAATGAGACATCACAGGTTACTGAAAAGACCACAGGTCAGGAGTGGGTGCGTAAAGCTCCTAACAAAGCAACACCACTTGACCTACAGAAGAACAAACAGACATTTCAGGAAGCTAAGAATTTCTTTGATGACTCTATGCAATAAGGATCAGAGGTACCACCGTCTAGGGGTGTACTACAGCAAGCACCTTGTGGTGTTAGCCCTGACCAGACATCGTAGGCTACCACATCGGGCGCTTGCGACGAAGACGAGTTGGTCGAAAGTGTACAATCCTTCCTACGCAGTTGTCTAAAACTCATGAGAAATGAGCAATCTATTGGAGAAATTCAGTACATCATAGATCAGTGTAAACCATATTCTTCCATGAGCAGTGCACAACACGTTGTTCATAGTATTAGGGGACATACAAGAATAGGAAGAGAGATGCGACTCACAGCACAGGTTGGAGAATTTGAAATGGACGAGGTCATCCTAGATTTAGGATCAGAGGTAAATGTTCTCACTAAGCAGACATGGGAACAGATGGGTAGCCCTAAGTTAGTCAGATCACCTATCCACCTTAGATTAGCTAATCAACAACAGGTATCACCCCTGGGCCGATTATTGCAGGTGCCAGTTGACATTGACAGAGTTCGCAGCTCTGCGGACTTTGAAGTTATAGAAATTATTGGCGATAGTAGACCATATCCAGCACTGCTAGGCATTGATTGGGAAATTAATAACATGGCCGTTATCGACTTAAAAATAAGACAAATGACCTTTGAGGACGTGCAGATCCGGGTCATCGCACCGTTAGATCCTCTTCAGGGTCCTAGATACATTGAACCTATCTGAGCAAAGGAAGAGGCACGTAACATGGACAGTCTCTATCAGATGACTGTGAACCAGAATGACTACATCAATCCAACCACAGAAGGGAACATTAGTTGGCGATGCGACAGCTCATGCGCATCAGATTCGGATGTTGGTCTAGAGAACTGGCAGAACAGACTTTATGAAGTCTCAGCGCGCAGATGTGCGTATATGACTAAGTCACTACGATGGATTGGTGGAGAGATCAACGATATTCCATCATTTCATGATCTAACAGATATCCAGGACTTTCTCATGCAGTTTGAACAACAAATCCCTCACGAACAGAGGATCGCAGCTATGGATTTTGCAGTACAAGCCACACCTGCAAGATGGTGGTATGCACATAAAGAGAATATCGCATCATGGGATGATCTTAAGAGATTGATGGCGATCAGATTCTCTACCGATAGAGAATACCTCCAGTAGAGATACACAGGAGAAAGTGACCCCAGGTCACACATTCAGACATGCGAACAGGATTGGTCAGACATTCCCGAGGATGAATGGGTTCACCGATTCATTCACACTTTGGACCCAGTTCCATGGAACTGGTACACAGAGACTGAATTGCGCAAGGGAACGACTACATGGCCACTTCTAATAGATAGCTTTATACTCACCTTTGCTTTCGAATATGAGTATCCAAATGTTGATCAGGCCCTAGATGTAATAAATATTAAGATATTTCAGGATTGTACACTATCAATACAAACTCAGCCTGAGTGGGCCATCCAGTTAGAAGAGGCGCTAGAGTGCTATAATTTTGCATCATAACAAGAGGAGGAGGATGAGGATCCTCACAACATCAACATTCCAGAGTCAGAAGGGACTCGTGATGTTGATGGACTGAAGCTATAGACTCCAGAAATCACAGAGCCGCTCAAGATTAAAAAGATCAATATTGGCACAGACACAGAACCAAAGTTTTCCTCTATTGGAGACTACTGGACCAATGAAACAATTAGACAGATTGTAGACTTGTTACATGACTATCAGGACCTATTTCCCACGAAGTTCACAGAGATGAAGGGAATAGTCAGAGACCTGGGAGTAATGAGGATACCATTGAAAGAGGATGCTAGACCAGTCAAGCTGCATCCATATAGATTAAATCCGCGCTACAAAGAAAAAGTTAAGGATGAGATCGATAAGATGCTGGCAGCAGGCATCATTGAGCCCGTAGAAGAGAGTGAATGGGTTAGTCCCATGGTCATGCAAGAGAAGAAAACCAAAGGAGACATCATGATCTGTGTCAACTTACGTAAACTCAACGACGCATCGCTTCATGATCCATTCCCGACACCTTTCACTGATGAAGTACTAGACAATGTGGGAGGACAGGAGGTCTACTCCTTCATTGATGGATTTTCAGGCTATCACCAGATCAGGATCCACCCAGAAGATCCCCATAAGACCACATTTGCAATAGAATGGGGCTCATTCTAGTATATGGAGCCTCCCCATACACAATTTTGACAGCTAGCGAGTGGCGAGCCCAGAGGTACGCGCTACACAAATTTATGGGAGACTAGCAGCCCCGCCAAGAAAAAGGTCAATGCGATAGTATTCTATGAGTACTATAGGATGCTGAGGAGCGTCCTCAAAGAAACACCACAAATCAGAAAGGAGATCATGGACATATACGATGATCAGCTTGATTTTATGGTGGACCGCCATAGAATCTACCTGAGACCAAAAAGGACTCAAAGGGACGATTGGGCTAACGGGTGGTTCAGGATGACAGCGAAGGATATCGAAGGCATCATCAAGGAATTTAATGACGACTGGAAGCAAGCATTAGAATATACCACACCCCTACCATCAGGCACTGCACAGACAGACCCATCAGACAAAGGCAAAGCCAAAGTGGAGACCCAGACACAAGATGCAGCACAAGTACCACTACCAGGACAAAAGAGGAAAGATCCACCGGAAGTGCCATCAGAG
The DNA here is from genome assembly GCA_001517045.1 of Pseudotsuga menziesii. Taxonomy (NCBI): domain Eukaryota; kingdom Viridiplantae; phylum Streptophyta; class Pinopsida; order Pinales; family Pinaceae; genus Pseudotsuga; species Pseudotsuga menziesii. The sequence continues at coordinate 144,640 of LPNX010858150.1, forward strand.
GCACAGATGATGAAGGATGGAGAAAAAGGGACACCAGAGACATAGATGACAAAAGATAGAGAAGAAGAGATACCAAAGGCATAGAAGAAGAAAAATCACAAAGCCACAAAACCACCTTCGAAGACTGCACTGACAGAGGATGATTATGAACTCATTGCAACAAGAATGCATGACTCGTTGAAGGACTCATTTGAGGCGATGCAGAAATCACAGGCAAAGATACAAAGTGTGGTAGAAAAGCAGCTTCTGGACTTAAAACTAATTACTGAGAAGACTTCCATGATACAGGTTCCTCCAGTAAAGGTGACCGCAGGAGAAAGTTCAACACAATCGATTTCCCACGAGGAAATATTCGCAATAGATCGCATCAATACAGTTTTGATACCACCAGGGAGCATCCGATTCCCTATGTCAATGAAGGATGTACCAATGCAGATTAGGAAACTTATTGAGGTTAACCTCGCAGAGTTCCACATTGATCAGTTACAGATGATCCAACAGCAGCTAAGCGCAGAGCTCAGAGGTAGAGAGCTCGCGACTTATAAACAGAACACACAGCTAAAACAACAGAATGCAGCACTCGCAACCAGCTATCAGAAAAAGGCAGACGAGTTAAAAACATATGAAGCAAGAGAACATGATCTCTCTCAAGTCTTATAGAGCATCGCATTGGAGTTACCCCAATGTAATATCGAGTTCTCCTTTCCTATCCCGCAGAAGGTAAGACAAGTTGCAGACAGAGCAAAGGCTCTGGAGGAAAAACTAACCAGTATGGAAGAAATGGTGGCCAAGATGGAGGAAGACCACAAAGCGTAGATTGCTGAGCTTGAGGCTAGACCACTGGGCACCCCCCAGGCAAACAAGGAAGCCAGAGTAGAGGCCTTCCGACTCACCTCTGCGCAGATGCAATCTCACATAGACAACGCACTATCAATGCTAGCTGATGTGACGAACACATGGTCGAAGTTAGATGAGCCTCCCGAGAAAGTAGAAATATAGCAAAGTATTAAGCAGATAGAGAATACCACAACAGCAATGAAGGAATAAATCAAGAGCTTAGAAGCTCTTCAGAAGATGAGAAAAATGAAGGAGATGAACCACTTGCAGCAGGAAGCGCAGCGGTTGAGAGAAAAGGAGATACACATCAATGACCTGCTTCAACCATATCAGGAACAAATCATTGAGCTAGTCGATGAGGTTGAGCAGAAAGTTGGGGAGTTCACTGCCACCAGAAATGAAATTGATGCAGCAGAAGACTCAGGTATTAGTCAAGCTATGCTTGACTCGGCACAAGAGCGTGTCGCAGCTATGGATAACGAAGTCGCAGGAATTTGGGACAAGCTTCAGCGCACTTCGCAGGAAGCCAAGGAGAAGCTACAGCAGGAGAAGCCTTTTGGTAGTGGCTGGGGGACGAGCCACAAGTAAGTGTTAGGGTACTGTTGGAGCAGAGTCCTGCAGCTACAGGAAAAGCTTCCATTTTGGCGGATAGACAGTTTGGCAAAGATGAAGAGATAAGGTGAAACTACGACGCCATAACGTGTTTCTAGCTGCAGAGCAGAGCCGAAAACCGTGACTATTGGAATAGAGAAGTCAAGGAAGACGACAGTACCTGAGCGACTGAGAAGAGAGAGCTCAACCACTGGATTGAAGGCAGCAGCGAATATAGGAGGGCTCAACTACCCTCATAAAGGAAAAGAAGCAGTGAGGTCGAGGTATTGAAGATAAAGGACAGAAGAAGGGAAGCGGTGCATAGTACCCATGGTCAGCGCCAGGAAGCATGAAAGACTGCAGAGAGCAGTGGTGTGATGAAAAGTGGCTACCCCAAGTATAGATATGTCGATTGTCACTAGTTAGGGTTTGGGTTACTATTGGGATAGGCCCACAGTGTTGTAATGGCGAGACCTTCGGGCCGCCTATAAAGGGATGTATTTTGTATTGTAAAAGGTTGGCATTTTGAGCATTTTAGGCCATCTAGCTAGTGAGGTTATCAGTAGTTTGTTAGCTTACTGTTATTTTGTATTGTAAGAATCTGCAGGGATTGATAGACAGAGAGAGAGAGAGTGAGAGTATATTGTAAGAAGGCAATATAGAGATAGAGAAGAGATCTAAGAGAGAAGGGCTCCAAGCTGTGTGCAGAGTTACCCAGAAGATCTCTAGCTGCATATGTGGTGCAGCAGAACTATGTACCTCTCTCAAGTTATAATATAGAAACACAGTTCTGTGGACATAACTTCCACCCTGGAAGTGAACCACGTAAAATCGGAGTGTTATGTGTGTTGATTCATGTGATTGTATTTACTTGTTATATCTGTCATTCATTACATGAACTTTGCTTACAGTAAATGTATGTGTATGTTATTCAGTTCACGGCATATTACAAGGATAAATGCAAGTTGAAGTCTTTAAGTATTCGGTATAAGAGTTTGTCTAAGTTTCACTTGAGACAGTTAAGAGTCGCAGTATAAAAAAACTTTGCGTATTGTGTCCGGTACGTTAACACCAGTGAGATAAGTACGCTGAGTCGCACCGGTAGGATATCGTGGGGAGGCGATATCGCACCAGCAGAGGAGATGCGGTGTGCGATACCGTGGGTTGAGGAGTGAGTGTAGGAGAGAGTTAGGTGTTACCCAGGGTGCGGTGATGTGATAAAGGTTGGAGTCATTGCGAGCAAGAGGAAACTGTGCATCGCATTACAGAGAGGAAAGAGCGGTCTTGCGAGCTAAGAAGAGCTGCGAGGCGCACACAGGATGCCATACAGAACCTGGTCGAGACACTTGAGTCCTTGAACAACCCATTAGGATCACTTCAGGTGAGACTTCAGGCCACTCCATGGTCTGTCACCGAAAGGGCCAGTGAGATAGGGGTGTTGTTGGTTCACTATAGTAAACCCAGGTCTGCCTAGATGACCAACAGAAGTAATCCAAAGTTGACCTACACAATGCAAAAACTTGGTAACTACGTTAGGAGTTTTAGACCTAGACAATACTAATTTGATTCATTTCAATGTCGAGAACTATAAGTCTAGACTACCTCACAAAATTTCTTTCCAAATCATAACAAAATTAGTCGGAAAGAAGGTCTTTAGAACTATCTTTGATGAAGGATCTTCAACTTCGGTTTTGTCCTTGTCTTGTTGGAAATCTATTGGCTCTCCTGAGCTTGTAACATCACCTACGACTCTGAAAGCCTTTAATGGATGAGTTTTTCATCCCCATGGTCTCATACCATCCCTTTCAATTGAGCTTGGGGGAAAATTTATTTCTATTCAAGTGGAAGTAGTAGATGCCCCATTATATTGCAACCTCCTTCTAGGAAGAAATTGGTTTTACGCCATGACTGATGTTGCTTCGACGGTATTTCGAACTATGCAATTTCCACATCTAGGGAGAATTGAAACCATTGATCAGCTCAATTTCTGTACACCAGATGTTACTACCTCTATGGCTAATAACATCCCTATGTTAGGCCAGTCCCCTCATCCTTACCAGTCGATTGGGGTAGGCATGTTGAAGGATTCATCCCTTATGGGGATTTTTCCATCCACTCCTTCTAACATAGACACGATGATAGTTAATATGATTTCATCATTTGATTATGATCCAAAGGGAAAACAAATTGTTGAGTCCACCTCATTGAGCCCACATGAAGAAATGTACAATGTTATTCAAACCCTTTCCGATGAACAATTTAATGAGCTTCATCTGATGGCTTCGGACCCTTACCACCTTCCCTACTAGTTAGAACCCTCTCTTCCTATTCTATATTATCTCTCCAAGAGTTTTCCTTCTGATGAGTCCATTATGGAGATCATGAGTACGAATGAGCCTATATGGGAGGATCATCATCATTGATCCTCATTCCTCCCCAACACCAGTTCGGTGGACCATGATTTTGCATCCCTTTTTTCCACTGATATTGTCAACACACCTCAAACTCTTATTTTGTTGCAAGACATAGATTCTAAAGGAAACCTATGCAACATTACTCAAACAAATCCAATTGACATATCAGCCAAGCTTGGTACCCTTGAGCATGTTCATGTTGGCCAGAACGGCTTAGCAGAAGAATCTGAAGCATACAATGCACTTTTCAAGGAATTCCATGATATTTTTGCTTGGTCTTATGAAAAAATGTCAGGGATAGACCCATCCATTGTGGTCCATGAAATAAAAACCTATCCCACTGCTAAACCTGTCAGGAAAAAACTAAGGCAAGTCCATCCACGGAAAGCCACAACTACCAAAGCTAAAATAGAGAAACTTCTCAAATCAGGGTTTATTTATCTCATACCCCTGATGGAATGGGTATCGAACGTCGTCCCTGTTAATAAAAAGAAGGGCACCATTAGAGTCTGCATCAATTTCAAATATTTGAATAAAGCTTGTCCCAAAGACAACTTTTCCACTCCGCATATCAACTAGATTATCGACAACTGTGTCAAAAGTGTCATCTACTCATTTATGGATGGATTTTTGGGTTATAATTAGATTGAGATTTTACCCACTGATCAGCACAAGACAACATTAGTTTTCCCATGGGGAACCTTTGCATACAGGAATTTACCATTTGGCCTGAAAAACGATGGAGCCACTTTCCATTGTGCTATGTCCTATGAGTTTCACGATATAAAACATATCATTGAACCGTACCTTGATGACCTCCCAGCTCATCCACAGTGACGGGAGGACCATCCTGGTCATCTTAGAGACATTTTCCTGAGATGTTGTCATTATAACATATGGCTCAATCCTCATAAATAAGTTTTTTGTGTTGAGACGGGATGCCTGTTAGGTTTTGTAGTTTCTAAGGATGGCATCTGGATAGATCCTTTGAAAATTGCCACTATTTTATCTCTACCATCCCCAACCAACCTTCTCGAACTCCAAAGTTTGCAAGGGAAGGAAAAATTCCTCCATTGTTTCATGTGCAATTTTGTAGAGAAAACACATGGTTATATGCGTCTCCTTAAGAAGGACACTCCATTCTATTGGGATGACCAAGACCAACGAGCCGTTGATAATCTCAAACACGCTCTGACTCATTCACTTGTGATACACCCCCTATATTAATTAAAGGATTTTCTCCTATACATTGTTGCCTCCACTACTACCATTGCTATGGTTTTGGTGCAGGAGAATCCCGACGGTCAAGAGCTCATGATTTACTATGCTAGTAAGAATCTCATGGATTCCAAAACTCAATATTCATGTGTGGAGAAATTAGCATTGACCACGGTCATTGCTATTCAAAAAAATTGTCACTACATTTTGCTGTGCACAACCACTGTATTGGCAGACCAGAACCCTATGTACTACATCTTGACTCATCAGGTGCTCGGGGGTAGGTACTCCCGATGGATAGTCATCCTATAAGAGTTTGATCTGGAATTTTCCAAATCCACATCAAAGAAATCCTTGGTCTTTGCCGAGCTCATGTGTGATCTTCCCTATGCTTCGACGGAATCTTAGCCTAGTGATTCATTCCTGGATGAATTCCTGTTCCTGATAAGAACTACTGACCCATGGTATGGATATTTTCTCATTTATCTCCAGACACAAATATTTCAGCCAACTCTATCCCATGAATATCGCCACCTTATCCATCACCACGTAAAATACTACCTCATCTTGAATGACACTTTGTATCGATGTGGTATCAATTTTGTTCTTTGGAGATGCCTTACCCACAAGGAATATGAACAAGTGTTGAATGATTGCCACTCTGGAGCATGTGGCAATCATTTATCTGGGATGGCTACATCCCAGAAAATCCTTCGTGTTGGCTATTGCAATCCTTCAGTATTTAAAGATTGTCACAAGGCTGTTAAAAAATGCCCACCCTGTCTACATTTTTATCTGAAAAAGCGCACTCATACTGCTCAATTACACCCCATCATTGTTGTTGGATCTTTCACCAAATGGGGGATTGATTATATGCATTGTAAGCCTACCTTAGTCGTGGGGCATGGTTACATCATGGTAGCCGTTGACTAGTTTACAAAGTGGGATGAGGCCATGCCTACATATGCAAAAGATGGTAAGACTGCCTCTCTCTTCCTGTTCAATCATGTGATAGCTAGATTCGGAGTCCCATAGTCCATAGTTACTGATCATGATGGAGGAACTAAGTGCCAAGCTAGGTTTTCGCCATGAAAAATCTACGCCCTACTATCTGCAATCTAATGGTCAAGTCGAGGCCATTAACAAATTTTTGAAAATGATGCTTCATCAGATGGTTGGAGACCATAAATCCAATCAAAACCATATCCTTTTCTTCGCTCTTTGGGCTTACAGGACTTCAGTGAAAACAACTACTGGTTTCACACCTTTCTAACTTTCCTATGGACTCGAAGTTGTCTTACCGATTCAATGTTAGCTTCCATCCTTGAAACTTGCCGTCGAAATTCTCCCAGACACTTCCGCAGAGGAAGAGAGATTTCTATACTTGAATAACCTTGATGAAACTAGAAGAGATGCTACCTTGGATAATGAGACACACAAGAAATGCGTCAAGGCGCAGTATGAAAAGTTTTTCCAACCTCTTGTTATTAACGAGGGTGACCTAGTTTTGAATTATGCTTAGAGATATGACAAACTAGGGAAAGGAAAGTTTGAATCCATGTGGTACGGTCCTTTCATTATTTCCAAAGTTTTAGAGAAAGGGGCCTACAAGCTCGTGGACTATGATGGAATCCCCTTAGGACAACCTCGCAATGGGTTGTACCTGAAGAGGTACTATGCCTAGATCTCTCTTGGATAAGTATCTTCTATATGTATATTACTTGAATTTCAGTGTGCTTAAGTATTTTCCAATATGGTTTTGAGTTTAGTGTATGTTTCTGTTTATACCATGTTTTGGTCGTGCAGAGCAGATGGATTTCTATGGCTTCGATGATGGTGCTTGCCACCACACCTTGAATCTTGCCTCAGCCACTTGGGTTCTCTATTCCCCAGCTTATGATTTGGTCATTTTGGGAACAGTTTGTATTGGTCCTGCTGCCAACAATATCGTCGAGTATCGAATAGTTATAGGTCTTCTGACTGAAGCTTCCTCCCAATATGTTCGCAACTTGGTAGTCTTGATGGACTCACAAATTGTGGTTTGTCATCTAAACCATTTCTACACCATTAGGAATCAAGTACTTCTCTATCTATTCTGGAGGGTACGTTTATTAGAAAGGTCATTTGAAACTATCACCTATGGGCATATCCCTAGGGCACATAATGCAATTGCCGACTCATTGGCTAATTACATCTTAGACTAGCATATTACCCATTCATGACATGAAAATCAAATATGGTTCACTGTAAATAAACTATTAAAGACACATAAATCTCATGTAAAATAAATTCGCCATTTGCGACATATAAAAACCAAGTAGAAGTATGTATATATATATATATGAACATGTTTTACAAAAAATAGGTCATGAGACCTCCTCTGAAGCGCATAGGATTTCAGGTAAAAAATCATCATACAAAATTCCTAAAGCTATCTATTAGCTTTCATTGAATACATCATGCACTCATCATCTAGTGATACTTATGGTAACACATCACTACCCGAGCTACTCTACGTATCAGTCTACTAAAGCGACCCGGTACTCCTACTATAGGCCTCTGATACCTCAGTGGGAGGTCATCGATCGAGGCATCCAGGATGTCTAGAGTCAACCTCTCCAAGTTCTCCTCTAACACCCTTATCACATCCTCACCCTGCAGTACAAAACGGGCTCCGGATCATCTATCCAATGGGGAATCTCCCCCAAGTCATGCTGCTTCGACGTCTACATGAAAAAATTCAAGTCTCGTTACTTAACATAAAAAATATAAAACATCAAAACATAAAAACAATATTTCCATTTTAGGGTCTGTTGTTTCTTACCGATATCACCCCACTATCCACCAGGTGGGAGCGGTAGGTCAGGGTCACCACTGAATTTAGTGCCCGCATATGCATAATCCTCCACCATGAGGAGCTGATCTCTCAACCATCGAAAGAACGGGTCACCGAACTTTACCTTCCCTCTAACCGCTCCAGTACGGACCATAATCCAGACCCACCTCTGCATGTGATGGTATCGTTCCCTCAACTCTGTAAAGAACACCTAGGGTCTCATATGTGGAACCCACTCGAAAAAAAATCAAGCTATAATGGAACCAAAACCAAATTACTTCAACTCCCCCTGCCAACACTTGGTCAGCTGATCCTTGAAGATCAGAAGTAGAGCTTCCACCAAGTTGAAGACTGTGTAGAAATTTAGGCCAGCAGTAGATTAATTTTACCCACAACAATTATCAATTGATCATGCAAAATTGCTAACAATGGAGACTGAAATGGAGCTGTAACACAAAATTATATTAACTGAGTGTACAATAGCCAACCCTGTAATAACATAGGTTGCTGAATATATAGAATACATCAAGATATCGAATGCATAAGGAGGCATACAAAACTAGCATAAAGCAGGCTTACCCAAAATAGGCAAATCCCCCATAGGTGTAAAAAGTTGATCCCAAATCTGTCATGAGGCTCACGAATTGGCAAGGGCGTATGGGCAAGCTAATGAGTGGTGGAATGGCAGCTCATACATGCTTTTTCATGGAGGAAAGAGTGGAGGATTAAAGGGGCAAAAAACAAGTTCACCTCACCTAGTCTTGCTTTCCTATGTGCCTTAAAACACTGAAAAAGCAGGCAATAAAGCAGAAAAAGTAGAAGGGTGCCTGGGAGGCCAGGAATAAAGTAGATTTGATTCCTAAGGCTTTCCCAAGCACTACATGAGTCAAATATGGCAATTTTTACCTCTATGGATAGGCAATTAGCAACTTGCA
>LPNX010858150.1:155164-206624 GCA_001517045.1 Pseudotsuga menziesii
GGATATAGTCTGCACAGTTGATAGCTTCAGCCCAGTACTTTGGTGGCAAAGTTTTGGCATCCATCATGCATGTTGCCATCTCCTTCAGTGATCTATTCTTCCTCTCAGCAACACCATTTTGCTGTGGTGTGTAGGGGATAGAATGCTGCATCTGAATACTTGCATCTGCACAATATTTAATAAACTCAGACTTGACATACTCACCACCATTGTCAGATCTGAGGACCTTGAGTTTCCTTCCACACTAGTTTTCAACCAAAGCCTTAAAGAGTTTGAATAGGCCAAAAACTCCAGACTTGTGTTTCATGAAGTGAACCCAACAATACCTGGAAAAATCATCAATAAAGGTCAATGCATATTTGGCCTGACTCATGGACATATGAGGGAATGGGCCAGCAACATCACTGTGAATCAGCTCGAGGGGTGCAGAGGTTCTCTCATGACTAGCTTTCTCAAACTTATGCTCTGGGTGTTTTCCTAGGATACAACCTTGGTAGAATCGTTTGGAAAATTTTATCTTGGGAAGCCCTATGACCATTTCTTTCTCACTAAGATCAGACAGATACTTGTAATTTAGATGGACAAATCTTTCATGCCATAGCTTGCTAGCTTCATTAGCATGGATAAGAAGAGCAGAGGGGTTTGAGTAAGGTAGGAAGTGTGAAAACATGTATACCTTTTGAGCATGATTCACTACTCCTTTTGCAATGACTCTACCACTTGAGATTTCTGTGATCTCAACTTCATTGGGGGAGAATATGAATTTCTTAGGAGACCCAGTGTGGGTCATCTGGTACACTGACAGAAGGTTGGAGGCGAGACCAGGGACATATAGCACATTGTTGAAGTTACCATGATCAAGATCTATCCTTCCTTTTCCTTTACTTTCAGTGAGAGAGTCATCTCCCAGTACAATAGATGGTCCTTTCGACATATCTAGTGAGGAGAAGGCCTCCTTAGTTGAAACCATGTGTCTTGAATCTCCAGAATCTATGATAAAACTGGGTGAACTTGATGTGCCATCAACTAGAGCATGAACTCTCTCTCTGTCATCAGAACTTGATCCTCCTTCTCTCTTCTTTGAGCTTTCTAGAAGGGAGATGCCATTCTTCTCCAGGAGATTGGTCAGCATATCAATCTACTTTTTCATACAAGAGCTTTCAGTGTGATTGCCCTTTGAACAGTATGAGCACTTGTTCATTTCACCTTTGTTTTTCTTCTTCTGGGTATTTTTCTTGGGACCTTGTTGATCCTCTGGAGACTGCTTCTTGTCTCTTCTTTGCTCAGGTGGATTTTTAGCTTTCTTTTTTCTTTTTGAATCCACCCTCGAATCTCCAGCAATCAAAGCTTGATCTTTGGATGGTTTGATGGTGCCCATCATCACCAGCTTGTCATGTTCTTGTGTGAGAGATTCCATGAAATCTGCAAGGCTAGGCATCTTCCAGGTTCGAGCTGTGAGTTTTGTGGCATAGAAGGTCGAAACAAAGACTGAGTAGTCAGGTCCTAGCTTTGAGAGGATGGCCAATATGAGCTGATCATCTTTCTTTTTGATACCACACTGCTTCAGCTGCAAAACTAGTGCTTTGAACTTGGAGAAATATAGCTATAGGGATTCAAAGCTACTGGGACTCATAGAAATCAGCTCATTTTTTATCTGATGTCCCCTCATCTCATCTGTCTTTCCAAAAATATCAGAAAGATTCTCCCATACTTGATCCGGTGAAGTTAATCCATCGAGATGGAAAAGGAGGTCTCAGGAAATACTGAGACATAGGAGGCCATAGGCCTCATCTCTCCGATTGTGCCATTTGATCTTCTCTACAGCAGCATTGGGCTCTGCTTCTGTAGCCATAGTCACCCTATAGAGGCCTTTCGCTCTCAACAATATCTCCATCTCTGCTTTCCATTCAAAATAGTTGAAGGGAGTCAAGATAGTTTTTTGTGAATCCATAGCTTTAGAAAATATGTCCCGGCTGTCAGTAGAAGGCTCCCAGTCTTGATGTCGAACTTGCAAAACAATTTTTGAAGGAGATTAACAAACTACAATGGCTCTGATACCATGTAGAAATTCAGGCCAGCAGTAGATTAATTTTACCCACAACAATTATCAATTGATCATGAAAAATTGCTAACAATGGAGACTGAATATGGAGCTGTAACACAAAATTATATTAACTGAGTGTACAATAGCCAACCCTATAATAACATAGGTTTCTGAATATATAGAATACATCAAGAGATTGAATGCATAAGGAGGCATCCAAAACTAGCATAAAGCAGGCTTACCCAAAATAGCCAAATCCCCCATAGGTGTAAAAAGCTGATCCCAAATATGTCATGAGGCTAAGGAATTGGCAAGGGCACATGGGAAAGCTAATGAGTGGTGGAATGGCAGCTCATACATGCTTTTGCATGGAGGAAAGAGTGGAGGATGAAAGGGGCAAAAAACAAGTTCACCTCACCTAGTCTTGCTTTCCTATGTGCCTTAAAACACTGAAAAAGCAGGCAATAAAGCAGAAAAAGCAGAAGGGCACCTAAGAGGCCAGGAATAAAGCAGATTTGATTCCTAAGGCTTTCCCAAGCACTACATGAGTCAAATATGGAAAGTTTGACCTCTATGGATAGGCAATTAGCAACTTGCACATGGTGGGACTCATGAACTAGGCAAATAAGACAAAATAAATGAACTAATGTCTAAGTGGGTAATACTATGGGTTTGATTATTCTAATAGAATGTAGGCACCATGGCCTCTATGGCATAGATTATATGCACTCTAGACACCTAGTGTACTCCTTGGCTTCCCACCACTCTCTACATGGTAAATAATACTATGCATAGAGGGCCATCCACCACTACTTTTATGGGAATTTTCTTCCCCGATGTCCTGGTCCTAGGAATGCAGTGGCGGTCTATCAAATCCTGAGTAGTAATGTCCCCTCCATGGGAACCAGTCAAGGATATGGGAGCTCCCTGTCTCGAAAGGCCTGTTAGGAAGTAGATGTCCTCTAATTCAACTATCAATATGTGAGAACCAACCTTGAAATATTGTTGCTATGGATTCCACATCCGGAGTATATGCTTTAGCAGTCGCTCATGCAATACCATACTAGATGTGCAGAAGAACTTTAAGAGTCCATAGTCTCTCAATGCAGCTATACAACCCACATTTCATTCGGTGAAGGCATCGTCATTGTCATGTTGACTCTCTTTCCATATGATCATTTTTTACCAATAAGAACCTGTCAAAAACCATCACAAGACTAATTAGAAGCATTCCCAATCACTCAAATCAACAAAAATGAGCTATTTTTTCTTGTGCAACCATTTATATTTACCCACGGAGGGCACCGCTTGTGTCCCATTGAGGACAGGCAGTGGCACCGCTTGTGCGCTATGTTTTCAGCGTGGTTCTAGTGGGTTACCACTTATCCCACAAGGGATAAGAGAAGTGGCCGCTTCCATGGTTTTAGGGCTTGCCATATAAGCCTAAAACACCATCAAAAATCAAAATTGAGGACATGAAATGAAATAGTAGGGTCTAGGCTATTACCTAGAACTGATGGTGCATGAATCCGACGGTGGATGCTCTCGATATTAGTAACTAAACATCTGGCCAAGAAAATGCTCCAAAATCTCTCCACTATGGGTAAATGATAATTTTTTTTTATTTTTTACTATTTACATGACTTTTATATACATTTTAGGGTTTGACATGCTATAGTTTTGTTTTAAAATCGTTTATTACTCAAAATCTATAAGTCGTAATCCTTTAATTCTAGTTAGTGGAGAATTTATCACTTGTTTTCCAGTCGTTGCAGGTTAGAAGAGCGGTAGCAGTAAAGTTTTGGGAGTTCTTTTTTTACTTTTTCATACTACCATAAAATCGAAAAAGTCTTTTGAGAATTTATTGCAACACTTTGGTCACACTCTTGAAACTTAGTATCAAAGGTCCAAGTCTTTTTCTGATTCTTTTCAGACTCATAAAATCTCTCATCGTGAAAAGAGACCTAGTGGAGTCTTCTTTAAACTCTTTTCGGGCTCCTTAAATATGAAAAGATTGTCGAGTGATATTGTCTTCTTCCCGCTCGTTAAAGCATTTGAAGAGTCGTTCATCTGATGGTAGGTTATCACTTTTTTGGTTCAAATGAACTATTTTACAAAAAAGGGCCCTATGGAGTCTTCTTCCGTCATCATTCAGACTCACTAAACATGAACGATACCAAGTTTTCTTTCATTGGACTCGTTAAATTGAACATTGAGAGACCCTTTTTGGGGAATGAACCCCTCCTCTCTCAGGTTCGTAAAACATATGAGTTTGGAATTGTCTTCAAACGAGCTATAATGAGTGTTTGTTACCCTCTTTGAACTTGTAAAACCGAAAAGAAGGAACTCATCAACCATGATGGGGAAAATGGGAAGGGAATCATTTTTGCAAATAAATGGCAGTATTTTGTCGTTACCTTTGAACATGGCACTTGTCTGCATATCATTTCAGTCAATTGGGTATTCAACTGATCTCCATCATGATCCACTTTCATGAGTCATGTCACTCATTTGAGTCTTTCAAAAGAATTCATTGTCCACCGTCGCACTGTGTGTTTGTGTGGTCTAGTCACACTGCCAAGTCTTTAGTTGTGTCGCCTAATTTTCAAAGGGAAGTTGAAGAAGTTTTACTTCTATAGTCAAAACAGTCTCTGTGTTAGTACTTTTGAGTTTGTCTTATGGTTACCATATTCACATCATTCTAGAACTTTGTTCTGAGTTTCGTGTCATTGATGTGGGACTCATCATGGCCCTCCTTCGACAAGACCATCCCCATCAACATCATCTCATCATCCAGGAAATGGTCTTAGAAACAAAATTTAGTACCTTGAGATATGTATGCCTCAATGACAAATTCTCTCACTCTCGACATAGGTTCATATCATTGGCCTTTGATCGATAGAATCACTTGGGTGTTTGACATCAGGACATCAATTTACACTCAGTAGATTGTACTAGGGTACGTTGGGAATCATTGACATCAATGGTGATCTCCCTCGCACTTGTTAACGGTTCACATCATTGGTTGGTAATCAAGTGGTTTCTACCATGTTCGACTTCAGAACATTTTAATCACATGGATAGAATCGTACTTTGTGGAAGACGAGATGAAGGCCCTAGGTATTGTTTTAGTGCTCATTGCTTTCCCTAGGTTGCGATGGAGTGTTGTATATCTAGCATGGATCCACATTTGTATGGTCATGGCTATGCTCAAATTTGTGTCTGTATGACATAGATCTACATTGTATGTCTAGTATTTATGTCCATGTTTGAGTCCTCTATCACATGGATCTATGCTGTATTCTAGTAGCCATGCTTGTTTATTCCTCTCATGGATATACCTTGTATTGGTCTGTAGCCATGAGTTGGTTACATTTGTCAATGAGTCAAAAGTATTGATGTACCACAAATGCCTATTCGATGAAATTCTCCGACCGAACTGACATTTTCACCTCGAAGTGACAACTTTATTTCTCAAAGCTCTTGCTTATCGTATCCCTCTAAGTCTCACGCCTTTGGGGGCATTCTGTTATACCTAATTCCTATCACCATCATGTGATGAGATCCTTCACTTCCATGTTTACCCTTAATCACAGCACTTGGATTGGAAACTTGCTCTGTTTATCAATTCTACTTGAAAAAACCTAGCACTACGCTTACCCTATGGCTGATGAGCAGTATCTTGTTCAGCACCACCTATATCCTATTATGGAGAAGTGGTACCACTACCTATAGGCTTTGTTCTTAAAGCGGTTCTCACCTAAAATGCTTTGTCATAAGGGAACAAAAGTTGTACCCTAGGTAAAATGGGAAAAAGAGAAGTTTCTCGAGTATTCTAGAACTTAAGCCTTATGTCCTCCTTTATCCCTATCAATGTGGGTTAGTTTAAGCTCGAGACCCCCCTTGATAGGATCTTAGAGCCACCTCATCCACAATTCTCTCAATTATCCCTATCCATTGAGCCTTATAAATACAAGCTCATATCCATAGTTGAGAGGGATAACTATAGAGGTATTGTTATGTTGTTGAATTGACTACTCTGTCCATATCATTGGAGAGCATAGAGAGAAAATTTGAAGCTTATGGAGATGAAGTGTTTGTCTCGTGGAGGATCTTGTCGATAGTAAGGAAACGGTTGTAAGCTTCTTCATACATTTCTAATGCAAAGCTGATTTCTATCCCACATAGCTGTTGTTTTGATTTCACATGTATATGTTGTTAGATTCCTTAGTCACTAGCATGGATATGTAGATTATGGTTTGGTAGATTTGATGTGCTTATATGTTTGATATGTTTGCAGGTACACAGGTTCATGATTGAAGCAGTATTCTAGGTGTCTACAACATTCAAGGAAGGTGTTCATCCTTTGTCATTGACTCATTTGTTTTGGATCTGAACCATTCAGACGAGAGGAACAACTTCTGTCCATAGAAGGTGCAATATTCTTGGTAACACCCTCACCCTCAAAAAGGCTCAATGGAGGAATGGAGGAGAGGGAGGGTGAATGAATTGAGAGGCAAAGGGTCTCAAGGCACTCACACGGGCAGCGTAATGATAGGGAGATGAGAAGTGATTTGAGAGTGACTCCCACCCCTCTATTTATACTTTTTCTTGGGATTTTTAGGGTTTTAAGCCCCTGGTTGGGGCTTTAGCCCCTTTTTTGGGGATTTTAGCCCCTTTTTCCCAATCGTTAGCTCCTTTGGGGGTTTTAATCTCCTTTGAGGGTTTTTAGCCCCTTTTTGGAGGTTTTAGCCCCTATGGGAGCTATTTTGGCTCTTTTTAGAGGCTTTTAAGCCCTTTTTCATATTTTTAAGCCTTTTTGAGGGTGTGGGGGTCAAATGAGGGTCGTGCATGGATGTCCTTGTTGGTGCAGGCCATGTAGAGCTTAGTGAGGGATTTTTTGGGTTAACATATATAGTTGTAACAGGGTCCAACATACTCCATCAATTATGTACATCTGTCATAATAGACCATTATGCCATCCATGCAAAACAACCCCAAACCATGTAATGACTATGGTGCAATTTGATATATCCTCTCGTGCACACAAAAATTTGTGTTTAGTTGAGGAAGTTCCTTGGGTACCCATTGTTTCACTATATTTTTGTACCTCAAGGGGACCTCGATGTCGCCTATAGTCTCATCATCATAAGAACATCACCCCCTTCAGCGAGAAAAAATTGCATGCATTTTTGGAATTTTCTTCTAACCTTTTGACATCTAGTTGACATACATGTTGTAGAGCTTACGTATGTCTCACTTTCCTCTAGTATTCCTAAACTCCCCTCGCTTGAGGAATACATATATGAAAAATACATGTTTGGTTCTTCCTGCACCATGGGAAACATCATTCAATATTACATCCCACCCATGTATTTCTCTTAAATGTGTCTTGAATCAATAGTGAGGTTTATGTTTATTAGTTATGCATGAATTTTTAGATATTTTGATTATGTTAGGACATTCAAAAATTTAGAAAAAAGGAATTTCCTTGTCCAAAGAATTAGAATCTTTCAATTTTTCCTTATCATGTGCATGGGGATAATGTTGTGATCATGAGGATTGTATGGATAGAGATGTAAGGAAAATAAACTCAAGTATTATTCTATATAGTAATATTTTAGGCATCTAATTAAATTAACAACACCCCATACCCCCATACATGATTTCTTGAAGGTATCACTGATCTCCTACAAGTTGGAATGTGGGCGTCGCTAGGAATATTTCACCACTAGTTATGGGTCTTAGGTAACCTAATGGGGGATGGTTAGGTGAAAAATATGGAACCTAGAACCTAAAGAAGAATTTATGACTCTAATACAAAGATAGATCCAAAAAAATATTGTTGTAATAAACTCAAACATATTTTTCATCTCTTTCAACTTTAACACTCCACTGGTCAATGCGTTATAGTTGGTCCTTGAGATGAGTTATCAATTCCAATGTATAGAACATAAACAATAACAAAATAGCAATGAATTTTAACTAATGAATAGTAATTAAAGAACAATAGTAACTCTAGATATATTTGGTGTGGATCTACCTTATACTCAGACATTTTGAGTCATCTCTTGTCACTATAAGGACAATCTCTCAGAAGACATACCGAGAGAGAGAGAGAGAGAGAGAGAGAGTTATAGTGTGTATGGTTTAGGTTCACATTTCACGGTTTCATCTCACGAGTTGGATATCGCGGATCACATTTCACAACAAAAGTATGAAAGCCTTAGAAGAGGTACCCTATGACCTTTGGTACCCTACTTTAAGTGTACTCAACTTTACAGCAGCAATAACCCTATTCCTCCAACAAAGATAAAATATATACTTCTTTCATACCAATATACTCCAAGAGTGAAGTTATGAACATAATATATAAAATTTGCAAGTATTATAGAATGGTCACTTAGGAAACCCTAGGTTTTAGGGTTCTCACCATAATAAAACATAAAATAAAGCTGAGTACACTTAGAGTAGGGTACCAAAGGTCATGTGGTCAAATAAAAGTAATAAGGTTAAGTCATCATACCAAAGGTGGTCAAGGTACCACACACAATAAGGGCACTAGGACCAAGTAGAAGATGAAGGACCATAAGTCAACCAAAGGGGTCACAACAATATGGTAAGGAAACCCCCATACCCAAAAGACCAAGATGTACCATAAAGGTGGAGAAATAACCCCTTTTACCCATAGGACCAATAAGACCGATGCCTTAATATTTTTTCTATCTTAAGTTATATTGTCACACATATTTTTATCATCACTATATAAGCAGAAGTAAATAGCAAAGCTAGATCTAGAAAAGTATTATTGTAATAAATTCAACAAAAAAATTCATCTCATTCAACTTTAACACTCCACTGGTCACTACATTAAAGTTAGTCCTTGAGATGAGTTGTCAATTCCAATGTACAGAACATAAATAAAAACAAAATTCTGCCATGTTTAACTAATGAACAGTAATTAAAGAACAATAGTTATGCTAGATAGATATTTTTTGGATCTGCCTTATACTCAGACATTTTTACTATTCTCTTGTCACTGTAAGGACAAGTTGTCAAAATACATACCTTGAGAGAGAGGGAGATTTAGATTATTGATGGTTAAGGTTCACATTTTATAGTTTCAAGTCATTAGTTGGAGATCACGGTTCACATTTCGCAACACAAGTCTATTAGCCTTAGAAGAGGTACCATCTGACCTTTGGAACCCTACTTTACAGTGTACTCAACTTTACAATAGAAATAACCCTATGTGTCTAGCAAATATCAGATCGATATTGCTTTCATTCCAAGATACTCCAAGAGTGAAGTTATGAGAATAATATATAAACTTGGCAAGTATTCTAGAATGGTCACTTAGGAAACCCTAGGTTTTAGGGTGGTTACCATAATAAAACATAAAATAAAGTTGAGTACACATTGAGTATGGTACCAAAGGTCAATTGTTCACATAACAATAAAATAATATAAGTAATAAGATTAAGTCATCATACCAAAGGTGGTCAAGGTACCATACACAATAAGGGCACTAGGACCAAGTAGAAGATGAAGGACCATAATTCAACTAAAGGGATCACAATAAGATGGTAAGGAAACCCCCATACCCAAAATACCAAGGTGTAAAGTAAAGGTGGAGACACAACCCCTTTTACCCATAGGACCAACAAGACCAATGCCTTTCAACTTTTCTCTCTGTCAAGGTATATTGTCACATATATTTTTATCATCACTATATAAGTAGAAGTCAATAACAATGCTAGATCCATAATAGTACTATTGTAATAAATTCAAACATAATTTCCATCTATTTCAGCTTTAACACTCCACTAGTCACTGTGTTAAAGTTGGTCTTTGAGATAAGTTATCAATTCCAATGTACAAAACATAAACTGTAACAAAATTACAATGAAGTTTAACCAATTCAGTCAATTACTTAAATGAATGAAACGTACAACTGTAGATAAATTTCCGAGATGCATAATAGTACAGCAGGGTAAGCTGAGTAAATTTCCAACATAGTTCTAGACGTAAAATAGTATGACAAATTAAACATAATTTTCATTTATTTTAACTTTAGCACTACTTAGTGGTTCGTGTAATAAATTTGGTCCTTGAGATGCAATAAGTAGAGATAGTAGTACTAAAATAACGGTAGTAAATAAAAAATATTAGTATCAAAAGATATTGGCTCAAAAGATACAAGTCATAGCACATATCTTAGAATCCCAACAAGGTCAATTTTGATTCCTAACAACCCACCAGAATCATATCTATGTCCAAAAATCTAATAGCTGACAGAGATCACATCTCTATCCAAACACCTCATAGAGGATAGGGCTCAAGTTCAATGAGCACACACAAGGTCACAACCTAGCACATGACACAATCAAGATTCATATATCAGGTCTGAACAACCCCAAGGGTCACTGACTAACAAAATCTTGAAATGTTTCATGGAAATTATGATAAGTTTCACCCAAAAACTAAAACGTATCAAGCAAATCATGATGCATTTCATCTCTTTTAACTTTTAAAAATTGATTTTTTTTACCATATCTTAAGTTCACTTAACTTTATTTTAAGTTTTTGAATGGTAAGAATATTAAATGCTAGGATTAGTTGAGTGATATTTCTAGAAGACTATGATCCTCTCTTAGACTATGTATTCCCTCTAGAGTTGGGTTTTGTTTTGTGTATGCCCTCTAGGGCTGGGGTCGTGAACTTATGAGGACGACTATGACTGTGTGTCAATTCTCTGCTAGAATGTGACTATGTGACTACCATGTCCCTTTCTTTGTTGACCTATGACTGATGTACCAGGACAATGGCTCCCTATCCTAGATGAGTAATGATTGTGTCAAAACCTATATGATAGGTCAATAATGGAGTTAAGTCTTCTAGAGGGAGCTGTGACTTTTAGGGTGCCTATTTGTGGTTTTGGCTGAGTATAGTTGTTTCCATCCTAATGATATGTTCTCACTTGGTGACTAGGATTTTTTATTGTATGTATCTAACCTAATCCCATAGTAATTTAACCTTCTCTCTCTCAAATTATGACTTATGGAAACTTGTCCTTATAGTGACAAGAGCTGGCACAATATGTATGAGTATAAGGATGATTAAAAATAGACCTATTTAGAAATTCTAACCTAATCCCATAGAAATTTAACCTTCTATATCTCAAAGTATGACTTGTTAAAGTGTGTCCTTACAATGAC
Organism: Pseudotsuga menziesii; assembly: GCA_001517045.1. Taxonomy (NCBI): domain Eukaryota; kingdom Viridiplantae; phylum Streptophyta; class Pinopsida; order Pinales; family Pinaceae; genus Pseudotsuga; species Pseudotsuga menziesii. Next base: position 166,427 of record LPNX010858150.1, read on the forward strand.
AAAATTTGTCACAATATGTCTGAGTATAAGGCATATTCAAACCAAACCTACTTAGTAATTGTTCTTTAATTATTGTGAATTAGTTTCATTGTAATTTTACTATTGTTAATGTTGTACCCTATATTAAGAGAACCTAACTTTATTTTATGTTTTTGATTGGTAAAACTCCCAAAAGATGGGAGTAGTTGAGTAATCTTTATAGAAGTCTTGTCAAGAGTATAAATTAAAGTTCACTTCTCCATTTTTTTATGGCATCCGGACAAGAGAGAAAATCAAATATGATTTTTTTATTCTTTAGATTTTTTTGTTGGTTTTGCTTGAGGAGATTGTTGTTTCTATGGTTACAACTGCTTTGACTTGATGTCTTAGGTTCTTTTTGTTATTTGTGCAATTATATACATCTTTATACATCCACAAGTTTTTAAGTTCTTTTATAAAGTGCCAAACATTTACTGGGGAGTGTAAAATTCCATTTATTCCCTTAAAACTATCTTGGTTGAGCCCCCTGCTTTATTTTGTTTTAATACATTTCTTATAGTTTATGCTCCATTGATAATTTTTCTATAAGACCACAATTAACATTTATTAAAGAAACCTAGAGGAAATTTTTTTATTCGATGTCCCAATGGACAAGACACTGGTCATCTCTCCCCAATATTCTCCATGGATTCTTTAGCTCTCCTATGGACGAACCATCGCACCGAAGGAGATGATGTTGTTCCTTTAAACAATCCTATAGAAAAAGTGTATAAAGATAAATAATCTAGAGTCCAACTAAATTCCTGATATCTTCCCTTTCTAGTAGATCTATAATCCAAATCCAATATTTCTTAAGAAACCAATGGGAAGATATAAGTGAGGTTTTAGCCCAGGAAGCTAGAATTGCACCACCATAGTAGGATTTGTTGGTTGAGACTATTTACACTAGACCAATCGACTGAGAGACAACAAATGGGGATTTACTACATATAGCCCAAAATAAATATAGTAAGTTATATCATTATCTTTGATCCATTTGTGCAACGTGACACAATAAAGGATTATCATGTAAGGTTTTTCTGTGAACACCCATGAACATATTAACAAATTAAAGGGAATAATATGTATGGTCCATTTATGCATGATTATATGATGAGGATATAACAAGTGGAGAAATTCTATTAATGGTTAGGATTAAATAGAGAAGGGTGGTTGTGTAGATTGAGACCATTTGTGCAACATGGAATTATTAGAATATGGAATAAGAGGTATCACCTCTAATGGATAAGATTACATTAGGCATGATTGATAGTATGATATAGGTGTTTTTCCAAAGGTATGTGATCCACTGATGGCATGGGGTAAACCTACACCAATAACTCAAATAAGATCATACCCCTATATCAATAATCGAGGGTACCTTGCAAGATTTAGTTTCAAATAGAATATTCTATTATGTCATCCTGCCACCTTAGGTGAAACTTAGGGGACCTAGCTACTAGTAACATTAAATTAAAGGTGGGGTCTATACACATCAGATTTTAACAACCAGTTATGTGGCACCATGTGTCCCTTCAACCCAAACAAAAAAAATTGGTGCCATGCAATGAAAAACATTAATGTTACTTATTTCATGGATCCTTATCCATTAATGTGTATCTTCTCCATGGTTTAAGTACTCATATTCATCCCTCCATTCATTTTTTCATTATATTCAACATCCTAAGTGGACTAGGAAGGAATTATTTGATCCAAGATAACTCCTAGAGTCTCCTAGGACTTCACAATTGAACCATCATTACACCAACACCATCCATGCATCATTGCTTCACCATTGATTGTCAAGTAATCCACACTAAGAAACCCATGCTTAATCAATTAGCTATATTTATAAATTTCTACATGTAGATTTCTAATTCTATTATGAATCCAATTGTTATTTATCTAGATGTATATTACTCATATTAGTTATTTATTATTATTTAGGTTAATGATTCATTAATTAAAATTGTACGGCATGTCTATTAAATAGAAAAATAAATGGCCCTCTTCCTATTAGGACATATATAATTGACCATTATCATTATAATTTATCCTGACTATGATCCTCTCTTGGACTATGTACACCCTCTATGGTTGGGTTTTGTTCTATGTATTCCATCTAGGGCTAGTGGTGTCACCTTATGAAGATGATCATGATTGTGTTTCACTTCTCTGTTGGATCGTTATTGTATGTCACTTCTTTTCTAGATCGTGATTGTGTGACTGTGACTGTCGTGTCCCTTTATCTATTGAACAGTGATTGTTGTACCAAGACTGTGGTGCCCTATCCTATGTGAGCTATGACTATGTCAAACCTTAGATGATAGGTCAGTAATGGTGTTAAGTCTTCTAGAGGGAGTTGTGACTTTTAGGGTTCCTATTTGTGATTTGGGATAAGTATAATTATTGTTATACTAATGACATATTATCACTTGGTGACTAGGATTTGCTACTATTCTTATCTAAGATAATCCCATAGCACTTTAGCCTTCTCTCTCTCAAAGTATGACTTGTGACATCTTATCCTTACAGTGACAAGAGCTTGCACAATATGTTTAGCTATAAAGCGGATTCAGACCAGACCTATTTATCAATTCTAATCTAATCCCATAGCACTTTAACCTTCTCTCTCTCAAAGTATGACTAGTGACAGCTTGTCCTTATAGTGACAAGAGTATGAAAAATATGTATGAGTATGAGGCAAATTCAAACCAGGCCTATTTAGCAATTTTTCTTTAATTACTATGAATTAGTTTCATTGTAATTTTACTATTGTTTATGTTGTACCCTATATTAAGTTCATTTAAATTTATTCCATGTTCTTTATTGGTAAAAATCCTAAAATATAGGAGCAATTCAATGGTATTTCTAGAAGTATTTTCAAGATTATAAATTAAAGTTCACTTCTCCATTTTTTATATGAAATCTGGACAAGAGAGAAAATTAGATCTGATTTTTGTCTGCTTTAGAGTTTGTTGTTAGTTTTTCTTGATGAGCTTGTTGCTGCTAGGGTTACATCTTCCTTAAATTAACATCTTGGGTTATTGATGTTGTTTGTGTAGACCGTGACCACCTTTTCTCTTTGTAGGTTTCTTATGCAAGAAGTGATTCTCTATTGGATTGTGTATGTCCTCGAGGGTTGGGTTGTGTTCTGTGTATGCCTCTAGGGTAGGGACCATGACCTTGCAAATAGGATCATGACTGTATGTCACTTATCTACTACAAAAGGATGTAAATACAGTAGGATGCAAAAATGGAGGGTTTCCATTGTAAAGGAATCCCTTAAGGGTAAAAGGAGAGAACTCCACTGTAAGGGAAGCCTCAATACTCAGTAGAAGGGGAAAGAAACAAAGCCATAGCCCTAAGGTGAAGACCAAGGGTAGATGAAGGTATGTTTAGCAGCAGTGTGATTTCATGTTGATGTGTTAGTGAAGACTATATTGTGAAGGTAAAAGATGCCAAAATAGTCAACTTCCAATTATAACCTAACCTAGCAATTTATACCCACATATATTAATGTTTTGTTTTCCAATGTGTAAGTCCTAGAGGGTGACATAGAAGGGAATGTACAACAGGTTGCAAAAAGGAAGGGATGTCATTGTAAGGGTATACCTTAAGGGTGGAAGAGGAGGTTTCCACTGTAAGGGCAGCCTCAATACTTGGTAGAAGGGGAAAGACCACGACCCTAAGGTGAAGACCGAGGGTAGATAAAGGATAGGAAATCAAAGCAAGGAAGCCTAAAGGCTATTTAGTAGACAATGATGATGACAATTTTCCAAAAACTAGGGTTTTCACCGTAGATTAAAAAAAACTAGGGCTTTCAAAGTAAATTCAAATAAATTAGGGCTTTCCCTGTATATTAAAAACCCTAGGTTCTATTGATAGAAGGTGCATTACAAATTGATCCAATTTTTATTTTCAATGAGATCCCAATGCTTACCTGTTTACCCATGAGAACTGCTAAATGTGAATAGTGATCTCCATCCCCTGAGCTCTAACCATGAAATATGAACTGTGAGCTCCAACCCTTGAGCTCTAACTATGAAATGTGAACCATGAGCTCCAACCGTGAAATGTGAATAGTGAACTCCAACCCATGAGCTCCAACCATGAAATGTGGATCATGAAATCTAAACCAAAGACTTGCAACTGCAATCGTGAAATGTGAACTGTGAGCTCCAACTATTGATCTACAACTATGAAATGTGAACCATGAGCTCCAACCAGTGAGCCGCAACCATGAAATCCAACTAGAGGCCTACAACTACAACCATGAAATGTGAACCATGAGCTCCAACTAGTGAGCTGCAACCGTGAAATGTGAACCATGAGATCCAACCAGTGAACGAAAATCATAAAATATGAATGATGAGCTCAAACCCTTCAAGTCCAACCTTGAAATGTGAACCATGAGCTCCATCCCTTGAGCTCCAACCGTGAAATGTGAACCATGATCTCCAACCAATGAGCTACAACTGTGAAATGTAACCCGTGAGTTCCAACTGTGAAATGTGAACCGTGAGCTCCAACCAGTGAGCTGCAACCATGAAATATGAACATTCAGCTCCAACCTGTGAGCTCTAACTGTGAAATGTGAACCATGAGATCCAATTAGTGAGCTACAACCATGAGCTCCAACCCACAAGCTCTAACCGTGAAATACAACCAATGAGTTGCAACTGTAACCATGAAATGTGAACCATGAGCTCTAACTAGTTACCTGCAACCGTGAAATGTGAACAGTGAAATGGTAAACATCAGCATTCAAACTGTAATGCTAAATGATTTATATAAACTGATATGAATGCTTAATTTATATACTAATACATAATGCTAATGCTAATATACTAACACAATATGATACAAAACTTTTATATTGAATAATTTTTTTAAACAATTATAAATGTAAATACATAAGTAAAAATAATGATGACTATGTTGATGATGATGAGGAGGAGGAGGATATTGATGAACGATGCTAAAGATGATGATGATAAAAATGATGATGATGATGATGATGATGAAAATTAGGATGATGATGATGATGATGATGCTGATGGCAGTAATGACGATGATGATGGCGTTGACTATGAGGATATTGATGACAATTATGAACAAAAAAATGATGGGGATGATGATGATGATAATGAATATGACGATGACGATGATGATGATGACGATGACAATGACGATGACGACGATGATGATGATGATGATAATGATGATGATGAAAATAATGAAAACAAGGATGATGATGATGATGATGTGATAATTTTTATCTATAGCAATATCTAGGATCCTTAGAGAAACCCACAAATCAAAATTACATGCAAAACTAGCAAAAACCCATGAAAGGAAAATAATTTTACACAACCACTGTGAACTGAAACTTGATATTATTTGATTGTATAACATGTGAATATGTTAGTAACAAGTTTATATTACATATTAAGTGGTTCATGAGGCTTAGGAAGCCAAAAATTACTGTACATGTGAAATTGGACAAATTGGCCTCAATCCCCCCTAGGTGGGCCAATATCCCTCCAACTCGACAAAAATGGTCACAAATGGAGGTGTGGACATGTATGAGGTGTTCTACAGCAATAATGACTCCTTAGCATGCATGGGTGTGTAAAATAAGGTGATTGAGAGGCTATATGTTGCATTAAATGTTCAAAATCAGTCCAAAATTGGACAAAATACACCTCTAGCACTCCTAGTCAACCACAATGTCCACATTAAATGAATGGGTGTTGATGTATTTGTAACTTCAGAATGTATTCTACTATATATATTATGTATTGTAACCCAATGTTTATTCCGGGATGTATCTATTATGTAATTGAGTCATGTTGTCATGCCCCAATGTTTCGATCGGGAGAATGAATAATGTAAACAAGTCATGTCAATTCATAGTGGGTAACCCTCCAATTGTGTAAGGGTTAAATTCCCCGCATTTCTAGGGCACTAGGGTTATTAGACTCTCCTAGTAGAGGTTAGCCCTAGTAGGGTTTTAGTCATGTCGGGATTAGTATAAATAGAGAGTTGGGGTCTCTATTTAGAACACATCACTCGCACACTCAAGTGTAGTGCATAGTTGAGGAAGGAGAAGACACTACGGCTAGACAAGAAGAAGATTACTATTGTCGGGAGTGCATCTTACTGTTTTGGGGTTTTACATCTTGTGCTGATTCTATCTCTGAGGAAGTTGCGGGGTTTCCTCCATTTATGGTTTCCCCGATGAAAAACATTGTGTTCATTGTCTCTTGTGTTTGATAGTTGTACCTTTTTTTTATCTTAGTAAAGATCCTAACATAATTCTAGCTTAATGTTGAAAAACTAACATGGTATCAGAGCTAACCTGAGAAGAAGACACTGTGCAGCTGCGGGGACTAGGGCTTCGTAGTTTGTGGATCTTACTCGACATATTTTCAGCAAAAGTAAGGTGGAATAAATATCCTCTTTAGGGCGCATCTTTCTGTCGAAGCAGAATCCAATTCTGAGGTTTTTCAGTTTTGGTCCTGTCACTACTATTGAAAATTGGGGCTTTTCATAGAAAAGGAATTTTTTAGTGAGCCCAGGCCTGGATTGATTTCCTCCCCAAAATTGAAGTTAGGGACAAATTTCAAGGCATTTGGGTGGACAGAACACCAGAAAAGAAAAACCCTAATTTGCTCCTGAACAAGCTCTATAGGATTTCAGCTCAAGTTTCAAATCCGACATCTTGAACCTAGTAAGATCTAAAATATTTGTATTTCCATTTGAGGTTCTCAGTTAAGATGTCTCATCATACCAAGCTTGATGAAAAGCTTGAGGGAGTTGATAACTTTCGAGCCTGGAAGTATAGGATCTCCCTGGTCCTAGAAGAAAATGAGTTAGACTCCTACATCCATGAGGAGGGCCTAGTTCCAGAGGGAGATGAGGCAAAGGCCTTACATAAGAAGAAGATGGTTATGGAAAAGAGGATAATTGTTGATTCTATTAGGGATCACCTTATCCCATAGGAGTCCTCTCTCAAGACACCTAAAGCTATGTTTGATTTCATAACCAAATTGTTTGAAGGGAAGAACATAAACCGGAAGATGACCCTAAGAAACCAACTGGAGAATGTGAAGATTTAGAATGCAGAAACAATCTAGTATAACTTCACAATAGTTTCTTAGATCAAAGAGAAACTAGAAGCAGTTGATGAAGAAGTGGAAAATGCAAATATTGTAATGACTACCTTGAATGGCCTTCCTAGGTCATGGGATTCTTTCATCCGAGGAATCTGTGCTAGAAAGAAGTTAGTCAAGTTTAGCAGACTATGGGAAGAGTGCTCTCAAGAAGAAGCTCGGATAGCAGCTCGAGAAGAGAAGATGGGAAGTGAAGACCAAGCTCTCACGATAAACTCCAAGTCTCACTCCAAGTCAAACAAAAGAAGACCTCATAGCTCCAGAGGTAAGCACTCTCACAAAGATAACACTAGAAAATATGTATCTAGGATCATATGCTATACATGTGATGAAGCAGGACACTATGCAAGGAATTGTCCTAATAAACAGAAGATAATGAAGAAAAGCAACAAAAGAAGACATCATGCTCATGCTGCAGAGGATGATGAACCATCCAGGAAGAGATCCAGATATGAAAGTGAAGATTCTTCAAGCGAGGATGAATATGTTCTAATATTCGCTCTCATAGGTAACATTACTCATGGAAGTGATGATTGGATTATAGACAGTGGGGCTTCCAAACATATGATTGGATTCAAAGAATCCTTTGTGAGACTGTCAGAACATGAATCACCTCACAAGGTAAAGCTAGGAGATGACTACCAATATCCAATAAAAGGTAGTGGGGAATCTTCCTATAAATTAGACTCTAGAAAATCTCTAACAATGAAAGGAGTATTGTTTGTGCCAAGACTCAAGAACAACCTTCTCTCCATATCAGCATTAGATGCAAAAGGAATGTGGGTTGCATTCATAGATGTTCAAGTCATCATGTGGCCAAAAGGAAAGACTATCGATGATGCGATAGTGATTGGAGAACAACGAGGATTGTACAAATTAAAGGGCCATCCAGAACAAGCCTTGGTCCATGACTCAGTAGAGCCAAGTGAACTTTGGCATAGAAGGCTTGCACATGTGCATTATAGAGCACTACCTATTGCAAGCAAAGCTATCAAAGGTCTTGCAAAAATCCAAGCAAAACATGATGGGGTCTACAAAGGATGTGCGAAAGGAAAGAGTACAAAGAAGACATTTCCAAGTAGCGAAAGCAAAGCAAAAGGAATCTTGGAAATCATCCACTCTGATGTATGCGGTCCTATGTCATCAAACTCTCTAAGTGGGTATGCATATTATGTTTCTTTTATTGATGAATTTTCTAGGAAGACATGGGTTTACTTCATGAAGAACAAAGATGAAGTATTCAGTAAGTTCAAGGAATTCAAAGCCTTGATTGAGAACCATACTAAGAACAATATCAAGACCATTCGATCACATAATGGAGGAGAATTCACTTCAAATGAATTCAAAGAGATATGCAAAGAATCATGGATTAAGAGGGAGTTTTCCACTCCTTATAATCCACAACAGAATGGGATTGCAGAATGGAAGAACAAAAGTATCATGGAAGCTGCAAAGGCAATGCTTCATGATCAAGACCTTCCTATGCATCTTTGGGCAGAAGCTGCCAGAACAACGGTGTATGTACAGAACCGTACTCCACATAGAGTACTCAAGAACAAGACTAGTGAAGAAGTCTTCTCCTAGGAGAAACCAGAAGTCAGCCATCTCATAATATTCAGTTGTCCTGTGTACATCCACATTCCAAAAGAGAAGAGTACTAAATTAGATCCTTCAGGAAAGAAGGGTATATCTATGGGATGCTCTGAAAGCTCGAAGGCTTACAGAATATATTTCATAGGATACAAGAAGATTGAAATTAGTAGGGATGTGACATTTGATGAAGACACATCTTACAAAAAATCTAGAAAGAGACCTGCTGAAGAACCTGAAGAAGCAGAAGCACCTAGAATTCATGATACAACCATGAATGAAGAAACTTGACAAGAAGATCGAGAATTTGAACAACCACAAAGACCTGTAGATCCACCTTTGGAGAAGAATCCTCATAAGAGGAAACCTGGTTGGGTATGAGAACTTATCCAAGGTGTGGAAAGATATGGGGCTCCAGAAGAGAATCACAGAGAAAGAAAGAGGACCAGATCCTGTTCTGGGTATGTAGCTTTACTATGTGATTTCATTGATAAAGAACCTTCCAATTATGAAGAAGTAGCAAAACAGAAAGAATGGAAGGATGCTATGATCGAAGAGTACCAATCGATCATGAAGAATGATGTTTGGGATGTTGTCCCAAGACCAGACAGGAATTCAGTTGTAACTTCCAAATGGATCTACAAGATCAAACATGCTGCAGACGGTAGCATTGAAAAATATAAGGCAAGATTTGTAGCTCGGGGTTTCTCTCAAAAAGAGGGAATAGATTATGAAGAAATCTTTGCACCTGTAGCCAGATACACTTCCATCAGATCAATACTTTCTCTAGCTACAGTGATGAAATGAAAGATACACCAGATGGATGTCAAGACTGCTTTCTTAAATGGCGTAGTGGAAGAGGAAGTGTATGTAGAACAGACACTCGGCTTTGAGACACATGACAGGGAGTCTCATGTATGCATATTGAAGAAAGCCCTGTATGGTTTGAAACAAGCACCCAAGACATGGTACAGTAGAATTGATAGCTTTCTATCCAATTTGGGCTTTACCAAGAGTAAAGCAGATTCCAACCTTTACTAAAAGGTTGAAGATGGCAACCGAGTGATGCTTCTACTATATGTATATGATCTGTTTGTGACAGGTATGGATGGGTTGATTACTAATGCGAAGAGAAAGCTTGCTGCCGAGTTCGAGATGAAGGACTTGGGTATGATGCATTATTTTCTAGGTATGGAGGTGTGGCAGAGTGCAAATGGAATCTTCCTTGGACAAGGGAAGTGTGCAGTAGAGATCCTGAAGAGGTTTGGGATGATGGACTGCAAGACTATGGCCACACCTATGGCATCGAACCTAAATCTATTGAGTGATGCTTCATCAGAGTTGGTTGATGCTATGATGTATCGTCAGATGATTGGATCATTGATGTACCTGATGAACACGAGACTAGACATTTTCTTTGTTGTGAACACCTTGAGCTAGTTCTTGACAAATCAAAGAAATGTTCACTTGATTGTTGCAAAGCATATTCTGAGGTACCTGAGAGGTACAGTTGATTATGGGCTCAAGTACGATGTGAATCAGAAGATTAACCTAGAGGGTTATGTTGATTCAAATTGGGTAGGCAGTGCCATTGATAGGAAGACACTTTAGGGTGTTGCTTCAGTATGGGATCAGGTATGATCTCCTGGTTTAGCAGAAATCAATCCTATGTGGCACTGAGTACAGCTGAAGCAGAGTATGTTGCAGCTTGTTCAGCTAGTTGTGAGGCAGTATGGCTGTGAAAGCTACTGTCTAATTTATTTGATCTCCATATGCATGCTACTTGTATACATTGTGACAACCAGAGTTGCATGAAGTTGTCAGAGAATCCAATGTTCCATGACAAGTCGAAGCACATTTAGATCAAGTATCACTATATCAGGGATATGGCGCAAAGAGGAGAAGTGAAGCTCCAGTATGTTGTGATGGAGGAATAGATAGCTGATGTGTTAATGAAGCCATTGGCCAGAGTGAAGTTCGAGTAATTCAGGGAGAAGCTTGGTGTTCTCTAGATAGAGGTTTCCTCCAAGGGAAAGTGATGAGTCCCAAAGCCATTATGACGAGCAGGTCAAATGTAAGGGCTGAACCATTCTGTCATGGTGAGAGGATTTAGTTCCTTCCATGTTAGATATGAGTACTAAGATCCAAATCCATTCTGATGAGCAGTCAGATGTAAGGGTTGAGCCATTCTGTCATGGTGAGAGGATTTAGTTCCTTCCATGTCAGATATGAGTGCTAGCCATTCTGTCAAGTAGGATAGATGTAAGGGCAACTGCCACTCTCTGGGAGAGTGGAGGCACCTGGTCCATTACCAGGTAGCTCAGTCTGGGACTGGGGACCATTATGTCATGGTGAGAGGATTCAGTTCCTTCCATGTCAGATGTGAGTGCAGGCCATTCTGGCGAGGGTGTAGGACTTGTTTCCTACCGAGTCAAATATAAGGGCAACTACCATTCTTCGGGAGAATGGAGGCACCTGGTCCATTACTAAGTAGCTTAGTCTGGGACTAGGGGCCATTCTGTCATGGTGAGAGGATTCAGTTCCTTCCAGGTCAGATGTGAGTGCAAGCCTTTCTGGTGAGGGTGGAAGACTTGTTTCCTTCCAGGTCAGATATAAATGATGGAGCCTTTTCATAGATGTTAGTGATGTGATATCCTATCATGCTGGTGAATGTGAGTGCTGGGCCTTTCTGATGTGATTGTAGGTTACTACATGATCAGATGTGAGTGATGGGCGTGCCTTTCTGACGAGTAGGTCAGATGTAAGTGCTGGGTGAAGATCTACCTGATGGATAGGCCTACAACCAACATGAAAGAAGGTTGGCTCTGTAGAAATTCCTATGATGAGATAGCACACATGATGATGGCCAGATGAGATCTAGATCAAGCTATGATCCAGATCCAGTTATGATGACTCTGAGGGATCCAGATCGAGTGATGATCTAGATCCAGTAGTGATGATCCAGATCGAGTGATGATCTAGATCCAATCCAATGGTGATGATCCAGATCGAGTGATGATCTAGATCCAGTCCAGTGATCATGATCCAGATCAAGTGATGAAACATATTTAGTGATGTTGATCCAGATCCAATGATGATGTCCCATGATGATCCAGATCGAGAGATGATCTAGATCCAATGATGATGATCCAGATTGAGAGATGATCTAGATTCAAAGAATGAAGATGACTTGAAGACTCAAAAGACTCATGATACAGATGACAAGATGATCCAGTTGATACAGAGAACAAGACCAGTGCTGAAAATTGTGTCAAAAGAATACATTCCTAGTTAAGAGGGAGTGTTGATGTATTTGTAACTTCAGAATGTATTCATCTATATATATTATGTATTATAACCCAATGTTTATTTCGGGATGTATCTAATATGTAATTGAGTCATGTTGTCATGCCCCAATGTTCTGATCGGGAGAATCAATAATGTAAACAAGTCATGTCAAGTCATAGTGGGTAACCCTCTGATTGTGTAAGGGTTAAAGTCACTGTAGTTCCGGGGCACAAGGGTTATTAGACTCTCCTAGTAAAGGTCGGCCCTAGTATGGTTTTAGTCATGTCGGGATTAGTATAAATAGAGAGTTGGGGTCTCCATTTAGAACACATAACTCACACACTCAAGTGTAGCGCATAGTTGAGGAAGGAGAAGACACTGGGGCTAGACAAGAAGAAGATTACTGCTGTCGGGAGTGCATCTTACTGTTTTGGGGTTTTACATCTTGTGTTGATTCTATCTTTGAGGAAGTTGTGGGGTTTTCTCCGTTTATGGTTTCCCCGATGAAAAACATTGTGTTCATTGTCTCTTGTGTTTGATTGTTGTACTTGTTGTTCTCTCAGTAAAGATCCTAACATAATGCTAGCTTAATGTTGAAAAACTAACAACGGGAGTGTACCAACAATGATGAGGGTGCAAATTTGGATGTTTGAATGAGTTGGTGCTCTCATGTGGGTGTGAAATCCCCAATTTAACTAGTTTTTATGCCTAATTAAGATACCTAAGTCCAAACCATAGTATATTTATACACAAATGCAATAAAATTACATAGGGACTTAAAATAAGGTATTAAGGGGTTGTATTATTATTCTAACACCACCCCTTAACCAAAAACCTAGTACATCTCATGAAATAAAGTGGGAGGCCTTGGCGACAAAGGCTCAAGTCACCTAAATACATAACAGAAATTTTATTTGTCCATGTAAAGTGAGGACAAGAAGGAAAACCTCATGGGACAAATCCTTCCCTCAAGAATGGACATGGGGCTGAAACCTGAAAAAAAAATAGTAGCAATAATCATCCATCACTCACTCCAAGCAAAAACCTCAAGTGATTGAAGGTCTTCTCAATGAAACTCTTGGTGAATATATCTGCAATTTTCTCGGTGGATGGGAAATACTGCAAGGAAATCACTCTGTTGTGCACTAATCCCTGGATGTAGTGCATATGGATATCAATATGCTTTGTTCTCTGCCTATGAAATATATCAATAAATATCTTGATGGAACTTTGATTCTCCACCCAAATGTTGGTAGGAGAATCAATTGTAACACCAAATTCTGTAAGAAGTACCTTCAACCAAACACACTATGTAGCTACATTGTCTGTTTCCCTGTACTCGACCTCTGCTGAAGAAAGAGAAATGGTATGTTGTTTATTACTATAAAATAAAATAGGTCCTTCAGCAAGCATGAAAACAAAACTTTCAGTTGATTTTATGTCAGTGGGATCTCCATGCCAATCTGAATCATAAAATCCAACTAGTTGAAGTGACACACTAGCTACATAATGCAGCCCGAAATTCTTTGTTCCCTAGACATATTGGAGGATTAATTTGGATTCCTTATAATGGATCTCATGTGACTAGTGCATATACCTTGATATAACACTTACAACATAAGAAAAATCAGGTCTTGTATGTGTAAGGTACAACAAACTACCAACTAGCGTCCTGTACAATGTACAATCTACCAAAGGAGAATTGCCAAATTCATCTAGTTTATGTTACGATTATTAATCATCCCTTGACCATAATATCTATTAGATTAATTTATATTAACTTAGGAGTCTTAATTAATTAATTAATTCCACTAGTACCATTGGGTCCACATGGCCTAATGGGGCCACATGTGCCAGTTACTAAAGTGTGGGGAACACTACTAGAGGCTATCTTCCACTAACAGAATTTGCATGCGTCAGATTAGGCACCTCCTAGGAAAATCCTTGCATTTTAGGAGCCACTGGGAGTCTTAGAACCAACCTCCTTAAGTCAGATAGAGTTGGAACTAGTTAAGCTTAGTTAATTTCTAGTTACATTCAGTTAGATCACAATCAATTCAATTAGTTCTATTCATGCATGGATGCATGTGGATTAGGCACCTTTGCTCACCTACCACTTCAGTTAGACTTAGTTAACTATTTATTACTGATTGTATGAGTTGTTTAGACATCTGAGGTTAACCAATTGGACTTCAATATTGATTGAGACATCCTGAGTTAGCTAGTTAGTTAGGTACAGTCACATCTAATGGGGAGATTTTGTTAGTTTTTCAACATTAAGATAGCATTATTAGGATCTTTAATTAAGAGAATAACAAGTACAAAAATCAAACACAAGAGACAATGAACACGGTGTTTTTCCTCGGGGAAACCATAAACGATAAAACCTTGCAACTTCCTCAGAGATAGAATCAACACCAAAACAATAAAAGCCTAAAACAGTAAGTGATCTCCCGTCAGCAGTAATCTTCTCTTGTCTAGCCCCAGTGTCTTCTCCTTCCTCAACTATACGCTACACTTGAGTGTGTATGAGTTGTGTGATAAGTAGAGACTCCAGTTCTCTATTTATACTAATCCTGACATGACTAAAACCCTACCAAGGCCAACCTCTACTAGGAGAGTCTAATAACCCTAGTTCCCCGAAACTGCGGGGACTTTAACCCTTAGACAATCGGAGGGTTACCCTCAATGACTTGACATGAATTGTTTACATTATTGATCCTCCTGATCGAAACATTGGGGAATGACAACATGACTCAATTACATTATAGATACATCCTGGAATAAACATCGGGATACAATACATAAGATACATAGATGAATACATTCCGAAGTTACAAATACATCAACACTCCCTCTTAACTAGGAAGGTATTATTTCGACACAATTTTCAACATTGGTCTTCTTCTCTGTATCAACTAGATCATCTCATCATTTGCATGTTCAAGTCTTCTTAGTCTTCAAGTCATCTTCATCTTTGGATCTAGATCATCTCTCAATCTGGATCATCATGGGACATCATCACTGGATCTGGATCATCACTGGGCATCATCACTGGATCTGGATTGTCACTCGATCTGGATCATCACTGCTGGATCATCATCACTTGATCTGGATCATCACTGGGCATCATCACTGTATTTGGATCATCACTTGATCTGGATATTCACTACTAGATCATCATCACTGGATCTGGATCATCACTGGTGCTATCTCATGATTCTTCTCGTCACAGGAAGTTCTATAGAGCTAGCCCTTTTTCATGCTGGTTGTAGGCCTATCCTCCATGTAGGTATTCTTTAGCACTTATATCTGACCTACTCATCATAAAGGCACAGTACTCACATCCATCCAAGCGGGAACACATCCTACCACAGTGATGGAACACTCTCATCCAGGCTGGAACACATCCTACCACAATGATGAAAGATTTCTGCACATTCACCCAAGTTGGAACACATCCTACCACAATGATGAAAGACTCTCACCTAGGTTGGAACACATCCTACCACAATGATGAAAGATTTATTCACTTACATTCACCCAGGTCGGAACACATCCTACCGCAATGATGAAAGGGCATGCACTTACATCCACCCATCCAGGAACACATCCTACCACAATGATGGAAGGGATTGCACTCATATCTAATCTTGTAGGAACCAATCCTACAGTCATATCAGAATGGATCCTAGTCCTCCTTAACTGAGCTACCTGGAAACTGACCAGGTGCCTCCATTCTCCTAGAGAATGGTAGTTGCCCTTACATCCGACCTGCTCGTCGGAATGGCCAACACTCACATCTGACATGGAATGAACTTAATCCTTTAGCCATGAAAGAATGGTTCAGCCATTACATCTTATCAAGTGGGAACACATCCCTCTATCACATTAGAATAGCTACTCAGTCCTATATTGAGTGTTCCTGGTACCTCACCAGGCAGCTCCATTCAAAGAATGGCAATTACCCTTACATCTGTCCTACTCGACAGAATGGCCAGCACTCATATCTGAGATGTAAGGAAGCAATCCTCTCTCCATGACAGAATGACTTAGCCCTTACATCTGACCTACTCGTCAGAATGGCTACTGATCTCAGCACTCATATCTGTCATGGAAGGAACCAATCCTCTCACCATGATAGAATGGCTCAGCCCTTACATCTGACCATGGAAGGAACCAATCCTATCACCATGTTAGAATGGCTATGGGACTCATCACTTTACCTTGGAGGAAACCTCGATCTAGAGAACACCAAGCTTCTCCTTGAAGTACTCGAACTTCACCTTAGCCAATGGATTTGTAAACACATCAACTATTTGTTCCTCCATCGCAACATACTGGAGCTTCACTACTCCCTTCTGCAACATATCCCTGATATAGTGATACTTGATCTCTATATGCTTCGAATTTTCATGGAACACTGGATTCTCTGACAACTTCATGAAACTATGGTTGTCACAATGTATACAAGTAGCATCCAACTAGAGATCAAATAAATCAGACAGTAGCTTCCGTAGCCATACTACCTCACAACTAGTTGAACAAGCTGCAGCATGCTCTACTTCAGTTGTACTCAGTGCCACATAGGATTGCTTCCTGCTAAACCAAGAGATCACACCTGATCCCATACTGAAGCAACACCTTGAAGTGCTCTTCCTATTGATGGTACTGCCTACCCAATCTGAATCAACATAACCCTTCAGGTTAATCTTATGATTCACATCGTACTTGAGCCCATAATCAACTGTCCCCATTAGGTATCTCAAAATATGCTTTGCAGCAATCAAGTGAACATTTCTCAGATCTGTCAAGAACTAGCTCAAGGTGTTCACAGCAAAGAAAATGTCTGGTCTCATGTTCGTCAAATACATTAATGACCCAATCATCTGACGATACATCATAGCATCAACCAACTCTAATGAAGCATCACTCAATAGCTTCAGTTTTGATGCCATAGTTGTGGCCGTAGCCTTGCAGTCCATCATCCCAAACCTCTTCAGGATCTCTATTGCATACTTCCCTTGTCCAAGGAAGATTCCATCTGTACTCTACCACACCTCCACACCTAGAAAGTAATGCATCATCCCCAAGTCCTTCATTTTGAACTCAATAGCAATCTTTCTCTTCATATCAACAATCAACCCATATGTACTTGTCACAAAATATCATCTACATACAATAGAAGCATCACTAGGTTTCCATCCTCAACATTGTAGTAAAGGTTGGAATCTGCTTTACTCTTGGTAAAGCCCAAATTGGATAGAAAGCTGTCAATTCTGTCGTACCAGGTCCTGCATGCCTATTTCAAACCATACAGGGCTTTGTTCAATCTACATGCATGAGACTCCTTATCATGTGTCTCAAAGCTGAGTGGTTGTTCTACATACACTTCCTATTCCACTACAACATTCAAGAAAGCAGTCTTGACATCCATCTGGTGTATCTTCCATTTCATCACTGCAGCCAAAGAAAGTACTGATCTAATGGAAGTGTATTTGGCTACAGGTGCAAAGGTTTCTTCATAGTCTATTCCTTCATTCTGAGAGAAACCCCGAGCTACAAATCTTGCTTTATATTTCTCAATGCTACCATTTGCAGCATGCTTGATCTTGTAGATCCATTTGGAAGTTACAACTGACTTCCCATTTGGTCTTGGGACAACATCCCAAACATCATTCTTCATGATCGATTGGTATTCTTCGATCATAGCATCCCTCCATTCTTTCTGTTCTGCCTCTTCTTCATAACTGGAAGGTTCTTTATCAATGAAGTTACATAGTAAAGCTACATGCCCAGAGAAGGATCTGGTTCTATTTCTTTCTATGTGATTCTCTTCTGGAGCCCCATATCTTTTCGCACCTTGGATAAGTTCTCGTACCCAAGCAAGTTTCCTCTTATGAGGATTCTTCTCCAGAGTTGGATCTACAGGTCTTTGTGGTTCTTCAAATTCTCGATCTTCTTCTTGAGCTACTTCGTTCATGGTTGTATCATCAATTATGGGTGCTTCTGCTTCTGCTTCTTCAGGTTCTTCAGTAGGTCTCTTTCTGGATTTGTTGTAAGCTATGTCTTCATCAAATGTCACATCCCTACTGATGTCAATATTCTTGTACCCTAGAAAATATATTCTGTAAGCCTTCGAGCTTTTAGAGTATCCCACAAATATACCCTTCTTTCCTGAAGGATCTAATTTTGTTCTCTTCTCTTTTGGAATGTGAATGTATACAGGACAACCGAATATTCTGAGATGGATGACTTCTGGTTTCTTGCCGAAGAAGACTTCTTCAGGAGTCTTGTTGTCAAGTACTCTATGTGGAGTACGGTTCTGTACATACATAGCTGTTCTGGCAGCTTCTGCCCAAAGATGCATAGGAAGATCTTGATCATGAAGCATGGCTCTTGTAGCTTCCATGATATTTCTGTTCTTCTGTTCCGTAATCCCATTCTGTTGTGGATTATAAGGAGTGGAAAACTCCCTCTTAATCCCTGATTATTTGCATAGCTCTTTGAATTCATTCAAAGTGAATTCTCTGCCATTATCTGATCAAAAAGTATTGATCTTCTTTTCAGAGTGGTTCTCGATCAAGGCTTTGAATTCCTTGAATTTGCTGAATACTTCATCTTTGTTCTTCATGAAGTAAACCCATGTCTTTCTAGAAAAATCATCAATAAAAGAAACATAGTATGCATACCCACTTAGTGAGTTTGATGACATAGGACCGCATACATCAGAGTGAATGATTTCTAGGATTCCTTTGGCTTTGCTTTCGTTGCTAGGAAATGTCTTCTTTGTATTCTTTCCTTTCGCACATCCTTTGCAGACCCCATCATGTTTTGCTTGGAATTCTGGAAGACCTTCAACAACTTTTCTTGCAATAGGTAGTTCTCTGTAATGCACATGTGCAAGCCCTCTATGCCAAAGTTCACTTGGCTCTACTGTGTCATGGACCAAGGCTTGTTCTGGATGGCCCTTCAGCTTGTACAAACCTCCTTCTTGTTCTCCAATCACCACTGCATCATCAATAGTCTTTCCTCTTGGCCACATGATGACTTGACCATCTATGAATGCAACCCTCATTCCTTTTGCATCCAATGCTGATATAGAGAGAAGGTTCTTCTTGAGTCCTGGCACAAACAATGCTTCTTTCATTGTTAGAGACTTTCCAGAGTCTGGTTTATAGGAAGACTCCCCACTACCTTTTATTGGATATTGGTAGTCATCTCCTAGTTTCACCTTGTGAGGTGATTCATGTTATGACAGTCTCACAAAGGATTCCTTGAATCCAGTCATATCTTTGGAAGCTCCACTATCTATAAGCCAATCATCACTTCCATGAGTAATGTTACCTGTGAGAGCAGAAATCAAAACATATTCGTCCTTGCTTGAAGAATCTTCACTTTCATATCTGGTTCTTTTCTTGGATGGTTCATCATCCTCTGCAGCATGAGCATGATGTCTTCTTTTGTTCCCCTTCTTCTTATGAGAGTGGTCCTTGTTCTTAGGACATTCTTTTGCAAAGTGCCCTGTCTCATCACATATATAACATCTTGATCTAGATAGGTTCTTTCTATTTTTATCTCTATGATGAGGATTCTTACCTTTGGAGTGATGAGTACTTCTTCTGCCTTTATTGGAGTGAACTGTGAGAGCTTGATCTTCACTTCCCATCTTCTCTTCTTGGGCTGCTATCCGTGCTTCTTCTTGAGAACATTCTTCCCATAGTCAGCTGAATTTGACTAACTTCTTTCTAGCACAGATTCCTTGGATGAATGAATCCCATGACCTAGGAAGGCCATTCAGAGTTGTCATCACAATCTCTGCATTCTCCACTTCTTCATCTACAGCTTCTAATTGTTCCTTGATCTGAGAAACCCTTGTGAAGTAAGAATGGATGGTCTCTGCATTTTGAATCTTCACATTCTTTAGTTGATTCCTCAGAGTCATCTTCTGTTTTATGTTCTTCCCTTCAAACAATTTGGTTAGGGCATCAAACAGAGCTTTAGGTCTCTTGAGGGAGGACACCTATGGGATAAGGTGATCCTTGATAGAATCAGCAATGATCCCCTTTTCCATAACCATATTATTCTTATGTAATGCATTTTCCTCATCTCCCTCTAGAACTGGAACCTCCTCATGGATGTAGGAGTCTACTTCATTCTCTTCCAGGACCAAGGAGATCCTATACTTCCAGGCTCAGAATTTATCAGCTCCCTCAAGTTTTCATCAAGCTTGGTATGATGAGACATCTTAAACTGAGAACCTCAAATGGAAATACAAAATATTATAGATCTTACCAGGTCAGGATGTCGGATCTGAAACTTGAGCTGAAATCCTGCAGAGCTGGTTCAGGGGAAAATTAGGGTTTTGTTTTTCCAGAGATCTATCCACCCAAATGCCTAGAAATTTATCCCTAACTTTGAATTTTGGGAGGAGATCAATCTAGGCCTGGGCTCACTGAAAAATTCCTCTTCTGTTAAAAGCCCTAATTTTTGGTAGTAGTGTTTGGTCCAAAACTGAAAAACCTCAGAATTGGATTCTTCTTCAATAGAAAGATGCACCCTAAGGAGGAGAGTTATTCCACCTTACTTTTTCTGAAAATCTGTCAAGGAAGATCCACAAACTAGGAATCCCTAGTTCCCGCAGCTGCACAGTGTCTTCTTCTCAAGTTAGCTCTGATACCATGTTAGTTTTTCAACATTAAGCTAGCATTATTAGGATCTTTAACTGAGAGAATAACAAGTACAGCAATCAAACACAAGAGACAATGAACACAGTGTTTTTTCTCGGGGAAACCATAAAGGAGAAAACCCCACAACTTCCTTAGAGATAGAATCAACACCAAAACAGTAAAAGCCCAAAACAGTAAGTCATCTCCCGACAACAGTAATCTTCTTCTTGTCTAGCCCCAATATCTTCTCCTTCCTCAACTATGCGCTACACTTGAGTGTGTATGAGTTGTGTGATAAATAGAGACTCCAGTTCTCTATTTATAGTAATCCTGACATGACTAAAACCCTATCAGGGCTGACCTCTACTAGGAAAGTCTAATAACCGTAGTGCCCCGGAACTGCAGGGACTTTAACCCTTAGACAATCGAAGGGTTACCCTTAATGACTTGAAATGACTTGTTTACATTATTGATCCTCCCTATTGGAACATCAGGGCATGACAACATGACTCAATTACATTATAGATACATCCCGGAATAAACATCGGGTTACAATACATAAGATACATAGATGAATACATTCCAAAGTTACAAATACATCAACATATTTGAACTCATCCCTAACTGATTCAAATTCTTTTCCTATGTAAACTATTGTAACACCGAATTTAATTGTGTCGAGAGGCACTCTACAACCCAGTATGGGAGAGATATTGTAACGTTACGTAACGTTATGTAACGTTACGTAACGTTATTTTTATTAATAACAAATAATTTTTTTAATTATAGGCTAAAATAAATGTCAGCCATAAAAACCACCTAATATGTGGAAGATGTTGTAATATTCCTTCCTAACAAAACAATAAAAATTTAATTATCCGTAAAAAAAATGGAAGATGTTGTAATATTCCTACCTAACGAAACAATAAAAAAGTAAAAATTTAATTATCTGTAAAAAAAAATATGGATCGGGAAAAAAACACAATATGGGGGAGATGTTGTAATGTTTCTACCTAAAAAAATAATAAAAAATAAAAAATTGAATTATCCACAAAAAAATGTTGACCTTGCACATGGTTTTAAAACCATTTGCAAGGCCTTCTAAACAACCCATGGTTTTATTGTGGCATGGTTTAGGAGGGCCATCCAAGTGGTTTTAAAACCATGTGTAAGGCCTCCTACACAACTCATGGTTTTATTGTACATGGTTTAGGAGGGCCTTGAAAATGGTTTTAAGACCATCTGTAAGGCCTTGCATATGGTTTTAAAACCATGGGGAAATGTTGTAATGTTCATTTCTAACAAAATAAAAAATAATAATAAATACTATATGTTGGCCATAAATAATATTAAATAATAATAATAATCATAATCATAATCATAATAATATATGTGGACCTTAACTAAAAAGATATCAATGGATACCTAAGAAGAGATTTGATCCCTCTCAGCGCTTGATAGAGCCTAGGATTTGGATCTACGCTGGTTAATGACAATGATACTGTAATTATCTGAGCTATACTCATCCATTTCATGTGTGGTTTGTTGTGTTCGGTGTGGATCTTCATTCTCCTTTTCCTACAATAATAATTTTGGACTCATTGCTTGAATATCTGAATGGCACAACAATTTTAACATGGTATCAGAGCATAGGTCTCAAGTTCGATTCCCTCGAGCTACACCAAAGGCAGGGTGTTGGAGTATCAGTACAACCTCCACATGGTATAACTGTCGCACCTCTGGTAATATAAAAAAAGTGGACTAACCGCCACTCCTGGTGATAGGGCCTTGTGTTTGGTTTTAAATATTCATAAATATCTACAGGTTTTGGTGTAATGGAAAACCTTACATGGTATCAGAGCCATCTCAAGAAAGATTCATGTTTGTCTCTCTCCATTGAACATCAGAAGCAGTTGGGTTTCCATAGAAGTCTCGCAAAGAGTTCCTTGATTCCTCTGAATTTATTTAGAGTGGCAGTGCAGGCATGATGGACCCTGAAAAAAAGTTCATGTCGAGAGGGATGCAATGATTCTAACAAAGAAATATTATTTGGTATTGCAGTGATATTTTGTAGGTTCAAATTCATATGGATTCAAGATTATCAGTTCCTCTTCTTACTCCATCCACAACATATTCAGAATGGAAGTTGAAGATGATTGCATCTATAAAGAGACAAGTTATTGATGAGGTATCTATTGGACTTGGTAAAGACTCTTATAAAGATTAGAAATATGGATAAATGATGGTGATAGAGATTTTGGAACAATATGTATGGCCTTTTAAAGGTCTCCAAGCTTGCGCTACCTTATTGATTCTACAAAATACCCAAAGGATCTCTGGATAGAACTGGATAGAACCTTTGGGAATCACAATGAGGATTATTCTAGAAATTTGGAGAGTACACCCACAACTACAAGAGTTATTTATTCAAAATTCTCGGCCTCTACCCTCTCTGATGAAGTTTTTCAAGATGAAGAAGAAGCAAAATCTTCCTCACAGTCAATTCAAATTGAAGAAAGTCTCCTTTGAGTGACTCCTTCTCCTACTACTCCGGAAGTGTATGAGATATATTATATATCATCTCCTCACATGGATGATTTATAAGAAGAAATTCAAATATCTATTTTTGAAGAAAAAATATCGTTTCATTCTATGCAAAATTTCTTGAGTGATTCTTCTATTACAAATTTTGTGCATAGTTTACCGATGATTGCTCCAGGAAAGGGAGAGGAATTTGATTTATCTGTCTCTAATGATTTTGATAGTGTGCAGATAATTAATTATTTGTATATTTTGGAATTAATATCATATTTTAGGAGTGATCCATTCACTCTCATTGATCTAGATCTTCCAACAAATTCCTACATGATTGCATGCACCAATACTCGGGGTTTTGAAGGAGAAAATTGTGCATCTACCATCTCGGTGTAGCGCACTCTTGGATATAATATGAGCCTATTTGGATCTAATATGATACTATTTGGATCTGATATGATATTATTTGGTTCTAGGGTTCAATAGATTTTAGTACTGCTTGTAGTTGTTCTCATCGATTTTGGTGTGAAGAATCAAGTACCAAAAATCTCTTTCAAAAGTTCTACTAGAGATTTGATGTCATTTTTCTCTCATGAGTTTGTTGATTATATTTTGTAAATATTTGGATATTTTGGAAATAATTTCATATTTTTGAGTGATCCATTCACTCTCATTGATCTTTAGCTTCCAACAAATTCCTACATGCATGCACCAATATTCAGAATTTTGAAGAAGGACAAAATTGTGCATCTACCATCTCAGTGGAGCAAACTCTTGGATTTAATATGAAATTAGTTGGATATGATATGATATTATTTAGATATTATCTGATATTATTTTTTCATATTTTAAGTTTCAATAGATTTCAGTAATTCTTGTAGCTTCTCTCATCAATTTTGGTGTGAAAAATCAAGTACCGCAAGTCTCCTTCAAAATTGTTGTTGGGGATTTGATTTCATTCCACACTTTTGGATCTGATATGGACTTATTTGGATCTGATATGAACATTTTTGGATATGATCTGATATTTGGTTCAATTTTAAGTTCCAAGAGCCTTCAGTCATGCTTGTAGTTGGTTTCATCAATTTGGTGTGACAAATCAAGTACCGCAAGTCTCCTTCAAACTTCTTGTTGGGGATTTGATGTTAGTTTTCTCGTATGAGTTTGCTGATATTTTAAATTGTGAACCATTGATTATTGATGAAACTATATCAGATTATGGAGCTCAATAATTTTCTCTTCGCAATCCCAGGGCTTCTCTACCTATCTATTTGATCACATGCTCATCTCCTCACGGAACTAGTAAAGATGGAGACATTCTGCATCCACCCAGACACTTGGTCCTAACACTTGGGGATGATTTTACCTCACATGGATTGATATTCATGGCTGCCATATATCAATTTCTTGGGTGTTCCTCGCATGGTTCAAATTCTCAAGAACTTTTTCTCTCTCATCAGTTGATATCATATGCTCTACATGGGTCCAGTTTTCACCATGCAGCTGTTTATATTTCTTATTTAGTTGAGTACAGTATTGTTCTTCCAAAGAGGAATATTCCTCTAGACATAAGCATGTGTTTGGATTCAAAGGTTCAGATTCACATATTTAGGATTCTTCTACATAGAAGAACCGGAATACGGCTTTGTTGTTGCATAGTGCTGCAAATTGCAGCAAAATAATTTGCAAGTTTTTAACTTGTATTTCCTAATTTCTGCTTCTCTTGAGGGGGGGGTTTCCCATGAGGTTTTCCCATGTTTCCTTGGTTGTATTATGCAGTATTATGTCTTTTATATTTTATATGGGTGACATATGGCCTTGTTTCCAGGGCCCATAGTTGTCCAAGTTAAGATTTGGGGGGGTGTTAGGATTATTAATCCTCCCTTGACCATATTGTCTATTAGATTAATTTAGCATGAATTAGGAGTCTTAATTAATTAATTAAGTCCACTAGTACCTTCGGTTCCACATGGCCTAATGGGTCCAAATGTACCAGTTACTAGAGTGTGGGGAACACTACTAGATGCTATCTGCTACTGACTGCATTTGCATGCTACAGATTAGGCACCTCCTAGGCCAATCCCTACATTTTAGGAGCCACTGGGAGTCCCATCACCAACCTCCTTCAGTCAGTTTGATTTGGAACTATTTAATCTTAGTTAATTTCTAGTTACATTCAATTAGATCACAATCAGTTCAATTAGCGCTAGTCATGCATGGTTGCATGTGGATTAGGAACCTTTGCTCAGCTACCACTTCAGTTAGACTTAGTTAACTATTTATTACTGATTGTATGATTTGTTTAGACATCTTGATTTAACCAATTGGACTCGAATATTGGTTGAGACATCCTAAGCTAGCTAGTCATCTAGGTACAGTGACATCTAGTGGGGAGATTTGAATTCATCCCTGATTGATTCCAATTCTTTTCATATGTAAACTATTGTAACACAAAATTTAATTAATGACAATGATACTATAATTATCTGAGCTATACTTATAATTTTCATGTGTGGTTTTTTTTGTTCAGTGTGTATCTTCATTCTCCTTTTACTGCAATAATAATTTTGGAATCATTGCTTGAATATCTAAATGGAACGACAATTTTAACAGTTTAATTCCAGAAAGGAAAGGGCACTTAGCTGCCTTGCAATCATCCATGTTAAACTTATTTAACAAGTCTGAAGCATACTTTGGTTCACTCAGCATGATGACTCTCTCTGTTTTCTCAATTTCCAAACCTAAAAATTTCCTTAGCAATCCTAGATCTGTCATAGCAAATTCACTGTGTAAGGATGCCTTGATTGATCCAATTTGAGTGTTACAGGTCCCTGTAATCAAGATTTCATCCACATAAAGTAATATAACCTGAAATACAATACCAATTTTCTGAAAATATACATTTGGATCATATTTGCATCGAATAAACCTAATTGAGAGTAAGAAAGCATCCATTTTTGCATTCCAAGTGCTGGGGGCTTGCTTGAGTCATTATAGTAATTTATTCAACCTTCAAACAAGTGAAGGATCCTCTTGGAAACCTTTATGTTTCTACATGTAGATATATTCCTATATCTCACCATGTAAGAATGCACTGTTGACATCCATATGATGCACTTTCCAACCCTTACTAGCTGCAATTGCTAGAACTAGTCTTATGGAATCCATCTTTCCAACTGGTGCAAAGGTCTCAGTGTAGTCCACACCATGGAATTGAGAGTAGCCCTTAGAAAATAATATGGCATTATACTTTATATATGAATCATTAGCATCAGGTTTGGTTCGAAATATCCACTTGCATTGAACAAGATTCCTCTTGGGAAGAAGGGGAACCAATTACCATGTTTCATTCTCTTGGAGAGAATGGAATTCTTATTCCATTGTTTATTTCCATATTGGGTAATTAAAAGATTTCTGATATCAATATGGATCAGATCCAATCAGGATATAATATTTCTTAGCAAGATAAATTTCACTTGCAAAGGAAGCATTTTTATATTCAGATCTAGTCTTCCTAGGCTCTTGCGTATTTCCTGCCAATTCCCTTGCAGCTTGTATGATTTTTTCAGCCCACTTGGGCCTTGATGGTGAATAATATACATAAATTTAATATAAATCCATATAATTATCAGAAATATTATAAAATACAGAGCATGAATCATCACTTACTTCATCAAGGTATTGGGGAGAAGAGCATTCCCCTGGTGCAAGCTCAAAATCTGGTATTGGTTCCTCTTCGAATTCCACACTCCTCTCAATGAAAGTATTGAGTGTGGATGTGTCAAAGAGTTTGTAAAATTTTGTATCCTCACCATATCCAACCATGATGCATTTCTTTCTTTGTGGCTTCAAGGCATTCCTCCTCTCTGAAAGAATTTGAGCCCATGCTCTTGATCCAAAAATCCTGAAATTTGAGACATTTGGTTTATGGCCAAACCATGCCTCATAGGGAGTTTTTCCTTTGACTGATTTGTGGAATTATATATTCTTTATATGTGCATAAAAATTAATAGCCTCGACCCATATCTTTGGACTTATATCCCTTGCCTCAATCATGCATGTGGCCATCTCCTTAAGAGATCAATTTTTCCTCTCGGCCACACCATTTTGTTGTGCTGTGTAAGGATTTGAATGTTGCATTTGAATGCCACATTCCTCACAAAGTTGCTTTATATTTTTGTTTCCATACTCATTCCCATTATAATTCCTGAGTATCTTTATCCTATTACCACTTTGATTCTCTACTAAGGCCTTCCAAATATTCAATTACTCAAAAACTTCAGATTTCAATATCAAGAAGTACACCCAGCAAAATCTCGAGTAGTCATCAATGAATGTGAGTACATACCTTGATCCACCATAAGAGGGAGTGGGTAGAGGACAATTCAGGTCTGAATGTACCAATCCAATAGGTTATTAGTCTCTCCTTTCCTTCCCCCTCTCATAGCTGCGCTCTGGATGCTTCCCAACCACAAAGCCAATGCAAGCTCCATTTGATGATTTGATTTGAGGGAGTCCTTCCACCATCTCATCCTTGTGAAAATCTTGGAGATACTTGTATTTCATATTCCCAAATATTTCATACCATAGTTTGATAATATCATCGGCATGAGAGAGGAGCGCTTGGTCATTGGAACTAGGGAGGAAATTTGAAAATCTGTACATCCTCTCTTGGTGGTATGCATACCCAATTGCCACAACTTAGTTGGATGAGATTCATGCAATATCTACCAAGTCAGGAGTGAATGTTACTCTCTTGGCTTCTCTTGTATGAGTCATTTGATATACTAACATCAGATTTGCTGCCAATTTCGGTACATAGAGAACATCACTAAAGTAACCATGCTCCAAGTCAATCGTACCAATTCCCTTGGTCTAGATTTCAAATTCATCTCCCATTCAAACTGTTG
This sequence comes from Pseudotsuga menziesii, assembly GCA_001517045.1. NCBI lineage: Eukaryota > Viridiplantae > Streptophyta > Pinopsida > Pinales > Pinaceae > Pseudotsuga > Pseudotsuga menziesii. The sequence goes on from LPNX010858150.1 coordinate 194,615, forward strand.
CGCCAGTATTCGAATTGATGGATGAGAAGAGCTCTCTAGTGGAAACCATGTCTCTAGATTCCCCTGAATCAATGATGAAGGATAAGGAATTAGAAGTACCTGCTACCAAGGCATGACATTTCTCCTTGTTTCCTGAACTAGAGGTTCCATATTTCTTCCTTGTGCCATCTGGGACAGGGATGTTGTTCTTTTGCAACAGCTGAGCCATCTGATCAATGGTTTTCTTATTTCATGAGATTTATGGATTCCATCCCTTATGGAAATATGTGTATTTGGTATTTTATTTCCCTTTCTTGTCCTTCTCCTTAGGAGGATTCGAACCCCCATCACTTGATTTCATAACATGATTTGAACCCGAATTCCGAAGTCAGAATCCGACGTCATCCGACATTTTGCATGGATGTGTTGGACAGCAATCAATCAAGAGAATGCCGATAACAAAATATTTATAGAGCAGTCGAATATCTGACACTTGTGAGTTGGATTTTTTACCCTGGTAGTGTTAGGGAACCGACACTACAAGGGTCGGATCGTCGACGTCTGCAAAAGAAAAATTGGCAGTTATCCAACACCTACACATCGAATATCCGATAGGCGGTATAGATTTTTTTATAAAAAAATAATTAAGGTTTACATGATTTTAAATTTTTTAATAAAAATATCATAATGCTATTATGGAAATTTATATAATATAAAATAACATATAATAAAAATAAAATACATATAATATAAAATAATAATAAAATACATATAATATAAAATAATAATAAAATACATATAATATATAATAATATATAATAAAAAATGACAAGTGTTCGTTTTCATTTTGGACAGTTCAGTTCAATTTGGAGGTTTTTGTGAATTTGGGAGTAGGTCTAGTAGACATGGAAAACAACTTTGTTGACCCATGGCAGCAAGAGCTCAACATCTTCTCCTCACCGGAAATTACCGGTATACCATCCCTGGACACAGTGCAAACACACTGGAAAATTTGACAGCTGGAACTGAGAGTAGGGTTCTGGTTTCTCCGCCAGATGAAGAGCTGCTAAGTGTGTTCGCAGCAGGGCCATTAAACCCGACCTTAGGAGGAGGCTCGCACTCATTATTCCACTCCATCCAACCTCTGAGCACAGCTATAGAAACCCACTTCATCGAACTTTCCCAGGTGGAACCACAAGGAACCCAAAACAGGGAAATCGATCCTTCAGTGTCATAGGAAGTACCCACAAGAGAAGCTGCCGAACAATTGGTTGGAATCGCGAATGAGAACTCCACCCCGGAAGATGAAGGCACCCAAATCACCTCCAGGAAATGAAAGACTCACTGTTCAAATCCCTTTAGAAGAGATTTTAACCTAATTTGTGGGCATCACCATGGGAGAAGCACCGGAGATGAACGGATTAGCCCTAGTCGGGAAAATCAGAGGAAGAAACCCCACCCTGGGGAAAATGAAGGAATGGGTCAGGAAAAATTGGACAAGGCTTCAAGGTGAAGGCCCAGTTATTACTCCGCTTGCAAAGGGATGGCTCAGCTTTTGGTTCAGATGCAGAGAGGATGCAGACCTCATACGCAGCAGAGTCTGGACATATGGGAAAACCTTGTTATAGCTAAAGTAGTGGACCCCTTTGTTCGATGCAGAAACAAAGTGACTGGATACAATACCAGTCTAGGTTCGCCTGCCAAAACTACCATGGGAATTCTGGAACCTGACCTCGCTTAGTGATGTTGGGAAAGAACTGGGGACTTTCATTGAAGCATACCTCTCATTTCAGCAGATGGAAATCAGAAAGGTAGCCAGGATCCTAGTCTCTTTGAACATCAAAACCAGTCTTCCGCATAAAAAGACAGCTGTTGGACTATGAAGGGATCCTGTTTTGATGCCACAAATGTCATGAAACAAGAAATTTGGAAAGAAACTACCCAAACTTTGTTCCCTAAACAACCAGAAGAAGGAAGTGGGTTAGGTGAACAGAGGCCTTGAGCTCCAAAGAAACTGATCTGAACATAGCTTCAGACTAAAATCCTCTCAGGTCGTATGGCACATAACAACCATTGGATCAACCGAAAAGAGCGGGAGCAGTAGTAGTAGAAGGGCCTCCTCAATAGATGGAACATCATCTGATCGCATCTCCCCCATTGGGTATGGACACTTCTTCCCTTAGCAATCATCTGAATGATTTATCTTTGAATGAGGAAAAATATTTTCCTACCCCTATCACAAATAGTCCCCCTCCCCCAAAAAATGGCACATCCTCCCCCGCATTCAAAAGTACCTCCAATTCAAACCAGGAAGCCTCCTCTTCCACCATAAAAAATGACTCACCCACTTAGTCCTCCTCTATTTGTTTCCACCTTCATTCAAGGGATGTTCCAATCCCTCAAAAACCAAAAATCCCTACAAAAGGACTAGGGGTAAATCTTAGGATCACATCCAAAGGGAAAGGGAGAGGAAGGCCATCTCACCTCTCTACGGCCTAGAGCATGGCACTCAGAGATCAGGCAAGTGGTAGACAAACAACCATTTTCGGGGTGCTTAGAGCAGTGCAAACCCCAGATCGAGTTCCCAAATGAAATTTGTCTTGGCAAGCACCCAGAAAAAGCTTGCCCTAAAAAGGATGATGGAGGTTCTATCACCAAAAGTCATTATTCTACAAGAAACAATGGGTCCAGAGCTGGAATTTGAAACTAGTTTAACATCACTTCTTCCATAATACTCTTTCACAACGAAAATTTCCATCGGCCACTCTGGAGGTCTAACAATTGGATGGAAGAAAACAATCATTCGTTGCACAAACTCAGGAGGTGCATGCTTATATCTAAATCAATGTCATTTTTTTCAAATTTCTTTGGGCCTAGAAACTGGAACCAATAACTATGTAGAGCTCATGACATTGAAATTACTTCTATGTTTTCCCAATGAAAGAAATTACAGACAGTTACAAGTATATGGTGACTCAATGATGGTTATAAACTGGATGAATAAGATACAGAAATGTAGAACTGCTTCTCTGGATGCATTATTTGAAGAGACAACCCATTCTCTCTCATTCTTTGAATCAATCTCTTTCACTCATGTTTACAAGGAGCGAAATAAGGAGGCAGATAGGCTCTCAAAGAAGGGTTTGTCATTGCAATGGGGTGAATGGAAAATTTTGGAAACATAGGACTCCAAGGCCACGGAATATCCACACAGGCCTTTTATAAATCCATCACTCTAAAACTTTTTGTAAATTTGAAATACATTTTTGAAAGCATAGCACAAAATCAGTCTTCATGCACAGGAAGGAAAAAAATTCTCAATTGAACAGTCCATGTACAGTTCGATGAATGGAACAGTTTTTGGTAATTCTTAATTATAAAATTTTTTGAGTAATTCTTATTTATAAAAAAAAAATATTTCTTTTTTCCTCTGTTTTATGAATGAATGCTTTACTGAATTCTTTATTGATTTTTTTTCTACCATTGACTAAATTAATGTTTTAATTAATGGTTTTTTCAACTGTTGAATGATTGAATGGTTTAATGAATGTTTTAAAGAATGATTTAATGAAAGCATTTTTCAACTATTGAGTGAAATAATTTGCATTGTAGATGCATTGTTATTTGCATTGTGAAATAGTGAAATAAATTGTTATTTGCAAGTATGGGCATTAGGTTTGGGGTGTTGAGAGTGATGTGAGGGGGAGGGGCCATAAGAGCTTCCACCTTCACGTGGTTGGTCCTGTTTAGTAGAGAATATTAAATTATTCTCGAAACAAAGAGGAGCTCAATGAATGGTAAGGAAGAATACATTAAAAAACATCTATTTCTATATTTTTACTGTGTAATTTTCATTATTGCTATTTGACTCCTCCATTGGAACTTGTTACAGATAGCGTTGAGAAACATTTCCATAGTTAAGAGGCAAGAAATAGCATTTTTATTAGATCGATGTCCTTATATACATAGTATTTTTGGTTATCCATGTTTTATCAAGTGATATATTCTTAACAATTAATTTACTTGAATAGTTGAATAGTATTGTAATTTACATTGTAATAGAATTGTATTTATTTAGATTGTTTTTGTTATTTTCATAAACGACCATAAATATATTTGATGGGTCCTAACATGAAACTATTGCAAAAGGACAAAAAATGAAGTATGTTGAATGATGTTTTGAAAGGTAAAGCATAAGAAGACACTGTGAAGATCCAGAAATCAAGGTATAAATATGTTTTCTTTTGTTTGATTGAGTTGTGTATTGGGTATTTATGCATGTGCACACACATACATTTAGTTGATGATGATGATTACCATACATAGAGGTGAACTTTGTTATATCTGATCTAAACAATTACCTTAAATATTTTGATTTATCGTGATAACTAGCCCCTTGGTAATACTTTACCAATACCATATAGCTAGGACAAAAAAATTAAATGGAGGCATTTCATTACAAGAAATTTGATAGGCATTTGAGTTTGATGGGAATATCAAAGGTCAAAAGACAGAAAATGATAGATAGACTTGTGAGGAAAATGATATCTGAAGCGTTGTTTCCTTATTATTCCGCATGAGTATATTGTTATCTGCCCTAGTTTATCTTTCTCCAGTAGTTTTCTAATTTGTTTATTAATCTCATATCTTGTTCAACTTTAATGGTTGATTGTGAGGCATAATGTAACCTTTTATCAAGGCCAAATTATCCCAACCCCTAAAACATGCCAAGTATGAAACCCTAGATCTGACTTTTGACTGTTTTTTTTAGGTTGCTTCTCAAGTTCGTGGATGTAGACAAGAAGATAGATGACGCACTAAAGGATCTAGGGCTAAATAGGCAGGCCAAAATTTGAGGGTGGCTTATAATTTGAAAATTGTTGTTATTTTTGGATTATTGAATTTTATAAATTTCTAAGGTTTTCTAGTTTGTAAAAATGCAGATCTAATCTAACACTACCCTAATCATGCAAATGCATATATTTACACATGAAATACTACTATATTTACCTCTAGGGTTTGTTGGAGGATCCTAATTAGGGAAAAAATTAGAGATATAAGGACAAACAAGAGAAAATTCCTTCAAGAGGATGTTCAATTGTAACATGTAAAATTTGACAAAAGCTAGTAAAAATCCCTAATTTAGAGAAAACGCAGCATTAAAACCACCATTCAATCCATAGAAGCATAATTTCACCAAACTTTACCAATGGAGAAACCAAGAAAAACCTAGATCCTCCTTGTGCTTGTGTTCTTCCAACAATGCTAGCATCAATCTTGCATGTGCATGAAACCCTAGAATTCACCCATCATTTTACCATAAATCCAAAGAAGAAATAGTAATATATTTGATAAGTTTCCCCTGTGAATCCATAGGCAATCCTATATCATTAAAATGCATTAACAATGCTAGAGTAGGAGCTTTAAGCAAAAACTTTGGAAAAACATACAATTTATTGTTGTGATCAACTTTTTCGTGGGCTTCATTTTGCTTGTCAAAAGTGGGCCAATCTAATGCTCCTATAACTCCACAGCCATTGTAAACCAGTATTTATATGGAATCATTGGTTTATGCTCTTCAATATGAAGGTCCTCTTAAATATTGCCTCTTTGTACGAAGTCATAGATAATAAGGCATTCCTTGCCCCGTGCATAATAGCTAATACAAAGTAGTTAGACGGTAATCGTTGTGATTAATACTTAGCCACCGATGTTGGTTATAATAGAACATTATGTTTGCTTGTAGTGAAAAGCAACTGTGAAGCCTTATAGAGTTTCTCTTCTTCTGGAAAATACTTCATTGTTAGACCGTGAGATATCTCGACTTCAATATCTATTTTTTTTAGCAGCCAAAGCCTTCATAGACTCCATTCACTGCATCAAAGGCATTGACCCATTGGCCATTGGTCTTCTTATAAATAAATCTTTCATAAAAGCTCTGTTTCCATCTCTCCAGGGAAATAAAGAGATTCACTAGCTGCAAAAGGATTGGATGCTATAAACTCATGCTCCCAGCCTATAGAAAACACAACAGCAACACAAAGCATAAAAATGGAAAGCCTATATAATAAATTACAAAGGGAAATGCATGATAAATTTGGATAAATTGGGTTATAAGGGAGATCAATGTTTTTCCTGCATTTCCAGCCTCTCCCAGGGATCCACTTGTCACTATTTTGTTGTCTATGTAACGATAGAGGGAATCGCTATCTTTGAAAGGCAATTGAGCAAGGATACATAGTGATTTAGATTTGGGAAGGTAAATTGTTGTCTCTGCTATATTTTTTGCTTGCAGGCCAGTAGGATAAGGTGTTTCTTTGGTCAATATAGATACTATGGATGGATGTCGCTAAGTGGAGTTTGGACCTCAATCCGCAAGCCATGAGGCAAAAAGTGTAGCTGTTAAAAATTTAGTCCAGTTAGGTGCAATTGTTTGTGGCCAGAAAGGCCTAAAAAAATTAACTGAATCTGGTTTGAATCTCATCAAGCTGGGTGTAGAACCTCGATTAGGGATTTTGATTTTTGTGGGTGGAGAGTAGTTGGGTCGACAGCTACTGTAAATGGAAATAGATTTTGTTGTTTTTTATATATGTTTTGAGGTTGACAGTATTGATCCATGACCTTGTGTTCTATATTTGTCTCACTCTACCCTACAACTACCTATCTCTCTCTCTCTCAGGTATGTCCATTATTTCATTAGTGACTTGTCTCCTAAGAGACAAAGTGTGATCGTATTATAAATCTGAGTATAGAAATTAAGGGATGTCTAAACCACATTGTTTTCTTCTATTTGTCCATTTATAATATTTTTGCATGTGCTTGACTAATTTTGTTCATACATATCCTAGGTAACTATAATTGATGGATGTACATAGTGCTGATATGTAGTAATCCTGGCTTGGTTTGGAGCAAAACGGATCACAACATCAATTGAATGGATATTTAGTTTTGACATTGAGGAATCATGCAAAAACGAGTAAACAGAGCTCTGTAATTGAATCACATAGACTTGGAGAAGGATCAATTGGGTCTTGGGCACAGCTACAGCAGAGCCAATGTGAAATTCAATGTCAATAGAGTGGATAACATGGTTATACAGGCTATTAGTCTTCTCAAAACCTTGGATAAGGACATCATGAACACCTTCTGCATGAGAGGTATTGCAAGTTTAAACTTACTATTGTTTTTACTTTTTGGGGGGTTTTATATGAAACAACATTTAAGATAGTTCAGTCAGGGTCAATTCTAACAGCTGTCAAGTTGAGGTCAATTTCCCATAAGTGTCTTTTAATTCTTTAGTTATGACTCATGAATCATATTTATACTGAAAGGTAAAAGGATTTGTTTATTAACTTAGATTTATATTAGATCCATGATTTCTTTGTTCTCTGAGATGTGTTTTAAAATCACTATATTTGATATTCCCGGAATAAATAAAAATATACATTTGACTAGTCCTGCGAGGACTCAAGTGTGTTGGATATTGTTTTGTTGTCCATCATTCAAAAACAAAGAAATTTAAGAAAACTATTAAAAGTCTTCCTTACGTATTCTCTAGGATACTCAATTTGTCATCAATACAAAATCATCAAAAGAATCCTAATATCTAAACCAGCAATACAATAAGGCGAGCATAACCAGTGTCTACATCCCTCAACTATGACTCCGAGCTAATCTGCCATTAAGTGGTTGTTAGTACAAGTCTTTTCTGAATCAGATAGGAAGTAACTTTTCTAAATTCTTGTTTGTTTTAGGTACCCTTCTGTAACAACAAAGTATATTTAGAAAGCTTGTCTGCCATTGAGTTGAAATCACATATCTTGAATCACATAGACTTGGGTCTTGGGCACAGCTACAACAAATCCAACATGAAATTCAATGTCAATAGAGTGGATAACATGGTTAAATAGGCTATTATTCTTCTCAATACCTTGGACAAGGACATCAACACTTTCTGCAAGAGAGTAAGGTATTGCAAGTTTAAACTTAGTTTTGTTTTTCCTTTTTTTTGGGTTTTATATGAAACAACATTTAAGATAGCTCAGTCAGGGTCAATTCTAACGGTTGTCTTTTATACAAGGAAAAATCTCAGACTAATGGTGAGGTACCATTACTGGAACAGGCCCCAATCATGGGAACATACTCAACATACTTGTTTTCTGCAGGCCTGCAATCCATGACTGAGGAGGAATTGACCGCAAACAATGAACCATGTTGCTCAGAGAAATTTGACAAAATTGGCAGCACTTTAGTGTTTTCTCTCAAATCCATCACTGACTGTTCAAAAACTTGCTGATTCTTCTTGCTTGTAATCTCAAACTTAGGTTTGTTCTCACTTGTATTCTCAAACTCAGCTCCCAAAACATCTGACAATTTTGAATGTAAAGACTCTCTCTTTGAGCCCTTTGACACACTCCACATATTAACCTCTGCTCGATCATCTGAGCTGCTTGTCAACTCACCAATGTCTGGTCCAAACAAGTTTCCTTCACTGGTCAAATTCTAGGCTGAAACCATGTGGGGGTAAGTGAAATCTTTGTTTTTTTTAAATCCATCAATAGGCGTCGCTTTTCTGACATTGAACCAACACTTTGGTAAACCCATCGGACGGTCGTGTCATGACTCCAATGCTTCCGCCCGTCGAACGACCAACGGTTAAAGTGTTGGACTGCGTCACATGACTGACTCTTCCAGTGTCAGATGGTGTCAGTTATCCGACACTTTCGAGATAAAATAACGATGGCGTCGCCATTCATGTGACACTTCTATCCATTGAAAGGTCGACGCTTCAAGGGTCGGAGGACGTTGGATTTCTAACGGTTTATGCAATTTTGGTTGGCACTTTCGAAGGAAAAACGGTCAAATATGCAATATAATGGTCTGTCAGATCTTCGACCCACATTAGTAGAATTTCCAAGATCCGACGGTATGCCACCAATGGCAAAAAAAAGTGTATGTGTGGAAAATTCGATAGAGAAGTGTCAAATTTCAAACATGCCATGTGTCGGATTTTGGGTTGAAATTCTGTTCTGTTTGTGTTTTTCTGATTTCCTCTTCACTGGCTACTTTGAATTCTTTGCCTTCTGATTTCTCCTGGAGGCATTTGAAACACCCATGGCCAAATCTTGATCCTTAACCTTAATGGTGCACATTTGTACTAGCTTATCTTGCTCCTGGGTGAGGGACTCCATGACGTTGTCTAGTGTTGGAATTTTCCAATTTCAAAGTGTCAATTTTCCTAAATGAAAGGTGCTTACAAACATTGAAAAATTCAAGGCTCAGCTTTGAGAGGATGGACAGTATCAACTGATCTTATTTCTTCTCAATATCACATTGATTCATCTTAATCACTAGAGACTTGAGCTTCGTGAAGAACTTCTGGATAGTTTCAAAATGCATCGGGCTCAGGCTTATAAGCTCATTCTCAAGCTGGTGTCCTCTCAGTTCATTAGTTTTCCCAAAGAGTGATTCTAGTTTAACCCAGAATTCATTTGGGGTTGTTAAACTATCTATATTAAACAAGAGCTCTCTTAATATAATCATGCATAGCAATCCATAGGCTTCATCAAGTCTATTGAAGTACTTAGCTTTCTCTATGGCAGAGTTTGGCTCCACCTCTATGCCCATGGTAACTCTATAGAGACCCTTGGATCTCAATTGAATAACCAATTATTCCTTCCAATTGAAGAAATTGAAGGGGTTAATCAAGATGTGGGTTTCTTCCATTTTTTCCTACGCTAATGGAGAGAAAATTGCTGAAAGTACTGCAAAAAACACTCAATTTTATATGGCATTTCTCTAAAAAATGTGGCTCAAAGGCTCAAGATTGATCTGAAACTCACTAAAATCCACTCTTCTATGATACCATGTGATAATTTGTATCTACAACAAGATATAGGATCCTTAGAAAAAATCACAAATCGAAATTACATGCAAAACCAGCAAAAAACCATGAAAGGTGAACAATTTTACACAACCAGTGTGAACTGAAACTGGATATTATTTGACTGTCTAACATGTGAATATGTTAGTAACAGGTTTATATTACATCTGAAGTGTTTCCTCGGGATTAGGAATCCCAAAATGACTGTACATGTGAAATTGGCCAAATTGGCCTCAATCCCCCCTAGGTGGGCCAAACTCGCTCCAAGTCAGCCCAAATGCTCACGGATGGAGGTGTGGACATGAATGAGGTATGATGGAGCAATCGTGACTCCTTGGCATGCGTGGGTGTGCAAAATAAGGTGAGTGAGAGGCTCTAGGTGGAATTAAATGCTTAAAATTAGTCCAAACTTGGGAGCGCACCAACAATGATGAGGGCACATATGTGAAGGTTTCACTAAGCTGGAGCGCTCATGTGGGTGTGAAAGCCCCAATTTAACTAGTTTTTATGCCCAATTTAGCTACCTAAGTCCAAACCACAGTATATTAATGCACAAATGCAATAAAATTGACTAGGGACTTAGACTAAGGTACTAAGGGGTTGGATTATTGTTCTAACAGATGATGATGATGATGATGACAATAAGGATGAGGATAATGATGATGATGATGATGATGATGATGATGATGATGATGACAATAATGATGACTATGATGATGATAATGGTGACGATGACGATGACAATAAGGATGAGGATAATGATGATGACGATGACAATAATGATGATGATGATGATGATAATGGTGATGATGATGATGACGATAATGACAATAAGGATGAGGATGAGGATGATGATGATGATGACGATGATGATGATGATGACGATAATGATGAGGATAAAAATGATGACAATGATAATAACAATGAGGATGAGGATGATGATGATGATGATGATGAGGATGAGGATGAAGATATTGATGAGTATAGTGATTATGATGATGATAATGACAATGAGGATGAGAATGAGGAGGAGGAGGAGGAGGAGGAGGATGACGATGATGATGATGATAATGATGAAGATAATGATGATGATGATAATGGTGACGATGATGATGATGATAATGGTGACGATGATGATGATGATAATGACAATGAGGATGACGATGACGATGACAATGCTGATGATGATGATGATGATGCTGAGGATGAGGATCATGATGACAATGAGGATAGTGATGATGAGGATGATGATGATGATGAAGATGACAATGATGGGGATGATGATGACGATGATGACGATGATGATGACGACAATGATGGGGATGATGATGACGATGAAGATGAAGATCATGATGAGGATTATGATGAGGATGATGACGATGATGATAGAGTGTTGGAGGACTTTACGTAGCTTGGCAACATCTTCACATGGAGGTAGGTTTCTTTCAAGTACCTTATGTTGTCTAAGTAGGTTGAAATTTATAATATTGTTTTTTATTTGTTAATTTGGCTTAGCATTTTACATATAATAGAAAAATTAAGGTATAATAGCCAAATTAAGTTATATTAGACATTAGTGTAAAATACAAATTGATTAAATAATCAAATATATATTATAATTTTTTATTTTTTAAGATTTACACAATGTTAATATTACATTTTAATTTTTAAAATAAAAGTAAAATTTATTATTTAACAATTTAAATAATTAATTCTTAATATATAACTAAAACTACAATAAAACTATAATAACAGTATATTCAATCATATACAAAATATTATATTTTTGAGGGTAACTTCACTATCACAATACAATACAAATATTACAAATATTTGTTTTAGTTTCACTATTACAATATGAATATACTAATATTATTGTTTTTTGGTATATATCTTACTATCACAATATGATACAAAACTTACATTGAATAATTTTTTTATAATTTTTTTTAAACAATTATAAATGTAAATACATAAGTAAAAATAATGATGACTACGATGATGATAATGATGATGACGATGATGAGGAGGAGGAGGAGGATGATGATGATGTTAGTTTTTCAACATTTAAGCTAGTATTATAACAAGATCTTTTCACTGAGAGAATAACAAGTACATCAATCACATAAGCACATCACAAGAGACAAG
>LPNX010858150.1:210997-229484 GCA_001517045.1 Pseudotsuga menziesii
CCTCTGTGTCTGAAAATTCTCACTGAGGTAACCTCGCATGTCCCTGATCCAACACCACAGGTTTCATCAGAATTTGTTTCACCATTTTGGATTTATGATCCTTTTCCCAAGGTGACCTGTTACAGGACTGTTCAGAACAGCGAAGTTGTACGGCATGCCACGTGTCACTGGTTCATTTTCTGAGTTTGACCTTCGGACAAAAGAATTTAAAGTCCGTACCCTTTCTGGAACATCTTCAGGAATTCCATTTGGACCTCTGTAGCCCAAGATATTGCAGATCTCCCCAGGTGTCCTGTTTAGGGATGAATTCTCGAAGAGGATAGAACCCTAACTTGGAGAGATCATATCTCCCAGCATATAGCGAATTAGAGGCTGATATTTTTAAACAGTGTTCATCAGGATTTTTTCTTCGGCCCCTGAAATTTGTAGCTTCTGAACCTTCGTCAATATCGGAATATATCGACTGTACCAAAACTTAGCAGTTTCAGTATTTAGGGTTTCTCTAGCTAGGGGTCAAACTAGGGTTTGACTTTCCCAGAGATTTACCCAACCAAATTTCTTGATCCAGGTCTCTAAACTTCGGTTTTGATGAGGAGAACAATCCTATGTAGGTATCACTCAAAAATTCCTCTTCTGTAGAAAGCCCTAATTTCCGCATCGAAACTGAAAATGCTTGAAATTGAATTCCGCATCGACAGAAAGATGCACCCTTCAATGGAGAGTCATCCTAGCATACTTGTGCTGAAAAACTGTGGAGGAAGATCCACAAAATAGGAAGCCCTAGTTCCTGTAGCTGCACAATGTCTTCTTCTCAGGTTAGCTCTGATACCATGTTAGTTTTTCAACATTTAAGCTAGTATTATAACAAGATCTTTTCACTGAGAGAATAACAAGTACATCAATCACATAAGCACATCACAAGAGACAAGAGACACAAAGCTTTTAGGAGGGGAAACCATAAATGGAGAAAACCCCTCAACTTCCTCTAAGATAGTATCACAATAAGATGTGACCCAAAACAGTAAGATGACCTCCCTTCACAATAGCAGCTTTCTGTCTTCTGTCAAGCACAATAATTTCCTTCTCCAAAAGTGCGCCACACTTGAGAGAGAAAGAGAGCTAAGTCACAAGTGATAAATAGAGAGACTCTCACTCTCTATTTATATTCTTCTGTTGACTTGAAGTGCACTCAACCTAATAATTACTACTCGAGCCTACACCTTAATTAGTGTATAATAACTCAAGTGCCCCTAAACAGTGGGGACTTACCCAATGACTTGATATGACTTGTTTACATTATAATCCTCCCGATCGGAACATCGGGGCATGACCACATGACTCAAATACATAATAGAAACATCCCGGAATAAACATCGGGTTACAATAATATAAAATACATAGAAGAATACATTCTGAAGTTACATACACATCAACAGATGATGATGATGATGATGATGATGATGACAATGAGGATGATGATGATGATGATGATGATGATGGTGAAGATAATGATGATGAGATGATAATTCTGACGGTGATAATGACGATAATGACATTGAGGATGAGGGTGAGGATGAGGATGATGATGATAATGACTATGAGGATGAGCATGATGAAGATGATGATGATGATGATGATGACAACGATGAGGATGAGGATCATGATGACAATGAGGATGGTGAAGATGAGGATATTGATGACAATTATGAAAAGGACAACGATGGGGATTATGATGATGATAATGAAGACAATGATGATGATGATGATGATAATGATGATGATGACAATGATGATGACAATGATGATGATATGATGATGATGATGATGATGATGATGATGATGATGATGATGACGACGACGATGTTGATTATGATGATTATGATGAGGATGAGGATGATGATGACAACGATGTTGACAATGATTATGACGACGATGATGACAATGAGAATGATGATGATGATGATGATGATGATGACGACGACAACGATGATGATGGATGTAATGATTATGATGGTGATAATGGTGACAACGATGATGACAATTATGAAGACGATGACAATGGGGATGATGATGAGGATGATGGTGATAATGATGATGATGACAATAATGACTAATGATGATGATAATGACTATGAGGATGAGGATGATGATGAAAATGATGATGATGATGATGATAATGATGACAATAAGGATGAGGATCATGATGACAATGAGGATGGTGATGATGAGGATAATGATGACAATTATGAAAATGACAATGATGGGGATGATGATGATGAAAACAAAGATGACGATGATGATGATAATGATGATGATGATGACAATGACAATGATGATGAGGATGAGGATGATGATGATGCTGATGATGATGTCGATGATGATGAAGATAATGATGATGATGATGATGACAATGTTGATGATGATGATGATGACAATGAGGATGATGATGATGATGATGATGACGATAATGATGATGATGATGATAATGGTTATGATGATGATGATGATGATGATAATGAGGATGAGGATGATGATGATAATGACTATGAAAAGGATGACAATGAAAATGATGACGACAACGATGATGATGATGATGATGATGAAAATGAGGATGAGGATCATGATGACAATGTGGATATTCAGGACAATTATGAAGATGACAATGATGGGGATGATGATGATGATGATAAAAAAGATGAATATGAGGATGATAACGATGATGATGATGATGACGATAATGACAATGAATATGAGGATGAGGATGATGATGACAATGAAAACGATGATGACGACGACGATGATGATGATGATAATGATGGCGATGATGATGATGATGATGGCAATGATGATGTCAATAATGATGACAATGATGATGATGATGATGATGATGATGATGCTGATGATGATGAAAATGAGGATGATGATGACGATAATGAAAATGAAAATGATGATGATAATGGTGATGTTGATGATGACGATAATGACAATGAGGATGAGGATGTTGATGATAATGACTATGAGAACGAGGATGATGATGACAAGGATGATGAGGATCATGATGATAATGAGAATGGTCATGATGAGGATATTAATGACAATTATGAAGACAACAATGATGGGGATGCTAATAATGATAATGAAGACGACGATGAGGATGATAATGGCAATGACGATGAGGATGAGGATGATGATGACGATGATGATGATGATGATAATGACAATGATGATGATGATGATGACGATAATGATGACAATGATGACGACGTCGATGATTATGATGACATTGAAAATGAAAATGAGGATGGCGATGATGATGATGATAAGGATGGCATTGACAATGGTAATGAGAATGATGATGAGGATGAAAATAATGATGACAAAGATGATGATGGTGATGATGATGATGACATTGAAAATGACAATGAGGATGAGGATGATGATGATGATGATGATGATGATGATTATGATGACAATGACAAGGAGGATGAGGATTATGATGACGATAACAACGAGATAATTTCATCATCGATCTTCTCTTTGTTTTGAGAATAATTTAATATTCTCTACTAAAGAGGGCCAACCATGTGAAGGTGGAAGCTCATATAACCCCCCCCCCCCTCCTCATGTCACTCTCAATTTCCCATAGCCTAAAAACAATTGTGTACAAAAAAATCATTTATTCATGTATTTTTTTACATACTTAAGAAGCAATGTCTCTTAAAGCATATGCAAATATACAAGAAAATGTCAAAAAAACTTAAAATATCTCATATATAGAGTAGATCATATATATTAAGGAATACCTCATATGATTCAATGGTATTCATCATATTCTTCATCCAAGCTGTCATATGTATCATCCAATCCATATTCAACATTGTAAGGATTGGCCATATCATCATCATCATCAATGTTAGTTTTGATCATCATTTGATCGCCGATATAGTCTTCATGGACATTGTCTTCTACACCATCTAACTCAACTAATTATTCATCATCTTCCTCTCGAACATGAAGCTATAACTCATGTTGCTCATCCTCAATATCATATTCTTCTTCAATATCCTCTTCATTATCTTCCTCTACATTATACTTTATCATCCTTCCCCTTGGATCGTGTCTCACAAAAAATTACCAACCCCCTCTACCTGGAACCTCAGAGTAAAATACATGCTCACATTGGCTTGGAAGAACATAGGGCTTTGTTCCTGGCTCAAAAAAACCTTGTATTAACCATGGTAAATCCATTATCATGTTTATTAATAATTGTATCGGGATCACGTTGATTCAAACGTAACTTATACCATTTGAAAACGAACATAACTAATTTGAAGGAGTTAAAATCACATTGAATAATATCTTCCAAATAACATAGTATCGATTTTCTGAGAGTTTTAGATGCCTGTCACTTCTAGAGGAAGCATTGGTCACCTTAAAGACTGTAGTTATCCCACAATCAAAAGTTTTCTTTGTTTCATCCAAATTTTTGATGTGAAATTTATGACCATTATACCACATATCCTTATGGTGTTTTACCTACAACAAGCCATACACATAAATGTTACATCTTGAATTCATCATGATTAATCGCATGTTTTTTCTCTACAAGGAAAGAAATGAACCTGTACATCAATGTATTTGAAAAAAATAGTATGGATAATTAATATTCTTTCCTCCTTATCTTTTAAACCATATGCTAAATTGATTTCCCTTTCTTTAATATTGGTATCTCCATTGCGATGTGTTGTTTTAACCAATGAAGCCACACCTCCCCATGGTGTTCCATTATCAAATTGTTCACATCGCTCAATCCATACCTTCATCCAATAAATATTGTGTGTTTGTATAAATGAAGTGCATCCCACTCATGACCAACTACTTGATGAAAGTGAAATTACAATTAAGTACAGATCTATATTCACTTAACATGCATGTATACACTTTTAATTGATGCATATTTAAAATTAAAATGGAATAAGTATGATATATACATAAAAATCAACAGTCAAATGTACTATAATTAACCTCCAATAACTAATAATTACCTTTGACCTTCCTCAATCTACCTTTCCCAATGAGGTACTCCACTTCGAAATTGTTATTGGAATCTAAATCACAAATGCGACCTAAATTGATATTTGATGCTAATTTAGGAAGGTATTCACTAATATACATCATGTTCTAGTATACCATATATCCCTCCATCGTCAAACCCTCAGTAAATTCTCGTTGTCTAACCAATCCCTTAAAAAAATTCAAGTTCCTCTTAGCCATCCACATGGACCTTGAGTGTACTAGTCCACACAATTCAATCTCCTCTACTTGGTGTATGAGTTAGTATTCTTGTGCATTGAAAAATGCCGAAGGTAGATGTTTTTCATTTCACATATGAAATGTGGAATTTCTCTCCTCCAATACTTTATATCTTCTTTATGGATTTATTTAGATGACAACCATCTACAAGTGATGAAAACAAATCACGAGATATAACAAAAAAAACATTATTTTATAGAATAATAATAAAAATAAATATCAAATATAAGTTCTACATTGAATTAAAAAACACTTTATGCATGGAGAATATTGCTACTTACCTTATGCATTTTCCAAGATCATATATAACTTGTTTGACATTGTTTTCAAAGTTTTCCAAGAGAGACAAAGGTAGAACATACTGTAACAATATAAAAAGTGTTTCATTATTTTTTTTCAAAAAGTAGAGAAAAAAATACCAACAATAATATGCACGAGAATAAAAAATATATAGAAATATATATACCATAAGAATTACCTTAATGAATACATGCCAATCATGTGTTTTCACCCCCATAAAATAACCTTTCTTGGTTGTGATATTGTTCATGTTCAAACAAAACCCAGTGGGAAAATTAATTTTTCGTATGACATCTTTTACGAAATTGATTTGGTGCTCCATTAACAACCATGGAAGTGAGATTATATTAATTTTGTATATGTTTCTATGTAATATAATGACATATTTCATTACATGATTGGCTTCCTAAATGCCATTGCAAAATTTGACATTTTTTTCTTTGTCGTTTCTTAGATCCAATATTCACCATAATGTTTCAGCCACATTATTTCCAATATGCATTGTATCAAATAGATGAGAAATTTGTAGGGGCTCATAGTACAACAACCTACTGAATTGTTAAGGATAACTTTTCATTCCTTGTGGAATCCCAATAATTCCTCCATGATCACGATGGCCATCATGAATCAGAGTTTATAACTCATTTATAGAATCAATGTCAATTACAATAAACAACATAGTAAAAAATGATTCAAAACATTTCATATATGATGATAGATAGACAATTTGATATGTATGTACCTTGATGATTTCTATTATGTTGCAACTTACATAGGTGAGGTATCATTCTCTGTGTTTTTAATGCATCCTCTTCCTTCCCATTGAATAGATGTTTATCAGTAGTTCGATACCTATGATTCTTAGAAAGGAAGTTCCTATACTCATCAAACACCTCCTTTCGTAAACTTTTTGAACAACGGGATTTGATCTTAGGACCACAAACTGGACATGCAAATTTTCCCTTTTTTTGAAGACCTACATAAAGAGACGATGGATTAACATTGTCAATTATAATTATATAAAATGAATGGATTATTTAAAAAAATTCATAATATATCAACATCATAAAATTAAATACTATTAAAGTTGACGTTATAATTTCATACCAAAAAAATGGGTTAATCCTGGGGCATCATGTACTGCCCATATAAGCATTGCATGGAATTGAAATTCCCTTTGTCGTATTGGTATAGATACATCATACATAGTTATGTCATTCCATAGATTTAGTAGTTTGTTAATAAGAGGCTCGATATATAAATTCATATCTTGAAGTTGGTACGTACCTGATTGATTTGAACATATAAAATATATAATTATTACAACCATTAAGATATATAAATAATACACAATAATAAAAGAAAAAATATGACAATATGCAACAAAATACGAGAAATGAGATGCCAATATATTAAAGAAAATTGTTGTAGACACATACCTGGAATAGTCATTGCCAACATTATGTGCCCCCTCTTTATTGACAATCATGGAGGAATGTTGTTGTTGATAACAAAAATAGGCCACATCAAGTAAATAGATCTCTTCTCTGCATAAGGATTGGCACCATCGGTTGCCAAATAAATCCTAACATTACAAGTTTCTTCTTTAAATTTTGTCCATTTTCCCTCCATATCTCTAAATGCAGAACCATCTGCAAGCATTCTAAGAATGTCAGCTTGAATTCTATTATGTGCATGGTAATCCATAAACCATGCTATATTTTTGCACCTGGAGTGTCATTGCAAACGTGGAATTATGGTAATATAATGAAGAACCTTGAGAGGAACCTTTTTTGTTAGTTGATATGTTCAATATATATTGATATGAAATTTTGGACATTCTGTTTCAAATTCATGTTGTTTATAATATATAATATGGTCATTGAGGCATGAATCAATTGATTCATAATGTATTTCAATTTCTTTCATGATGACAGATAAATCTAGATATGTGGGAGGTAAAATATTTGACGGTGGTATCAAAAATTCAGCTATCAAGCTACAAAAAATTAAAGTAAAAAACTAGTTAATATAATATATAAATAATATTAATGAAACATGTTTCATCCGTATTAATTTTACTTATGAATTAACAATGAAATTATCAGAGGAACAAAGATAACTTTTATCACAATCATATATATGTGATGGAATATATTACATACCTTAACATCTGTGTGATTGATGTGTTCGAAAGACCATTCATAACGTTCAAGTTCATTATCAACAATATAGAAGAGATAAGCTTTTTATTGGAGCCTTCATATTGGGGTTTGTATGCCTTCTCAAGAAGAGGTAAATCATGAACATCATCAAATTCATCATTTTCATTATCATTATCACCATCATCCATTATAACATTGAATGTATCATGGATCAATGCATTTGTACTATCATTTTCAACTATGTTATCATCATTATTGTCTTCTTCAATATGATCATTAACTTGTTCTTCATTATTCATAGCTCCATGTTCCATCGGTACTTATTCTAAAAGAAAACCCTCTAGGCAATATGCCGTAGGAGGTCTTTCCTTAATAATAACATAAAACCATCAATATATATTAGTTAATATAATAAATATTAAAATGATAACAACATTTACAAAAACAATCAATATAAAGACATATATAATGAAAAAATTACCAATGGATGGTAGTGATGCCCCCCTCAGCATTTCCATATTCCCTACAATGTAATTTGGTTCTTGTGGAATTTATTATTCTATTTTTAAATCCCCTGCATTTACTACATAGACAATAACATTTCCCATCACCCTTTACTTTAAATCCATCCCACAACATAGCAAGAAATTCATGATTTTGATCATGTGGATCAAGAATATTGTTATGTTCTGACATTTTTTGATACCAATCTTCACTGATGATTATCGATCTTAAGAAAACAAGGTCAACACTTCACTATTTTTAATCACATACCAATTGAAATAATTGTGGCCTTTTGTATGTAAAACAGTCAGTGCGGAGATTATAACTTCCAAAAACCATTGCTTGTATAGAAAACATGATCGAATATTCCTATTATATAGTTTCTAAAAATAAATTCTTGTCAGATACCTGATGAAATTAGGAAATTAACCATTGTTATCTTGTTGTTGGTAATATGACGACATAAGTCAAATATTTGATTCCTATCATCAGATTACTGAAGAAAGTCATCAGATTAACAACGACTGTAGAATATTTGAAGGAAACTGGAGTAAATTGAAAAAAAAACAAAAACATGTAATTACAAAGGTGAAATCCGACAACATGGTCAATTTCGTCGGATTGCATTGTATTTCAGTTTCAAATCTTGTTGTGCTCCTAGATGAATTGAATGATAGGGTGCATGTTGGTGTATTTTCTGGTGAACCGGGTTCAGAATTCCCTATCAATCAAAAAATCCCAATATATCCGCTCGACAAAGTATAACTCCATCAAGAACACATGTGATGCAAGTGAGTTCTCACCTAAGATATCTATGGGGACTTCCAGAACTAGGTTTCTACAATTATGGGAGGGTATTTCCTTATCATAGAATAATTAGGAAACTCAATTAAAACCAAGGAATGGACTTCCAATGCCACACATACATAAAATAATAAAGCATATTGATCTGTCGACACAAATAAACAACATGTAAGATATATAGATTCTAACACATACTAATCAACATTCCATACTATTATGCCATTAGATGTTGACAAATTCATAAAATTTCATTCACATTAGACACAAATATCACAGACACAAAGATACATATTTAACATGGAAACCCATATGGGAAAAACCACAAAGGAACTCTTCATCTGGCATGAGTAATCTTTTAAACTCCTTTGGTATACGCACACAGCTTGTAGACTCCTCTCTAGATATTATTTACAATCAATGAGGTTGTTATTCTTCTCATGCTCTCATGTATGGGTCTATTTCTTCATTAAGTCTCACCAGGTATGGTCTCTCTTCATAAAAACCCCCTCTCCCTTTTCACACAGCGTGGATTGGGCTTATATGCTCTTTTACAAATCTTGTTTTACCCATCAACTAGTTCTTAACTAATAGTTGACATGGTGTTCTACAAACTCAAAACATCCCATTAAATTAATATAGGAACTATCGAACCAATTTACAATCATACTTTATTCCCAAAATATACCATTAGTCTAAATTAACTAACTCTTATCAATGAATAGGTCGAACTCCTGGTTTAGACTTGCTCTTCGCCTCTTTTTTCATAGCCTTTTCTGTCGCGGTCTTTTATCGTCTTGCGAAAAGAATATTCATTCTTTCAAACAAAAATATTTATATTTTCCAAGGGCCAACAGGCCCCCAACACTCACTTGTGGCTCATCCCAAGCCACTGCAATCCGAAATTTATGTCCAGTCAAGTTTACTCTGAAACTCTTGACATATTTTCATTTCTGCTTCTTGTTGTACATATTCCTGTACTTTTTGCATTTGTTCCACAAGTTTGGAACTGATATGTTCTGAATTTGTTATTCGTGTCATACCCTTTCATGGATCAGTTGGATTGTTCCTGGAACCTTCTCTGCTTCAGTATGGATTGTTGCGACATGGTATGTTGGTTGTTGTTGTTGTGTTCGCAGTTTAGCAACCTACTACTGTAATATTTTAAAATCAACAGCCTTACTCATATTTTCTACTCACGGAATTTTTTCAATTCAATGCTTAGCTTATTAAAATTTGATTCAGAAGTATGAATCTGCTATGTTACTTATTACAACTATGTATCATCCATCAAGGCTTCCCATGGTTGAGAAACATGTACATCTTCTTTGTGACAAAGTGCCTTATCCTCCTGAATCTTCTACGCAGTTTCAGTCACTACCTTCCATCGAGCTTCCAGTACCTCAAGGGGTGTACTAGGATTCAACTTTGTTTCCATATCTCTGGCTTGTTTGCAAAGTTTTACAAATACCTCTCCAAGTCATAAAATTATGGCCTCTAGAATCATCTTAGTTGTAATTTCCTCTTCATGGAATTCATTGCAAGTAAGTGCGACAGCTTGCTCCAACCTCTTCGTGTCGTCCTACCAGTTTTTTTATTTATTCTCTATCTCCTTGATGTTTTTTAAGCGATGTGATGGTATTCTTATATTTATTAAGTTTTCCAAACACAGCATGCTCTCTTGTCTTCAATTCCTCTACTAGATCCTGTCAAATACTATGCAGTAGATACATCGAAACTACAAAAAATTAAGACTCACATGATGAATATCCTTAATTATAACATTATGTTTTGGCATTCCTAAGTCAAGTTCCTTAGAAATCACTTGAATATTTTTGTGTGGAGGTGTTGAAGGTACCTCGACATGTCGTTCCTCATATGGTTCATCTTCTTCCTATGACACAAACGGACACGGTTCTCGCGTGAGCACTACTCGAACTTATTTTATTATGACACAAAGAGTCTATAGTAATAACATAATGCCACTAACCAAGTCATTATGCCTTTCATCAATACTTTTATAATTTTCATTCTCCACTTGATATGAAATGATATTGCAGTCATCATTTGTAATACCAACAATTCCATATGTTTTGTCGCCCTTCCACTTCTTATGATTCTTCTTGGATTCTTCGAATATTTTTCTCTTATACCACAGTTCTGGATCTTTCAGGGTATCGTTGGATTATTATTCTTTTTCATAGGGGGAGATTCATGGTATTTCTTCTTATTGTGTATATCCTCTCTAATTTACTGACGCTCTATCCTATCGCATTTCAATTTTAGCTGATAGTTGATCATCTACGACAGATTGTCTCCACTCTTCGGGACATTCTTGAAAAATTGTTTCAATATATTCAGTTGATAGCTGAAAATGAGTATCCAACCATTGATTTTTAGGTTCTTATCATGGATCTAGGAATATGTGGTAAGCCTCGACTGAAAATCTAATAATGTGGTGGAATCGCTAAACAATATCCACAGCAATCCTTTCCTGCTTCACAGTGTCATACCTCAGTGCATCACCATGTAAGTAAAATTAAACATTGTTATCCCTCTATCAGTGTAGATTTTCCCTGTCATACTAGAGGTTCCGGTATCGTTCCCCTCGACATGGCACAGGAATGTCGACCCCCTAGTAGTGCAGAAGCTCATACCATGTGACAAATGATATCAAAATTAAAATACATGAATAGTTAAAAGGATTACCTTTCTCTTGAGTGTCAATGGAATCTACTAGCAATTCATTCAATAGGTAGGTCAAACAGTTCATCTAGATTCCTACATCACACTTCTCTATCATAGTAATTTTTTCAGCCATACATTGGTTTGGAAGCATCTTCCTTAGCATTTTTCTTGATAATACTTTTGCGATGAACCAAGTAGTAGAGTTGTTGATAAAGGAAATGGAGAATCCTCTCCTATCTCTAGACAAGTCATATTTTTCTTTCATCTGGTTGGAAAGGCTCGGATCCTGTTCCTTTCCAGCGAAGAAGGGTGTTGGGTCAGCCCCTATAAGAGGAAGTTCTTTTATTGAATCTATTGCATCGACATCCACTGGAATGTTTTTATCCAACTAGAGGCATCCTCCATGGAAAAAGACCAATAATTGCTTGACACATGTGTTTACTTCTACAATGTGACCAAAATGTGGCATGTGCATACGCGACAATAATCCTGACTTGTCCAGTCCTCTTTCCCACTCCATTGGAACCAAGTGAATAGGTTCATATTTTGTCTCTCGCGTAGAGATCATGTACCGTGACATGGTGATTCAGGGAAATTTCACAAATCATGGTCTACAAATCCCATCTTCTTCAAATTCAACAGAATGTCTCTCATCACATAGAATCCTTACAGAATGGATGGCTTGACTAGCGGACATTTGGCATTCTTACTAATGGTAACTTGAGGTGCCTCATCTATCCTTAGCGGAATATATCTAGTTAACATGGTTTCCAACCCATATCTGGATGCTTCGGCATCGTGGGGATATTTTTTTCTTTGTTAATGAACAATTCCATAGCTAGTCCATTTTTTTCTTGATGGTACGGTCAACGTCGGTCGTGAGATAATTTATGGATCCTCTTCAATAATAGGAATGGGGGAAGAAACCTCCATTCTAGATGCATGAGCAGTACTGGTGTTTGACACAGGGATTTCCATAACAGTCATATCGCTTCATCTTCAAAGTATTTGCAGACATATAGTTTATCTCAAGAATTTAATCAATTAGTTACAAATGAATGAACAACTTTAGTGTGAAGATCAAATAGGTTTACACATGTGAGAATTCATTCACTTTCATGGTTCTACAATAAATGGATAAGGTGGTGGCTAATTATGTCACCTGGAGCAATATTTCCAATCATTTCAATAACATCACCTGTTAACCCAAAAAATCCCTCAATGAGCTCTACATGACCTACACCACCCAAAGACATCCATGCATGACCCTCATTTGACCCCCACACCCTAAAAAAGGCTCAAAATATGAAAAAGGACTTGAAAACCCCTAAAAATAGCCAAAATAGCTTTCATAGGGGCTAAAACCCCTCAAAGGAGCTTAAAACCCCCAAAGGAGCTAGGAATTGGGCGAAAGGGGCTAAAAGCCCTAACCAAAGGCTTAAAATCCTAAATCTCTAAGAAAAAATATAAATAGAGGGGTGGGGGTCACTCTCAATTCACTCTTTCTCTCCCTATCGTTATGCTTCCCATGTGAGTGCCTTGAGACCATTTTCCTCTCAAGCCATTCACCCTCCCTCTCCTCCATTTCTCCATTGAGCCATAGCTCCCATTCCATTTGAGAGGTGCTCCCAAAGCTAGGGCATGGTGGCCCATTTCCACCCAAAGAAGGTATAATCTTTGTTTTCTGTTATTTTTTATTATAGTTTTTCTAACATATTTGTGCTTGTAGGTTTGTTATTCATGCTTTGTTGCAGTTTTCCTTCGATTTCTTACAGCTCTTTTGTTTGCTAACAGTTTTATGCAGCGTTTTGGAGCTTGGCCCTAATATGGTTTTCTTACTTTTTCATTTCATCCTCACAAGAACCCTACCCTTCCATCCTATAGATGGAAGGGAGCTATCCCTGCCTGTAGCAAGGGAGAAATCCCTACTACAGGACTGGAAACCATACCAGGTCAATCCCACATGATCCCTGGACTATTTTTATAAGTTTCAGTTTTTATTTATGTTTTCTTTCCCTAGTTTAATTTTTTGCTCAATCTAGTTTACATCTGTCTTTTCCTACATTTGTATTTACATCTGAGCCTCATTAAGGCCAAACCAATCCCATTCGGCCACAGTACAAGTTACTGTCGGCCATGCCTGGCTCAAGTTAAAATATTTTCCATTTTTCAGACCAAGTCGCACGTATCGGGCTGAAAGGTGTGACCAGGTCACTCATTCAGGCCCGAAAGGTGCCACTTCATCTCAAAAAAGAAGATCACTCCTATCTACAGTTTTTGAGCGACCCCCTCACCTGATTTGGGGAAAATTTGGCAATCCCCTCGCCACATTTTCCCTAAAAAGAGCAATATGTCTCTCAGATTCGGTTTTCCAAGTTATCTGGACTGTCAGTGTGGCTCAGCTGCCTCTATCCAGTCATTTGTCTTTATTTTCATTTCAATTTGTGTAAATCACTGTTAAATCAAATGGTTAATGGTTTAAAGAATCTGATTAAAGCTTGAACAAAATTACTATAGCTTAAGTTTTTGTTTTTAATTGGAAATTGATATCTTTCCTAGCCCTTCCTCCTCTACCCATTCATCACCCTTCGGGGTATTCTGGGATAAGATAAAGGGTGAAGCTCATATAGTAATAGGCACTTCATCTGTAATTTTTCAAAACCACTAAAAATGGGTGACTTGGAAGGTAGAGGGGGTGGAAACCGTTGGGGATTTCATGGCATTTGAGTCATCCCTGTTGACCGACCTTGCACTGAGAGAGTGACCTGAGGATCTACAGATGGGATTAGTCCCATTGTGTTAAGAGCCCATCACTCTTTCCTGGTTGAAGATAAATACAGGTGTAAGGAAATCACCTAGTCAGGCTACCATAGTTCAGATTCAGGTATGGCATGTGTTTAATTTTCTATTTACAATATACTGCTTTCATCAACAATTTACCCAAGTTATGAATTCTACAATAAACCAAACAATATTTGTGAAATATTCATAAACCATATAAGCAGCCACCAAAGGTAACATAAATACAAAAGGACATGCACACAAACCATACCACATAAAACAACCAAACTCGGTTCATGATGTTGAGCTAGCCATTAAAATTTATAATTTACACTAATTCAAACACTTGCAGTCCTTGAGGACATAAGTCCCTAACTACCTTCATTGTGGGAAGTACTTGGGATCATCCCAAAAACTCATTATGAGGAGTACCATGGGAACCCCAAAGTAGTTGGCCGTTGAGAGGAATTTCCAAGTGAAACGGGCAACGATCCCCATCGATTGACTAGTACTCCCATGATGAAAAATCCAAGCGTTGTCTCCTGGAAGTCTTGGTGGCTGAGTGAACTCCTGAAATACAATAGGAATCCATTGAAACCGGGGTACAAAATGTCACCACCTAATTTCACCACCTAACATACCAACTAGACACAATTGATCCCCCACGCTCTTCCTCACACCTGAAAGGCGATCCACCACAGTTTGGGTCCTTGAACCAACACCGTCAAGACCATTCTCAACAACCCTCTACACCATCAAAAGGCCACATAGCCTCTGATTCAGACTCGGAATCATACCAATCTAAGCCATATCTACACACTACACCATCTAGCCCCATGGCTGGTGCAAACCTGGATCCATTTTTCAGCTTGGTGATTGGCAATGGACCCATGTCCATACCCCACACCACCACCAACACCCCTACTGGTGGCCATAGCACTATCATGCAAACAGTCATAAGTCAACTACCGCCACCCATACTAATCAGTCAAACTGCCCCACCTGTCATGCCTGGTGGTAGTGTCCCATCCACTCATGCTACCCCACCTGGCATGCGTGGAAGTAGTGTCCCTTCCACATACACCTTCCCTCCTATCATACATATAGGTAGTTTCCCTTCCATCCACACTATACCGCTTACCATACCCAGGGGCAGTGGCCTATCCACAATTGTGCCACAAGCACCCCCAGTCATGCAGGTACATTACATTCCCACAAACCCCACCACCATTGCTGGCTCACCGCATATCAATGTGGGGTGTAACCTCCCATTCATGGAATGCCTCAACTTTCCTGACTTGGTCAGGTTAACCAATGACCCCATCTACCATCAAACCTTTTGGCCTCCCATGCCTACCAAAATCCCCTCATACATCCCCAAGTTTGAAGGAAAGGCAAGGAAATGCCCCCAAAACCACATAATGGCATTTCGCCTATGGTGCTCATCAAACAGCATCATAGATGATTTGATGTTATGGAGAGAAATTCCTATGGCTTGGGGTACCACAACAAACAACTAGACTCTAGAAATCAACCAGGACTACTATAGATGCTTGTAGACTATTTGGATCCAGACTCAGAGTCCTTCCGGCTAGATGGCATGTCCCTCACCATTGAGGTGGAGGATATCTACTTTATCACAGGTCTATCACGGCGAGGTGAGATGGTGAACCTTCATTCCCACAGAGGGCCAGGTCATGGGCTGACTATCGACGAGTACATAGCTGTGTACTACTACCCAGAGACGGAGAAGGTGGGGAGCCAAGTTCCCACCAACGCTATACAGGTGCTGGGCCTAAAGGCCATACTACTAATGCTGGGCAGGATAGCAGGCTTAGCATCACTCCATCAGGCCTCTCAGCCACTGATGTTCTATGCGGTGGAGTGCATGACACTGACCATCTATGACTAGAGCACTTCCCTACTGAGCAACATGAAACATCAGCTCAGTGAGTGCAAGGCAGGTAGGATATGGAACTTCGGGTTCAGTAGTATCTTGAGCACTTTCTTCTTCGAGCGGGTTCCAGGATTGAGCCCTAGAGTGGATGTTCCTCTCCACGGGGTTCGAGATCCGGCCCAACGACGTTGGGCAGATGCGATGCACAGACTGGGGGGCGGTAGGGTGGCCAACCCTTATCCAGCAGACTTTTTTCCATGGTGGCGACGATAGATTGTTGCCATAGAGGACTACCCTTATGCAGGGATAGACTTTCGGGGAGACCCGGACATGCCATTACCACCAGGGTCAGCATATGGAGACATAGGTAACGAATCTCGACCCTTACTCTCTTTTTTTTTAATTTTTGAAGTATTTAATTTTTTTTTTGTTTTCTTGATTAATGGAATCAAAAAGACATGTTTTTGGGTGACAATACATAGTGACATCTACCATTCATGTGCAGATGTGGGACCACGGCGACCAGAGGGCTTCCCACGTCATAGACGGAGGGGAAGAGGAGACGATATCACCGGTGTGGATGCGGAGCGAACGCTCCAAAGCATCCATACCAACTTTGTGCGACTGACTCACAGGATTCCCATGGCGCAAGTCGAGGACTTTCCTGAGGCTATGCAGAGACAGGTGGTTGGTGTACCATGCGCATGGGTGCGTTTATTCCAGCGGCTAGCTAGAGCCATGGTGACATATCATGATCACAACCCTCATCCACCTCCACAGGACTAGACACCTCGGAGTGTATCTATTTTGTACTACCGTGTATATGATGGTGGCTTTCAAAGCCCCAATTTTGTATTATGACAGTATGTATTACCACATTTTGATGTATATAAAAAAGTTTTATGGTGATCGGTTTATTTATTTACATGTGTAAAAATTGTCTTTATGATTAATTTATAATGAATGAAACAAATGCCAATCTAACACATAGTTAGCATATGAGTCAGCAATTTGATTAAAATTTCTTGGAATGTGTATATATGTTATGTTCTCAAATTGTCGTTCTAGCAATCTCACACGTAAGAGTCTCCTCAATAACGTCGGATCTCTAACATGGTACAAACCATTTAGCTGTGACACTACTAACTCTGAATCAAGACATACCTCAAGAGAGAGAACACCATGCGAAATGGCATCCCGTAGAAGCTCGATAACGGCACTATATTCAGCAACATTGTTGGAAGATGGCCATAGACATACACCTCCTGAAGACAGTACATGACCCATAGGAGTAAAAATCACCCAAGCAGCTGAGGCTGAGTGTTGAGTGTGACGGCTTGCACCATCCGTGAATCCTATGTAGGTGGAAGATTCCATTGACATCTGCCACAAGAAATGGAAACTAATCACAAACCCGATCACAATAAACAAGACCTAACTATGCAAAAAAGTTGTACAATAATATACAACAAACAGCCTTGGCTAAAGATCATGCATAGTATTTCTTAATATAGAGCCCATTTCTAGGCTCCACCAAGACTGTCCCTTCGTAATCCACTAACTCGTAGGCACCCTTCTCTAATACACGCTTGACCACGTAAGGACCACGCTACATAGGATTGAACTTCCCTGCCCCCAAGGGTTCTTTCGATTGATCCCACAAAAGGACCAAGTCTCCCTCACTAAACACTCTCGGACGGACAAACTTATCATATTGGGCCTTCACGCGACGCTTATTAACCTCTAGAGTCACCAAGGCATCTCTACGCTGCTCATCGAGTTGCTCAAGATGAACCAAACGCTCCTCCAAAGGTGAAGTGTCTGGTAAGAGTTCCACGGCTAACTTCAACGAAGGAATCTCGCATTCAACCAGCAATATTGACTCCACTCCATGAACAAGCTGATATGGAGAAAAACCAGTGGCAGTCTTTATCGTGGTTCGGTATGCCCACAAAGCAGGGTACAACATAATATGCCAATTCGTCTTGCTTTGTGCGATGGTTCGTTGGAGAATGGAATTAAGTGATTTATTCACTGC
>LPNX010858150.1:240962-323462 GCA_001517045.1 Pseudotsuga menziesii
TCTTATTTTATTTTTAGACATCTTTTCAATATAACTCAACCATAGTTACATAAATTGAAGTGCAAGAGGTGAGTTGTAGATAAACCTTCCCCACAAAATGACTAACTCATATTATTTTATTATATCTCTTATGAGGCCCATTTTAGACATCAAAATTCCCCTAATCATAAGGAGCCCTTTGGATACATTGAAGGGAGAGGAATTGAAGAGAAAGAAAACTATAGTCCATTGTTACCAGAGCTTATGCTTGAGTCTACATCCCTTTGTCCCTTGGAGCACTTTGTGTTCTTCCTAAGCTTGCATTTTCTTGTGAGCTTGCTATCAAGAGATGGAGGATTGAAGTGGTGGAGGACTAGGTGGAGGACTCAGTTTCTCCAATTCGCAGACGTGCTGATAGAGGTTGTCACTATTGTAATCTCTGATTTATATTAATAGAAATATATTTTCCTATCCAATAATGTGTATTTAAATAAGTATTGAATCCATGGATGCTTTTAAATGCTTATATGTTATTGATTATTTATGCTAGATTAGGTCTAACACAATTATTTATAGAATGATTGTCTTGTTTTTTGAGTGTTGAGATAGCAAATTATCAATACAAGCGAGAGTGGAAAAGCTCAACGGGGATCTACATCAACCATCCGGAATAAGGTATGTGTCGAGATCCTTTAGTGTTATATATTTGGTTTCTCTTTCATATAGGAAATGATTGATTTCTAAAGTCACACTGTTTGTTGTGGTACCCCATGCCATAGGAATTCTTCTCCATAACAGAATTGGTGACTCCGGTGCGGAGTTCCTAGTCATTTTCCTTTGGGGGTTTTTATCGGCATTCAAAGTTCTTGAATTGCTCTGATTTCTCTGTTTCTGAGTCGGGTCTAGGGGCATGTTTTCCTGGTAGTTTCTTATAGGAGTAAATTTTGTTTCAGCTTATATGTTTTCCTTCATTTTTATCTCTTTTTCTTCCAGTACGCGAGTTTTTGCCTTGCAGTCGCGTGTACATGCGGGTTTGACGGAGACATCCGTGTATATACGTGGGTTTTCTGCACACAGCCGCGTATGCCCTGAGTTTTTCCTTTTAGAGGAATATTAAGTGTTGTTGGGTGAGTTTTGATGATTTTTGAGTCTCCTTGGATGCTTCTAGAGTCTGTATACACCTCTGTTTCTGACCAGAGACGCTTTTTAGGTTGAATTTTTTAAGAATGTTCTTGTCATTGCATTTTCAATTTTTTGTTTTGGGATTAGTGCATTAGGTCTCTTTTACCTTAGTGCTTTGCATGAGTGTTGTTTGATAGTGCTTTCAGAGTCTGGGGGTGGTAGAGTCATTCTTTTGCTTTATTATCTCATTTTAATTCAAAAAATACAAAAATATTTGCTTCTTTGCGTCATTATGCATCATTTCACTTTGCATTTTGCATGGTACTTGCACTAGATTTGCTTGGAGAAGTATTAGTCAGGCTTTCATCTAGGAATGATTGCATTTGTCATTTGAAGGAAATTTTGCATTTCACGTAGTAGCATGCCCTATTTTTCATTTGACACAGTGCATTTGCACTGATTGTTTGTTGGAGCAGGATCCCGCAGCTACAGAAGAAGCTGCTAGTTTTGGCGGAAAGAGAGAAGTTTTGGCAGAAAGAGAGAAGTTTTGGTGGAAAGAGGACAGGGTAGAGCTACGATGCCATAGCACATTTCCAGTTGGAGAGCAGAGCCGGAAACCATGACTTTTGGGATAGAAAAGTCAAGAAGGCAACGATACCCGAGCGGCCGAGAGAAGAAAGCTCAACCACTACATTGAAGGCAGCGGCGGAAGACAGGAGGGCTCAACGACCCTCATAAAGAAGAAGGAGCAACGAGGCTCAAGCATTGAAGGTGAAGGACAGAAAGAGAAGCGGTGCATAGTACCCATGGTCAGTGCCGGGAAGCATGGAAGACTGCAGAGAGCTGCGGTGTGACGGGAAGCGGCTACCTCAAGGACAGAGAGGACCGACTGTCACTATTTAGGGTTTGGGTTTACTGTTGGGACAGGCCCACAGTGTTGTAATGGCGAGACCTTCGGGCTGCCTATAAAATCTTGCATTTTTGTATTGTAAGGGGTTAGCTAATCAGTCAGTTAGTTAGTTGGTCAGTTGATAGTTTTGTAGACTCAGGAATCAGTCAGATAGACTGCGTTGTAACGACCCAGACACCTAGTTTGTCTGTGAGTCATTTGAGTCTGTATGTAACCATCCACAGAGAGAACAGAGAGGGAAGGATATATTGGAAGAAAGGCAACATAGAGATAGACCAGAGATCTAGAAGAGACCTCACGCTGCATATGCAGTGCAACAGACTGTGCTAACTTCCCTCAAGATATATAATAGAAGCACAGTTTGGTGGACGTAACTCCCATCCTGGGGGTGAACCACGTTAAATCTGCGTGTTATGTGTTGTATGAATGTGATTGTATTTGCTTATTGTTACTGGTTATTATGCATGTAATGTTAGTTGCAGTAGGTGAATGTATGTATTGTTCCGCTCATGATAATACAAGAGGATAGAGATAAGTTGAAGCATTTTTAGTAGGCTGTTTAAAGACTCCTTTACGTCTGTCTCTAATGACCGGTTACTCACAATATACTTCTAAGAAGTAGAGTTTCGCACATCGGCACAGTCAACGCTAAGAGCGCAAAGTCGTAGTGGTAAGATATCGCAGAGAGGCAGTATCGCATCGGCAGAGGAGCTGTGGTGCGCGATACTGCGAGCTGAGGGCTTAGTGTTGAGGAGAGGATGGGTGTTCCGCGGTGCACAGAGATGCGGTAAGGTTGGGAATATTGTAAGTAAGTGGAATTTGTGCGACGCGAGAGGAAATCGTGCGACTTGCGCAGGGTTAAGCATCGCACGGGTAAAAGTGCTGCGAGTAGAAGGGGACGTGTGATGCGCAGAGCTAGTTGATCTAGTGGCGCGCAGGAGTAAGAGGAAAGAAGTAGGATGCGGAGAACCTGGTCCAAGACACTTGAGTCTTGGCCAACCCATTAGATTCACTTCGGGTGAGACTTCAGATCGCTTCGCGGTCTGTCGCCGAAAGGGCCAGTGAGTTTTGGGTGTTGTTGATTAATTATAGTAAACCCAGGTCTGCCCATGCAATCAACAAATGGTTCCGTTGCTGGTTTGAACGAATGGGAGTCAATGTTCTGTTGGCATCCTACGAGAGAAGAGTTTCACCAGTGGCTGAATTCAGACTTCAAGGAGTTCTCCAAGAAAGAGAATAGGAGCCCGAGACTAAGCACAGAGGCCTGGCTAGAGAAGCATATCGCTTCAGACATACACGCTATATTTTTTGTAACCTACAGAAACGAGCTTTTTGATTGGTTATCCAAGTTAACAGATAGCAACACATTCAAGAAGAAAAGAAACATCGTCTGGACACCGGAGCTGATTCAGACCGTACAGAACCTTGACAATCCGATTACGAGAGCAGTGGACTTCTGGCTTACTAGTGTGCTAGAAGGCTACGTTACAGAGTTTGCAGTTGACCAGAGAAAGAGCTTCAGCGCAGCCGAACGATACTTCTTCAAAGGATATCGCGGTAAGTACCTAAGATCTCTAAACTTGTCCCTTAAGATGCTGCTATATGAAAAAGGAACAATGGATCTAGTCTCATATGAATAAGTAAAGCTAGTAATGTCACAAGAGTTTGAAAGTGATTTCGATGACATTGGACGAACACGAAGTGGAAAGAAGTATAAAGTAGCATTTATTTCTCCTATATTTGAAGACAGTTCAAACAGTATTAGACAACAGATCGCTAGCACCACCGAAGAACCAGAGGGGGGTATCCCTTACCACCCCTATACCCCACAGAAGCAGACAGGGACTCAGAATAATCCCGTAGGTACTCCATCTAGTAGTTCACAGTCAGTACCTACTCCCGTTATAGCACCTTCACCTACACCGCTGAGTGGTAGTACTCCAGTCAGTCAGAACCCACCACAGAGAAATAGAATGGGAGACGACATGAAGCTACCTATTTTTAAAGGTACAGGAGTAGAAGACCCAGAACAACATTGGTTCCTATGCGAAGCTATGTGGACCATTAAAACAATCAACGATGATAACCTTAAACTTGTACAGTTGGTTACCACACTCAGAGACAGAGCCTTGACATGGTACATAAAGTATACTACATTACCCAAGACGCTCGCCCAGGTCAAGAACGCCATGATTAAAGAGTTCAAGAAACCTAAGTCTGAGTCTCAGTGCATTACAGAGCTTAAGGATACTAAACAGCTACCATCAGAGTCAGTATGGGACTTTGACCAGAAATTCAAAGCTCTTATAGACCAAGTAAGTTTTGAGTTTGCGCTGGAGCAGCATAAAGAATGGTTTATTGCAGCGCTACTCCCTCATATCAGAATTCCACTAATGCAACAGAAACTCACTACTCAAGATGAAGCACTGGAGATGGCAATGAAACTAGAGGCTTCACCTTTAGCAGAAACCAGTACAGGGATGACAACTCTACAGACCCAGTTGGCCAACCTCACATTACAGATACACGAACTTAAAAAAGGGAAAGAGGCTATGCAAGACATATGGTGCATAAAGTGCAGAGAATAGGGCCACAGTAAAGACAACTATCCAGTCTTTGCAGAATATTTAGCGTCAGGGGCTCCTAACCCCTTACCACGAACACAAGGGCCATGGTGTGAAATATGTAGAACTCAAGGACATCCACCTCAGTAATGCCCTTTGCTTCAAAAGTATGTACGGACACCTAAAAATCTCTATTGTATCTTCTGTAAATCCGTCGGGCATGATCCACAATATTGCCGAGCTTATGATCTCCTGTCAGAAAGAACACAGGATGTGTACAGAGTCCAAGGAGACACACAGGGTCCAGCAACAGGACCACAGCCGGCTCAGACGTATGGAGTCCGAGGAAGAGGATTCAGAGGACGAGGCCGTGGAGGAGGCTTCGTAAGAGGAGGAGGTTTTGGTCAAGGTCGTGGACCAATCACTTGTTATAATTGTGGAATTGTCGGACACTATGCTAGGGACTGCCAGAACGCCACTACTACTTGTAATTACTGCAAATATTACGATCATACCATAGAAGAGTGTCCCATCTTGATAGCTAAGATCAGAGATCCTAAACCAGCTACACACCAGAACATCCAGCTTATTGCTGCTGAACCTAAGGAATCAGAACCAGCAGTTAACATTGTGACTCGGAGCGGTGCTTCCACCAGTGGTACATCGCAGGAGACCGGACAGAACACAAGTCAGGGGTGGGTGCGCATAGCTCCTACTAAAGCAACTGCACTCAACCTACAGAAGAATAAGGAGACCTTTCACGAAGCTAAGGCTTCCTTTGATGAACCTACACTAGCAGGACCGCAGGTACCGCTGTCTAGGGGTGTACCGCAGCAAGTACCTTGTAGCGATAACCCTGAGCAAGCACAGCAGGCTACCACATCCGGAAGATGTGACGAGGATGAATCAACAGGAAGTATACAAGCCTTCCTGCACAGCTTCTTGAAACTCCTGAGAAATGATAAAGCTGTTGGTGAGCTACAGCGTATGATAGATCAGTGTCAGCAACCCTCTCTCTCGGACAGTGCACACCACGCTGTCCATAATATTACAAGACATGTAAGGACAGGAAGAGAGATGAAATTCACATCCTAGATCGGTGAGTTTGAAATGGATGAGGTTGTCTTAGACCTGGGATCAGAGGTGAACGTTCTAACCAAGCAGACATGGGAACAGATGGGTAGTCCTCAGTTAGCCCTATCACCTATCCACCTGAGATTAGCTAATCAGCAGCGAGTATCACCATTGGGTCGACTATCGCAGGTGCCAGTTGATATTGACGGAGTTTGTACTTTTGTGGACTTCGAGGTTATAGAAATCATTGGTGACAGTCAACCATATCCAGCACTACTGAGTATTGATTGGGAAATTGGCAGCAAAGCTGTCATTGACCTAAATAAAAGACAAATGACCTTTGAGGATGCGCAGATCCGGGTCATCGCACCGCTGGATCCTTACCAAGGACCTAGATATATCGAACCTATCCGAGCAAAGGAAGAGGCACATAATATGGAGAGTCTCTACCAGATGACAGCAAACCAGAATGACTATATCAATCCGACTGCAGAAGGGCATATTAGTTGGCAATGCGACAGATCATGCGCATCGGATTCGGATGTTGGTCTAGAAAACTGGTAGAACAGACTTTACGAAGTATCATCGCGCAGATGTGCGTTTATAAGTAAGTCACTGCGATGGATCGGTGCCGAGATCGCTGAGACTCCATCATATCATGGTCTGACAGACATCCAATATTTTCTCGAACAATTTGAGCAACAAACTCCCCCTGAGCAGAGGATAGCAGCTATGGACCTTGCAGTTAGAGCCACACCTGGAAGATGGTGGTATGCGCATAAAGAAAATATCGCATCATGGGATAACATCAAAAGACTGATGGCGATCAGATTTTCTGACGACAGAAGGTATGCTCAGCACAAGTACACAGGAGAAACTGACCCCAGGGTACACATTCAGATATGTGAACAGAACTGGTCGGACATTCCAGAGGATGAATGGGTTCACAGATTCATTCACACATTGGACACAATTCCAAGGAATTGGTATACAGAGACCGAGCAGCGCAAGGGAACAACCACATGGCCGCTTATGACAGACAGCTTCCTACTCACCTTTCCATTTGAGTCAGAACATCCAAGTGTTGCTCAGGCCCTAGATATCATCAAGACAAAGATTTTTGAGGATCACACTATCTCAGTACCAGTCCAACCTGAGTGGACTATCCAGCTAGAAGAGGCGTTGGAATGCTACAATTTCACATCAGAATTAGAGGAAGCAGATGAGGATCCTCGCAATACCAACATTCCAGAATCAGAAGGCACTCGCGAAGTGGAGGGACCACAGCTAGAGATTCCAGCGATCACCGAGCCCATCAAGATTAAAAAGATCAATATTGGCACAAACGAAGAACCTAAGTTTGCCTCTATTGGAGACTACTGGAATGATGAAACAGTTGGACAGATTGCAGATCTGCTACATGATTATCAAGACCTTTTTCCCACCAAGTTCACAGAGATGAAGGGAATAGTTGGAGACTTGGGAGTCATGAGGATACCATTAAAGGAGGATGCTAGACCAGTTAAGCAGCGTCCATACAGATTGAACCCACGATACAAAGAAAAGGTAAAGGACGAAATTGATAAAATGTTAATAGCAGGCATCATTGAACCAGTAGAGGAAAGCGAATGGGTTAGCCCTATGGTAGTGCAAGAGAAGAAAACAAAAGGGGACATAAGGATCTGTGTTGATCTGCGAAAACTCAACGATGCATCACTTCATGATCCATTTCCAACACCGTTCACTGATGAAGTATTAGACAACATGGGAGGACAAGAGGTCTACTCCTTCACTGACGGGTTTTCAGGCTACCACCAAATCAGAATACACCCAGAAGATCGATCCAAGACCACATTTGCAACAAAATGGGGCTCGTTCCAGTATACGGTAATGCCCTTTGTTCTTAAGAATGCACCAGCTATATTTTCTAGAGTAGTAGTTGCTGTATTTAAAGAATACATTCATAAATTCTTGGAAGTATATTTTGATGATTGGACTGTATTTGGGTTAATAAATAAGCACATAGGCGATCTAAGACTGATGTTAGAAAAATGTAGGCAGTACTAGATCTCTCTAAACTTGAAAAAATGTATATTCTGTGCACCATTTGGTATCTTGTTGGGTCACATTGTCTGCAGACAAGGCTTGATGGTAGGCCCCGCCAAGATCGCTATCATTGTAAACCTTCCAGCACCTAATTCAGTCAAGCAACTGAGGACAGTACTTGGTCATACCGGGTACTATAGAAATTTCATCAAGGGCTACGCAAAGATTACAGCGCCGATGGATAAATTGCTCAAAAAGGATGTAAAATTCCTATGGAACGACGAATGCCAGCAGAGCCTAGACATACTTAAGAAGAAGATGGTTACAGCACCCATCCTAGTATTNCCAATTCAGTCAAGCAACTGAGGACAGTACTTGGTCATACTGGGTACTATAGAAAGTTCATCAAAGGCTACACAAAGATTACAACGCCGATGGAGAAATTGCTCAAAAAGGATGTAAAATTCTTATGGAACGACGAATGCCAGCAGAGCCTAGACATACTTAAGAAGAAGATGGTTACAGCACCCATCCTAGTATTTCCGGATTGGACTAAGCCTTTCCATGTACATGTGCATGCATCTGGCATCGCATTAGGAGTCATCTTAACCCAGCCAGGAGAAGGGGATCTTGACCATCCCATCGCATATTCCAGCAGAAAGTTATCAACAGCAGAAAAGACCTACACCACAACAGAAAGGGAGGGTTTAGCTATGGTATATGCGTTGTAGAAGTTCATGCACTATCTATTGGGCGCCTCGTTTAAAATGTTTACTGATCATTCCGCATTGAAGTACCTAGTCAATAAACCAGTGTTAGGGGGGAGAATCTGCAGATGGTTACTCCTCTTCCAGGAGTATGATTTTGAAATCATTGTGAAACCAGGCAGACTGAATGCAGGACCAGATCATCTGTCGCGGTTAGACTCAGGAGAAGAGCCCAGTAACCTAGAAGACAATCTGCCATATGCGCCGTTGTTTTCCATACAGATTGCAGATGAGTACTATGCCGACATTATTCAATTCCTCACCACAGGAGTAGCACCTGATGACTTTACTAAACAGCAAAAGAAGCAGTTGGTTGTTAAGGCAGCAGACTTCACCCTCATTGCAGGATGTCTATACAAGTTAGGTCCGGATGAAGTTCTGCGCAGATGCGTGATGCCACACGAGAAAGACACTATTATCAAAGAGGCTCATTCAGGAACCGCAAGAGGACATTTTGCAGGAAAACTGACTGCGCAGAAAATTCTAGAAGCAGGCTTGTGGTGGCCTACACTGCATAAAGACACAAAGGACTTCTGCAGATGCTGCGATATCTGCTAAAGGGTAGGAAAACCCTCGTGCCGCGATGAAATGCCGCTGCGACCGCAGGTCACGCTGCGCGCATTCGACAAATGGGTTATCGATTTTGTGGGTCCAATCAACCCACCCGGGAAGCGCACTGGTGCGAGATACATCATCACTGGAACAGAATACCTCACCAGATGGGCGGAGGCCAAGGCAGTAAGAAATTGTGATGCTGCTACAGCTGCACAGTTCCTTTTTGAAAACATCATCAGCAGGTTTGGATGCCCAGTAATTTTGATGAGTGACCAAGGTACACATTTCTTGAATAGTACTATTGAGGCATTAACAGAAGAATTCCAGATCCAGCATCA
This sequence comes from Pseudotsuga menziesii, assembly GCA_001517045.1. NCBI lineage: Eukaryota > Viridiplantae > Streptophyta > Pinopsida > Pinales > Pinaceae > Pseudotsuga > Pseudotsuga menziesii. Next base: position 250,318 of record LPNX010858150.1, read on the forward strand.
TAAGAGCACTCCCTACCATCCGCAGGCTAATGGTACAGTGGAGGCCTTCAATAAGATTTTAGAAAATGCTCTCACCAAGATCTGTAATAGCCAGACGAATGATTGGGACCTTCGAGTTAACGTTGTCTTATGGGCATACAGAACCACATGCAAGAAACTTACGGGACACACACCTTTCAGCTTAGTATATGGACAGGAGGCTGTTATGCCTATGGAGTATATTCTTCCCAGCTTAAGAATCGCTCAGATTACCGAGATGACTGATACAGACACAGTCAAAGCAAGGCTAGCACAGCTGCTCGCCTTAGAAGAAGACAGGTTCATCGCCGGATTCCATCAGAAAGTGCAGAAGGCCCGAGAAAAAGCTTGGCATGACAGGCACATTAAGAATAAGATTTTCCAGATTGGAGACCTGGTGCTCCTTTATGACAGCAAGTTCATCAAGTTCCCAGGGAAGTTTAAGACGCATTGGCTGGGGCCATACCAGATCCAATGAGTCACAGAAGGAGGTGCCGCTCAGCTCAGCCAGCTGAACGGGGAGCTCTTGCCCACATGGATTAATGGCAGTAGACTGAAGCTCTATAGTGACAGCCTCCCCACCTCTCAGCCCTAGCATGAAAATTTTACAGAGTTGCAGATGTCCAGTGTAGTTGAAAGGAGGCATCGCACCGAGGAATGAGTCTACACTTAAAAAAAAAAAAATTGTTTACACTGTTTGTTTGCGCAGGTGATGCGGAGTTGCATCGCAGCAGTAAGACGTTTCCTCCTGCCACATACTCAGTTTGCAACCGACAGCGGGCTATTCAAGTCACTATCTGACAGGTAGTTAATGAATAAATGACCGGTATCCCCTACCGTATATTTGGCAGCAGTATATTAAATTTTCCCAGATTTGCTAAAATCTCTGACGAGACCGGAACCCGTACACACGCTTGGAGGAAAATTCGATCAGATTTTAGCATTTATTGAGGATTGAAGGACTGGTATGGTCTTATCCATGCCATTAATATGACCAGTGTACCCAATCTAGATGACCGTTATGACCAGGATTGTTGTATTTGGCACAAAAGCAGAAAGTATTCAATTGGGACAGTTACGCCTACAGAAAAAACCGAGCGCTGGAGAGTAAGTGTTAAGCATTCCCTGTGTCGAGCTAAGTTGTTACAGAGTGCTGTGATTCTCAGAAATTGCAACCATTGCACGTCCACCATTTTATGCTAAGTGTGTCCTATCTGAGGACGAGCCGCTGGAAAACATTTTGAGGAGATTTCAGCGTTACGGCCTTGCAGGAGCTATGGCGTCGCCATCTACAGCTAACCCGCCGAGCTCGTCCCGAACCAGAGAACAGCCGAAGACGAGAAGCCATTCCTAGCTCATGGAGGAATCCAGGTCTGAGAGGGAAGATGAAGTCCGTAGTTCAATGGACTACCTCATACCACGAATTGAAGGCGCTCCAGACATCAAACTTTCCAAGAGCGGTAAGCTTCCTGTGCCTATACCGCCAATAGATTCTCGAGTAAAGGAAAATGGCGATTTAGTAGGATATGCTGATGTTGTCAAATTTATTGATTACAACCTAGCGGACGGTAAGACATACCCTCACTTCAAGCCAGCTTCGTATCTTCTACTCGAGAAGAATCCAAGAACAGGCAGAGACGAATTCGTCCCCCAGCCGCATGTCCAGATCCTTGAGCAGTCAGGTTTGCTCAACGTGTTGAGACTACCCCATTTTGGGTGTATCACAGAGGTTAATGTTGTGGTGCGTGTCCTCCTCTCGTGTGTACATGGAGGCTATCTCTGGCTCGGTCACAAAATCGACCTCAATGTCGACTTGATACACTGCATTACTGGCCTGTCTAAAACAGGTAAATACCCCGAAATACAGGTATCAGGAAAGACCAAGGATTCCAAGCTGCCAGCAGCGCTCGTTAAAAAGTATCAGTTACAGCGAGGAGGCAGGGCTTATGATGTCATGAGCTTACAGAATGAGACACTCAGATTTACAGTCGGTCTGCTTGCAGGCAGATTGCTTACCAAGGTCCGACCAAAGGAAGTTACAGGATCGGTGATCCATCTGGCCATACAAGTTACCGAAGGCGAGCAGTTCAATTGGTCGTTATTTTTATTAAACATGTTTCAGGAAGATTGTTTGGCAGCCCAAGATCAAGCCAGTCACCCTTTCCACTTCTCGTGGCTGCTAATACTGTGTGCATTCGTTGCATGGAAGGAACCGCCCAACAGCCAGTTTCCGCAGATCCTAGGAGGAACACCCAGGGGTGTGCGCTATGCTAGTTTATGGGACACCAGCAGTCCAGCGAGGAAACAGGTAACGCAGTAGTATTGTATGAATATTATTTGATGTTGCAGAACCTTATCCAACAATCACCAAAGATCAGCACAGAGACTGTGGACGCATATGATAACCGGCTTAATTTTATGGCGGACAGCCATAGAATATACCTAAGGCCTAAAAGGACTAAAAGGGACGACTGGGCTCCCGGCTGGTTCAGAATGACAATGCAGGATGTCAAGAATTTCATCAAGGGTTTTGATGACCAATGGCGAAATGAATACGAAGATACCACGCCATTACCAATGGAGACCGACCAGACAGGCCCACCAGAAACAGGCAAAGACCCACTAGACACCGAGGCACGCCAAACAACAGAAGTACCGCCACAAATCCAGAAGAAAAGAGATATGCCGGAACAATCAGCAACAACGCCCTCTATAAAGGACGGAAGCCAGGATACCACAACGACGCAGGGGAAGAAGAAACAGAAAACTTCAAAACCAACTCTGAAGACGGCACTAACAGACGACGATTACGAACTCATCGCGACAAGGACATGTGATACACTCAAGGATTCATTTGATGAGGTGAAGCAATCACAGGAAAATATTAAGAGTGCCGTAGAAAAGCAGCTCCTAGACATACGAACAATTACAGAGAAGGCTGCCACGACACATGCTCCACCAGTAAAGGTACCCACTGCAGAAGCTTCAGTATCGGCGGTACCCCATGAGGAAAGCTTAGCAAAAGATCGCCTCAACATTGTGTCGATCCCACCAGGTAGTATCAGACTCTCGGAGACAACGGCAGACCCACCAGTCCAGTTCAAGCAACCCCTTGAGTTTAACCTCGCAGAGGTTCACATTGATCAGTTGCACTGAATCCAACAGCAGCTAAGTGCAGAGCTCAAGAGTAGGGAGCTTGTGACTTACCAGCAGAATGCGCAGCTAAAGCAAAAGAACGCAGCACTCGCCACCAGCTATCAGAAAAAGGTAGACGAGTTAAGTACATATCAGAACAAGGATCAAGAACTCTCCCAGGTACTACAGAATATTGCAATAGAACTCCCTAACTGCAACATCGAGTTCGCACTGCCTACCCCGGAGAAGCTACAAAGAGTCACAACAAGAGCAAAGGTTCTCAAGCAAACTGTAGCTAAGATGGATGAGAAAGTAGCCAGGATAAAGGCCGACCACGACATGCAGATCGCTGAGCTTGAGGCACGTCTACAAGACACCTCCCTTGCAGATCAGAAAGCTCAGGTGGAAGCATTTCGACTCACCTCTGCGCAGATACAATCGTGCATTGACGAAGCTCGAATACTACTAACAAATGCGATGAACACATGGGCTGAGTTAGATGAGCCACCACAAAATTTCGAGATCCAGCAGAGTATACAGCAAGTAGAGAACACAGCAGTGGCCATGAAAGAAGAAATCAAGAGCCTAGCAGCTCTTCAGAAGATGAGGAAGACGAAGGAGATAAACCAATTACAGCAAGAGGTGTAGCAGTTAAGAACAAAGGAGCTGCACATCACTGACCTGCTTCAACCTTTTCAGGAGCAAATCATAGAATTAGTTGACATGGTTGAGCAGAAGGTGGAGGAATTCATGACCACCAGAGAGAAAATTGAAAGAACAGAGGACTCCAAGATTGATCAAGCACTGCTTGATTCGGCAAAACAGAGTGCCAAGGAGATGAAGAATGAAGTCGCAGGACTTCAAGGCAGGTTACAGCATACTTCACAGGAGGCGAAGGATAAGTTGCAGCAGGAGAAGCCTGTTGCAGGTGGCTCGAGGACGAGCCACAAGTAAGTGTTAGGGGACTGTTGGAGCAGGATCCCGCAGCTACAGAAGAAGCTGCTAGTTTTGGCGAAAAGAGAGAAGTTTTGGCGGAAAGAGAGAAGTTTTGGCGGAAAGAGGACAAAGCAGAGCTACGATGCCGTAGCACGTTTCCAGCTGGAGAGCAGAGCCGAAAACCATGACTTTTGGGATAGAAAAGTCAAGAAGGCAACGGTACCCGAGCGGCCGAGAGAAGAAATCTCAACCACTGCATTGAAGGCAGCGGCGGAAGACAGGAGGGCTCAGCGACCCTCATAAATAAGAAGGAGCAACGAGGCTCAAGCATTGAAGGCGAAGGACAGAAAGAGAAGCGGTGCATAGTACCCATGGTCAGTGTCAGGAAGCATGGAAGACTGCAGAGAGCTGCGGTGTGACAGGAAGCGGCTACCTCAAGGACAAAGAGGACCGAATGTCACTATTTAGGGTTTGGGTTTACTATTGGGACAGGCCCACAGTGTTGTAATGGTGAGACCTTCAGGCTGCCTATAAAAGCTTGCATTTTTGTATTGTAAGGGGTTAGCTAATCAGTCAGTTAGTTAGTTGGTCAGTTGATAGTTTTGTAGACTTAGGAATCAGTCAGACAGACTGCGTTGTAACGATCCAGACACCTAGTTTGTTTGTGAGTCATTTGAGTCTGTATGTAACCATCCACAGAGAGAACAAAGAGGGAAGGATATATTGGAAGAAAGGCAACATAGAGATAGACCAGAGATCTAGAAGAGACCTCACGCTGCATATGCAGTGCAACAGACTGTGCTAACTTCCCTCAAGATATATAATAGAAGCACAGTTTGGTGGACGTAACTCCCATCCCGGGGGTGAACCACGTTAAATCTGCGTGTTATGTGTTGTATGAATGTGATTGTATTTGCTTATTTTTACTGGTTATTATGCATGTAATGTTAGTTGCAGTAGGTGAATGTATGTATTGTTCCGCTCATGATAATACAAGAGGATAGAGATAAGTTGAAGCATTTTTAGTAGGCTGTTTAAAGACTCCTTTACGTCTGTCTCTAATGACTGGTTACTCACAATATACTTCTGAGAAGTAGAGTTTCGCACATCGGCACAGTCAACGCTAAGAGCGCAAAGTCATAGTGGTAAGATATCGCAGAGAGGCGGTATTGCATCGGCAGAGGAGATGCGGTGCGCGATACTGCGAGCTGAGGGCTTAGCGTTGAGGAGAGGATGGGTGTTCCACGGTGCGCAGAGATGCGGTAAGGTTGGGAATATTGTGAGTAAGTGGAATTTGTGCGACGCGAGAGGAAATCTTGCGACTTGCGCAGGGTTAAGCATCGCACGGGTAAAAGTGCTGCGAGTAGAAGGGGACGTGCGATGCGCAGAGCTAGTTGATCTAGTGGCGTGCAGGAGTAAGAGGAAAGAAGTAGGATGTGCAGAACCTGGTCCAAGACACTTGAGTCTTGGCCAACCCATTAGATTCACTTCGGGTGAGACTTCAGATCACTTCGCGGTCTATCGCCGAAAGGGCCAGTGAGTTTTGGGTGTTGTTGATTAATTATAGTAAACCCGGGTCTGCCCATGCCATCAACATTGTTAGGTGTGCATTTTACTTCCTGTTGTGTCATAACACCATTAGTTGCATGGTCATTTTCCATTTTGAGTAATAAGCCAAATAAAATCAACGCTTAATGAAAATGGATTACACTATTTTCTTTTATAGGGTACAACAACAAGATTAGGTTTTAGGGTCTTGGAATAGTTCACTGTGAGTAAATTCTCCAAGACCACTAAACAAAACATGCATGTGTCTGTCCAGGCGAGAGTGTGAAATTCCTTGGTATAATTAGTGTTTCTCAGGATCCTCCTCTTACAAGGGAGTTAAGCATGAGGCAGTGTGAGCAGTTAATGATTAGGATGACCCCTGGTCATAACTGAGTAGCACCGAAGATATTTCCAGGATTGTATTCGTAAGGGGCTCTTTTGAGAGTTCTGGGCTTTTCTACCCTACCCATACGGTCAATCCCACCTGCAACTATCCTCCTGAGCATTGATTATATTGAGGTGACCTTAGTTGCCTTACCTAGGTTATTGAGGCCGTACTTCGCAGAGGTTATTCTGCAGGTGTCCTCACCAAGTTGGGGTCGGACAGCACGGTCGCTATATGCATTGAAGCTAAGGGCCATAATAATTGGTTACGAACCTCTGCTTGTTGTGTATGGGAGTATCAAGCCTCTCCTAGGCGACACATACCTACTTCATTCGGGAGCTCACATATCCTACCCTTGTTTGCTTATGATTTGCCTTTACATTATATAGTTGTATGCTCTGTGCATGCTAGTTTTCCTAGGGTTTGCGTAATTAGAAGAGTCTTTTTCATTTTTTGAGTCATTATGGATTCAGGTGCGGCACTTCATTGTTCTTGTCATGTAGCATGAATTTCACCTTCTACATCTCCTCCTCCTTTGGGAGAGAGAAACAAACAGTCTGGGCGGACTACTTCTCACATTGATTCACACACGATGGAAGATCACGAGGATGAGATTCCTAATATGTCTTCTCCACCTCATGAGGTTGGGAAGGAAGATCCTACTCTTGTATATGATCCTTCACCTGATATACCTTCACATTCCGATTATGATCCCTCATTCACAGGTCGCCGGTATTGGATTCCGGGCGACGAGACTCATCATGAGCCTACAAGCACTTGTTATGTTATTTATGGCATTCCTGATATCCTTGCACATGATCTGGCACATCATACTGAGTCAAAAATTGAACCTAGCACTACGCTTAGGGGAACTCCTATTCCTTTCCATGTAGAGATATTTGGGAGCACTAATCACATTACACCTTCCATCCCGGCGGTGGAAGCTACCTCGCATGCCCGTCCCAGACCTAATTTTAGTAATCATATTTAGATACCAAAACTGTGGTGAGTGAACATAGGGAACACCACTTACATCCCTTCACATGTCCCTTCGTCCTCTATTCCTACTCCTTCGAATGCATTTTTGACAAGCCTTCCTCCCCCTCATTCATGTGTTCCTTAAGGCTGGAATGTTGCTACTAGTCATGTTCATACCACAACTACTCGTACAGCAGTGTCTCAGATTCAAGTACCTCTTGTTGTCTCAGGAGGTCACATTCCTGTTTCTAGATCGTCTTATGGTCCATCGCATGGAGTTCCCCATATTCCTACTTATGGAGCTTCTCATGGGACATCTCATGGGGCATATTATGGAGCTTCTCATGGACAATCCTATGGACCGCAATATGGACAAAGTTATCAACCTTATGGGTATGGGTATCAACAACCCACTTACTCCTCTAATTATGGCTTTGTAGCATCGCATAGTCAAAGTACGCAACATTATAACGCTTCCATGCCACCCTAAACCGGTCAAATAGGAGGAGGATATTATGTCCATGGCCATGGTGTTTATAGTAATCAGCCTTATGTGAACCAAAACTATCAGGGAGCATGGCATAAACTTACTCAACCTAGGCTCCCTTTCCTTGCAATGTTAAATTTACCTAACTTGTTGAGACTAATGAACGATCCGGTATCTCATGACCTGGCTTGGCCGGCTGTCCCTAACAAACTTCCATAAAAAATTCCCAAATTCGAGGGCAAACCAAGAGAAGACCCTAGTGAACATGTCACTACCTTTCACCTTTGGTGCTCTTCAAATTCCTTACAAAATGATTCGATCCGTTTAAAGCTATTTCAACGCACCCTCACCAGGCCTGCAGTGAAATGGTACATAGAGTTACCGAGAGGGGCATTCGTTTTGTTTGATGACCTTGCTATGACTTTCCTCAATCAATTCCAACTACTAGTGTGTTACGACATTGGTACAGAACTCTTGTCGACATTTCAGAAATACAAAGCCACGCATATCTCAGACCATATCCAAGAGTGGCGTAGACAGAAGAGGTTGATTAAAGCTTTCATATCGCTGGAGTTTCTCCTTGAGTGGTTCCTTAAATCATTATTGCCTTACATAGCGAAGGATGTTTCTACATCCAAAGTTCAGAATGGGGAACAAGCAATTTTTAGGGCACAGGAATTGGATTTGATTTATGCTCAATCCGGATTATTATATGAGATCATTCCTAATGCTCTGTGTTCTAGTTTCGACCCCAAGGTCAAACCTGGACCACATGCTGATGGCATTGTGGGTTGTATGAGTACCAAACCTACAGATTCGGTTGTGAAATGGGTGAGTCAATTGTTTATCAACCAATATACCTCGGGACAAGCCACGGCTTCATCTCAACCCACCCAAACGGTGAATGTGCTTTTTGTGCAATTGTTAGACCAGAAGGGTAACCAGCAGCCTGAAAGGAATAAGAAAAAGGGTAAAAACAATCATAAGGGTGGGAACAAGAATGAAAATTCCAATTTTAATGACAAGAATGACCGTAATGCTGGGGGGGACAAGAATTCTAAACGTAAGGTTAATTTTCCTTGCAAGTTGCATAAGGATGACCACCTCACTCACTTGCACCCTCGTATGGAAGATGCCTCGAGGTTCATAGCACAGGGCCCAGTTGTGCTGACCAATCGTTTACCCCATAATAAAAACATGAAATCGAGGACCCATGATCTGTCTGGTGGAGATCAAGACCCACTGGAAGCCAATACTTGTCATGGTTGCATCAACATGGTGCGTGCTACTAAGGTTGTGACTCGGGCAAAGGACTATGGTTCATCACAACCAGACCTTGGAAAGGAACCTACTCCACCTGAGATTCCTTTGCATATTGAAAACCCTATGGATAAACCTAAAGTTGCACCTCACATTCCTAAGGGAGTCTTAAATCATTTGGGGTACAACCCTAATGCCCGAGCCACCAAAAACTATTTTGTTGTCGAGGATTTGGGCCATACTCCTTGTGTGATGTCTATGCTTGAAGTTCTTCAGAGTTGTCCTTCGCAAGGAAAGGCTTTGCTTTCTACTCTTAGGGGTTAATGATCATAACTCTTCTTCTGTCATCAAATTTGAAACCATGGGACTACAGCCTTGCTTTCCTTACTACTTGTCTCTCTTTATTCATGTAGAGTGTCTTAACATGACCATCAAACGCATTGTGATTGACGAAGGCACTGCTGCTTCCATGATGTCTTTGTCATGTTGGAAGGGTTTGGGTTCTCCCGAGTTGTCTAAATATACTACCATGGTGATTGTCTTTGATGGTAGATCATTTTGGCCGCACGGAATTCTTCCTTCTCTTAAGGTCCATTTGGGAGGAAAGACTGTCATGATCGAGGTCGAGGTGGTTGATGCGCCCCTTGATTACAATCTTTTACTGGGTCAGAATTGGATGTATAGTATGCAAGTCATAGCCTCTTCTCTATTTTGAGTTGTATGCTTTCCATATAATGGGAATATTGTTACGATTGATCAGACATCATTCAAAAATCTGACTGTTAGTGCATCATCGGGAGCCTCTATCCCGATTATCGATCATTCTCAGCCGAAAACTGGGAGTGTGGGTGTTGGCATGTATCCATCCCTTATGGGGACTTTTAGTTGTCCTACACCCATCCTTATGATCGGATTCAGTTTCAATGGGGCTTCATCTTCATTGAATTTGATGTCTTTTCGCACTACCCATATGGAATATCCTTGGATTCTTCCTACACCGATTCCTTCAAACAGACCTATTGAAATGGACATGTCGTTGCCTACAGCAGTGATAGCATATCAAGTGAATCTTGAGTGTGTTGCAAAGCCTAGTTCTTCCCCTTCGCGGATGAAGGAGGAGGACCCGTATGTGCTTCCTCCATGGGAAGTTGAGTCTTCTCATGCACATGATTTTCTTGATAGTGTTTTTCCATCAGATGAAACTATTATTGAGGCCATGACTGGGGTTGAGCCACCTTGGGAAGAGTTACATCATAGATCCTATTTTCTTCCTGAGCTTGACTATTTGGAGCGTGAGGACTTTAGGGAGATTCTTAGTGAGAGGATTGGTAGTCCTGTGGTTCCATTGAGCTCTCCTGGTCCATTGGTTGATGGGACCATGGTGAATATATACCCTACTATTCCAATCAATATCTCTCGTGATCCTAGCAAGATTGAGAATGTCTATATTGGGGTAGAATGTTCCCATGCTGAGATTCAAGAGTATACCAAGCTGTTCAAAGAGTTTCATGATATCTTTGCTTGGTCATACAAGGAAATGCCAGGTATCGACCCTCGTATTGTCGAACATGAAATTAAGACCTATCTGAATGTGAAGGCTATTCGACAACGCTTTCATACGGTGAATCCTAGAAAAGCACCCATGATTAAGGCTGAGATAGAAAAGTTGTTAAATGCCAATTTTATCTATCTCGTTCCCTTGACATAGTGGGTTTCAAACCCCATTCCGGTTTATAAGAAGCAGGGAGCGACCCGTATATGCACTGATTTTCGTGACTTAAATCATGCCTGTCCTAAGGATAATTTTCCCACACCATTTATTGATCAAATTTTGGATGAGTGTGCGGGAAGCAAGGTATTTTCCTTTATGGATGGATTTTTTGGATATAATTAGATTCAAATCAAACCCAGGGACCAACATAAAATTGCATTTATTTGTCCTTGGGGTACGTTTTCATATCAGAAGATGCATTTCAGTATTAAAAACACCGGAGCCACATTTCAGCATGCTATGACTTTAATCTTCCATGATCTCAAATTGATCATTGAAGTCTTTTTGGATGACCTTGCTATTCATTCTTGCCTGAGAATGTGCCATCCCTACCATTTGAGATTAGTGTTCGAAAGACACCGTCACTACTTGGTTAGGTTAAATCCGCATAAGTGCATCTTTTTCGTGAAGTCTGGTCGCTTGCTAGGGTTCATTGTCTCCAAGGAGGGTATAAGAGTCAATTTAAAAATTGAGGCAATACTTCAATTGTCTCCCCCGAGGAATATTAGACATCTTCAATGTTTGCAGGGCATGGAAAATTTCTTGCAGAGATTCATGGTTAACTTTGCCAATTTGACTAAAGGCTTTATGCATCTTTTGAAGAAGGACACTACATTTTTCTGGGATGAGCGAGCCCAAGAGTCCTTTGATGTGCTTAAGCGATCCTTAGCATTGGCCCCTGTGATTAGTCCACCCGACTATAGCCATGAATTTTTGTTTTATGTAGCCGCATCCATGGAGACGATTGGTATGGTTTTGGTTCAGGAGGATGAGGAGTTCCATGAGCATGTCATATATTATTTGAGCCAAAACCTAGTAGATGTAGAGATCCGTTATTCCCATGTGGAGAAACTTGCCTTAGCTACTATTCATGTGATTCAGAGATTGAGACACTACATTCTCCTTCGCCAGACCTTAGCGGTATCCCATGTCAATCCATTTCAGTTCATCCTCACTAGAAGGATGATTGGGGGAAAGTATAATAAGTGGATTTTCATTTTTCAATAATTTGATCTCGATTTTGTTCCGGAAAAATCGAAAAAATCATTGATTTTTGTGAAGCTTATTTCTGATTTCCCAAGCGAGGAGGAGGAAGAAGTTTGTGAGGATACGTCTGTTGATGAGCAAATTTTCCTGATCTCAACTTTGGATCCATGGTATGGGGATATCATCATATATTTATAGACATTGAAGGTCCCTACTCACCTTTCATGGGATGAACGATGATGATTACGTCACGTATCCAAGAACTACCTTATAGTGGATAACACTTTGTACTGTCGTGGGGTAGATTCCATTTTACGTCATTGTTTAACTCATGAGGAGGCTAAGCTTGTGATGAATGATTGCGATGGAGGGACGTGTGGTGGTCATTTATCTGGCCTTTCTACAGCCCAAAAAATCTTGAGAGTGGGTTATTTCTGGCCATCAATCTTTAAATATTGTCTCAACGCGGTCAAGAAGTGCCACCCTTTCCAGGTGTTTTCATGCAATATGCTCTCACATCCTACCCTGTTACATCCGATTATTACTATTGGTCCCTTCGCCAAGTGGGGGCTTGACTTCATAGATTGCAACCTAGCTTTAGCTAGGGGGCATCATCATATTATAGTGGTTGTTGACTATTTCACGAAATGGGCTGAGGCTATTCCAACGGTTAAATCCGATGGTGAGACAGCCATGCATTTCGTATTCAACCAGATCATTACTCGATTCGGTATTCCAAAGGAGCTTGTCACTTACCATGGTAGGCACTTTCAGAATTGAATGATGGAAGAGTTGGCCTTGAAGTTAGGGTATAAGGAAGAGCATTCCTCTTCTTATTACCCTCAGGTGAATGGATAGGTTGAAGTAGTGAACAAATCACTTAAGTCCATTCTCCAACGAACCATCGCACAAAGCAAAACGAATTGGCATATCATGTTATATCCTACTTTGTGGGCTTATAGGACCGCGGTTAATACTACCACAGGTTTTTCTCCATATCAGCTCGTACATGGAGTGGAGTCTGTCTTACTAGTTGAATGTGAAATCCCTTCTTTGAAGTTAGCCATAGAGATTTTACCAGACACTTTCGCATTGGAGGAACGTTTGTTCCACTTAGAGCAACTTGATGAGCAGCGCTGAGATGCCTTAGTGGCTCTAGAAGTAAATAAGTGTCACATTAAAGTCCAATATGATAATTCTATCCATCCGAGGACGTTTAGTGAAGGTGATTTGGTCTTTTTATGGGATCAAGCTAAAGAACCCTTGGGGGAAAGAAATTGTAATCCCATGTGGCATGGTCCTTACGTTGTCAAATGTGTGCTAGAGAAGGGCGCCTATGAGCTAGTGGATTATGAAGGGATAGCCTTGGAGGAGCCTAGAAATGGGCTCTATCTTAAAAAATACTATGCATGATCTTCAGCTAGGGATGATTGTTGTATATTATTGTACATTTTTTTGCATAGTTAGGTTTTCTTATGGTGATCAGGTTTGTTTTTTTGCTTTCGTTTCTCATGACATATGTCAATGGAGTCTTCCGCTTACATAGGATTTGTTGATGGTGCTAGCTACCACACTCAACACTCAACCTCTACTGCTTGGGTGATTTATACTCCTACGGGTCAAGTATTGTCTTTAGCGGCATATGTTTATGACCTTCTTCGAACAATGTTGCTGAGTATAGTGTTGTTGTCGATCTATTACGGGATGCCATTTCACATGGTCTCCTCTCTCTTGAGGTACATCTTGATTCACAGTTAGTAGTGTCACAGCTTAATGGCTTGTATCATGTTAGGGATCTAAAATTATTATGAAGATTCTTACGTGTGATATTGTTACAATGACAATTTGACAACATAACATACATACATGTTCCACGAATTTATAATCAAGTTGCTGACTCATATGCTAACTATGTGTTAGATTAACATTTGTTTCACAGACCATAAGCACATCACAAACATACATTTTTACACATGTAAATAAATAAAATCGATCATCATAAAAAAATTTCATTAAACATTCAAAAAGTGACGTCATAATACATAAGTGTCATAATACAAAAATGGGGCTTATGAGCCACCAAAATATAATACACAGTAGTACAAAAATGAATCACTCTCAGGTCTCTAAGCCTATGGAGGAGGAGGGGGCTTCTAATCATGGAAGCACACCACGGCTCTAACTAGTCGTCAGAATAATCAAACCCATCCTCATGGTACTCCAACCACCTAACGTTGCATGGCCTCAGGAAAGTCCTCGACTTGCGCCATGGGTACCCAATGTGTTAATCGTACAAATTTTGTGTGGATGCTTTGGAGCATCCGCTCCGCATCCACAACCATGACGTCATCTCCTCTTTCCCTCCATTTATGACAAGGGAATCCATCAAGCCGCCATGGTCCAACATCTGCATACACATGACAGATTGTCACTATGCATCGTCACACAAGAACATGTCTTTTGAGTCTATATATCAAAAAACACAAAAAAATTAAATAATTCAAAAAAATTTAAAAAGAGGGTTGGGATTCGTTACCAATATCATTGTATGCTGCTCCTGGTGGTAGGGGCATGTCAGGATCTCCTCGGAAATCTATCCCCGCATAGAGGTAATCATCGATGGCAACTATCTGCCACCACCACCATGGAAAGAAAATAGCTGGGTAGGGGTTAGACACCCTACCTCCACCCAGTCTGCGCATCGCATCTACCCAACGTCATTGGGCCGGATCTCAAACCCTGCGAGGAGGAATTTCAACTCTAGGGCTTATCCCTGGAACACGCTCAAAGAATAACGTGCTCAGTATACTGCCGAAACCGAAGTTTTGTACCCTACCCATCTTGCATTCACTGAGCTTCTTCTTCATGTTTCTCAATAGCGTAGTGCTCCAGTCATAAACTGTAGGTCTCATGCACTCCACTACATAGAACATCAATGGTCACGAGTCTTGGTGGAGTGAGGCTAGGCCGGCTATCCTACCGAGTGCCAATAGTATGGCTTTCAGCCCTAGCTCCTGAATGGAGTTTGTCGGGATTTGACTCCCAACATTTTTTGTGTCCAAAAAACAATATACAGCAATGTACTCATCAATGGTAAGGCCACCTCTGGGCTCGCGAGAGCGTAGGTTCACCACCTCTCCCCATAGAGACAATACAGTAATGAAATATATGTCCTCCACCTCTATAGTGAGGGAAATCCCATCGATCTGAAAGGACTCTAAGTCAGAATCCTAGTAGTCTACTAGCATCTGTAGCAATATTGATTTGTCCCTTAGGCTTCCAAGACACCAAAAATTATATAGCCCACATGCACGGAGACCTTGTTGAGCCATTAGATCACCCCATACAGCCTCTTCTACATCCCCATGTTCTCTCTCCCTCCATTATATAACCATCCTGCACATTAGAATTGAGTTTTGGTTAATATTTTCCTTAAAAAACCATGATTGCAGCTACATACATGACTGTTTACAAAATAGTTGCGTATGTACGTGGGTTTGGGCATTTGTTTCATGTATAACCAACCCTATACGCGAAAAAAGCCCCGATTTCCATGTGGGCTGAAATGACCAACTTAGACTGGCCTAGAAATTAAATTTGACCATGGAAATTGATAAAATTTGCATGAAAATGGAAGAGCAGGGAATGAGAAGTTACCTGGAAAAAACGGTGTCGAATTTCATCGAACGAAACTCCCAAAATTCGTGTTTGAAGTTCTGAGCTCAATTGGGTAAAAATTTCAAATGATATGTAATTTTTGAATTTTTTACTATTTATAGAAAAAATTTCAAATTTTTGAAAATTTTTACCCTTTTTCTTGCTGTTTTAGAAGTGACATGATGTGAATGGTAGAGCTTGACCTTACATGGGTGCCCTCGTTAGCTCTTGGTTTGGATTTGGTGCCCATGCCGATAGTTTGTCCTTTAGGGTGTGGGAGTCCGTTGTATAGTATCACCATGTCTTTTCGCAAGAGCCTCATACTCCTCTTGATCTTTTTGCTGGCCTGTTTCCCTAGGACTCCCTTATGTCAAGTTGTAATTGCATTATCATGAGCTTTTCCTGCCTCATTGAGCCTTATGTCGGCTTCCTTGACTTTGAGTATCAGTTATATAGCCTGAGCTTGTCTCATGTCTAGCCACGTAGAGCCATTTTATATATCCTTTGCAACTTGATTCCCCATTTTTACTAGGAGGGGACCTTCCCCTAAGTTTCATTATCCTACACATTTGTCCTTGCATTGAGCATAGGTATGTTCTACTGCTTGGAACTAGTTTGATTTCCCCATGACACTCGTCTCCTCCTAGTCTGTAACTATAAATCACTTTTATTCTTTTTCAAGGTTTTCAAAATATTTGAAAAAGTCCAAAAAAATAAAAATAAAAAACAAAAAGCTTGACAAGAAAAGATGTTATCTTTGGCAGCAGTTGAGTCATGTCGCCTTCGAATAGAGCACTGTATATCACATCTGTTGGTTGGGTTAATAGTTTGACTTTAGAAGATGTACTCTTTTCTCTAAGTTTATCTCCACCGAGTGGTTAAGCTTCCAGTCCCTATGGAGCCTATGTCGATGCCTCATGTGTCATAGAGATGTCCCTATTTTGTATATCAATTCTATGCTGCCTACATTCAGGCACATTTATGCTCTTGTTCGAAGGAAGTTGAATCCTGAGTCAGCCATTCCTAAGTTCTCTTGACTTTGCATGTCGACCATTCTCGGTACCATTACTGGTTCGTGCATGTTATGATCGATTCCTTCCACATTATACAGCTTTGTTGAGTACCTCATGTTGGATGATGGGGGATTCCTTAATGCCCTCCTTCCGGTGGATTTCATCCCATCGACTTCAAATCATTTATGCTGGGATAGGAATCTAGAGTCATTTTTTAGTGCCTTGAGACTTGCAGTCATCAGTGGCAAGTTCTCTCACCATCGACAGTTTTTGGGAATACATCAATGTCCCATGATCGATGGATTCTCTCAAGTGTTTGACCTCAACACATTTATTCACACTTGTTAGTTTGCACTCTAATACCTTGATTCCCATTTTCATTATCGGTGGGTGATCTCATGTCCGTTAATGGTATACATCAATTACCGATAATCAAACGATGGACTACTATGTTTGACCTCGACACCTCTATTCACATAGTAGGACATTTGTAGAGGATTGTGTAGAAGACCTTTCAGATTAGTGGCATTTCATATATGCTACCTCCTTGATCATGCCAGTGTCCATGATATTTCATCTCTCGTGACTTGATTCCAGTATATGTCAGATGTTTCCAACCATTATGGAGATCTTGATCCATTTTATATCTTCAGCTTTCATGGAGATCATGATCCTTTGTATATCTTCATCATGGAGATTCTGATCTACCTATATTGTACGTGGCAATGACCACACATGTCATATTTTGTATCATGCATGTTCATGGCCATTGTACTCTTATGTATCCAGGACTACTACATCTACTTGTAGTTATATGCAGAGTTTGATCATTGTATTGTACTGATTGGATGGTTGGTTCTTCCACTGGGTTCTTCATCACTCTACTTCTGGGATGGACTTAAAATGTATTTCGGCCAGTGTATGACCCCTCTAACCTCACACATTAGGGGGCATCTGTTATAGCTGATTTTACCATACATGGTGTATCACACCTTTATGGCCTTCCCTGTCCCTCTGCAGACTCTTTAGACTCCATGGACCATTTTTGTACCTTTGATGTTTCCAAGATCATCCCTAAAAACATGCATTATTTGCCATACGCGACTTTTAATCCCTTTCTCGCGTATATACGTGGATATGACCCTCAAACCCGCGTACATAGGGATGTGTGCAAAAGGCCAAATGATTTTGGAGTTTTCCTTGATTTGGTCCGAGTCACTTGTCTCTTGCCCTTCCATATGCCTTGAGATCGCTCGGATTTGACCTTCCATTACCCCATTGAAGACCTATATAAGGAACCCTTTGGATACATTAAAGGGAGAGGAATTGAAGAGAAAGAAAACTATAGGCCATTGTTGATCCAGATTATACTTGAGTCTACATCCCTTTGTCCCTTGGAGCAATTTGTGTTCTTCCCAAGCTTACCTTTACTTGTGATCTTGCTATTGAGAGATGGAGGATTGAAGTGGTGGAGGACGGTTGTCACTATTGTAATCTCTGATTTATATTAATAGAAATATCTTTTCCAGTCCAATAATGTGTATTAAATGAGTATTGAATCCATGGATGCTTTTAAATGCTTATATGTTATTGATTATATATGCTAGAGTAGGTCTAACACAATTATATATAGAATGCTTGTCTTGTTTGCTGAGTGTTGAGATAGAAAACTATCAATACAAACAAGAGTGGAAAATCTCAACGGGGATCTACATCAAACATCTGGAATAAGGTATGTGTCGAGATCCTTTAGTGTTAGATATTTGGTTTCTCTTGCATATAGGAAAGGATTGATTTCTGAAGTCACCCTGTCTGTTGTGGTACCCCAAGCCATAGGAATTCTTCTCTGTAACACCAGCATCCAGGATCGTGAGTAAGTCTATCTTGGCAACCCGTAATTCACAGGATTTCACACTGGGAGTTCTTGTGGTACCTTGAAACGCCTACCCTACCTCTGATTCCCTGGGATGTGTTGACTCCCATCTAGCTAATTGAGATGATATTGCACCTACCTCTGGGTCCATCAAAGACTCCTCCTATCTCCAGGCCTACCCCTCTTTCTCCAACATAGACTAGGGGCATGGCCACCAAAACCACAACCAATACCATTTACATGATCACTAGCACCAGTATCCCATCAACCATGGAAGATCCACCAGATCTACCCCGGCACCACTTACGCGATGACGGAGAGATATGTAAGACCACCTCTAGTTTTACCCCATCCTTTTTAAACCATAAATACCATATTATGTCACCCTACCTTGCCAATGACCTTCGTCTCAGCAAGGGGGTATACATCTTCGCTGACTCAGAAGGTCACCTCTTGAAGAAGATGCACAATGGGCTCTACCTCAAGAGATCCTATGCTTAATACCACCACTATGAGTCCCTTATAGCGTAGTCTTTTGCTTTTTGTTTTTAAACATTTTTTACCACAATTCAAGGGAAGAACCATTAGCTGCTAATCCAAAGTCACCTGGAACCTATTCGAGACACCTCTCACACCTCTAGGCTCAAATTTCATCCTCTATCTACTAATGAGACCATCGTCTCATGTTTAACAAGCAATTTTCGGGACCACTTCCTAAAATTCACCTTGATTTATGAGCCACATCATTGTGATGTAAGTGTCTCCAGACCTGTACTTGCATCACACTTTCCTACCGCCACTCATGCAGGTTCCCGGGACACCTCCCGGAAGGTGTGTCATTTCATTTCAACATATAGCTGTCTAATTCAACCACTGCACCTTATGCGGGTTTTTGGACCATCACCCAGAGGATGAATCATTTTTGTTGCATGCATTTATACTACCTCCATATTTGCACTCACATCACATGTAGTCAAGTCCATCCACCACAACTCACACACATCTATCCTGACCTTTGTCCGAGAGCCACCTCAGTTTGAGTGCCTCTACCACACCGATTCGCATGCCTCTGCCATTATCTATCCCATGCATATATTGGTATGTTTAAGAGCCACCTGCTCCATCCATACTACACGGATGACCTTTGGACCACTGTCCACTGTCCCGACATCAAGGCACCACTAGTGCCTCCTCGATCGGTTTATTAATCTTGTACATTGATCTAGGAACAAATAATCAATCTCATCAAGAAATAATCAACAAATAACTTAGAAATGGTGTTAATTAGAACCAAAATGGTTTCCTCTCTGTATATTAATTAAACAATGAATAGTTACAATAACAATGTCAAGCAATAGCTTGAATCAATGAGGAATTCAAATACCAAAGGAGGTCATTCGAATTCAATGAGTGAGTCTAGCTTAACTAACTGTAAGCCATTGGTTCACACTCAATTAACCACTTGACCAAAACCCTAATTGACTCACCAAACCCTAACTGAATTCGAAGTGCACTAAATGACTGAATCTCAACTGAAAGAGATCAAACACATGTCATAGCAAGCCAACCATCAAGTGCTAGTGCTCCAATGACTTCAATGAACCCCGATGAGGTTAACTGAAGTTGAACTGATCATCAGAAGTTGGTGGAGGCACCCTTGTTGACTCTAGATCATTAAATAATAATAAATAATCATTAAATAATATATTTAATGAGAGGAGGCACCTTAACTGACTGGTTGAATGGATTGTAACCACCAGTTAGCAATTAGGTGCATTAATATCACTCAGATCACCCCCAGATTGCTCCAGTTAGCCTCCTTGAGTGTAGGAGAAGGCTAAGTTAGCCTCCTTGACTGTAGGTAGGTGTGGGTGTGACTGGATGATGTCAATTAATGCTCTACTGATGTCAATTAATGTCAATTATACTTAGGATAGTGGTTTAACTAGGCCAATTTGACCAAAAAGAGTGTGTATGGTGGTAAATGTCTCCAACACCCCCCCTTAATCTATACTCAGGAAGAGTTAGAAAACATAGATGCATAAAAATGATAAGGCCCTAGAAACAAAGGCCAAAGGTCACCCTGTACAATAAAGTAACTACTTAATATAACCAAGGAAACGGGGAAAACCTCATGGGGAAAATACCCCCCCTCAAACTAAGCAGTAAATCAAGAATTGGTTCTTCTATGCAGCAACATCCTGAGACTGTGCATGTGAACCTATGAATCCAAACTAAATGAATATGTCTAGAGGAATCTTCCACTTTGGAAGAAGAACAATGCACTCAACTGAATCAGAAATATAAACAGTTGCATGGTGAAAACTGGACCCATGTAGAGCAGCTGAAATCATCTGAAGAAAGAGCAAAGGTTCTTGAGGATTTCAACCATGTGTGGAAAACTCAAGAAACTGATATTTTGCATCCTTGAACAAAAAACCATGAGTGGTAAAATCAGCCCCAATTTTTAGAAGCAAGTGTCCAAGCAGATGCAGAATGTCTTCCTCTTTACTAGTTCTGTGAGGAGATGAGCATGTGACCAAAGGTAGAGAAGCCCTGGGACTCTGGAGAGAAAATGATTGAGCTCCATAATCTGATATAGCTTCAGAAATATCTAATTATTCACAAAATAAAATATCAGAAACCTCATAAGAGGAAACTAACACCAAATACCCATCAGCAAAATTGAAGAAGAACTGCGGTACTTGATTTTTCACACCGGAATTGGTGAGAGAAGCTACAAGCATGAAAGAAAGCTCTTGGATTTTAAAATATGAACCAAATAATATCAGATCAGAAATTAAATCATATCTAAATAAGTTCACAATAGATCCAAAACTATGAAATGAAATCAAATCCCTAGCAACAGTTTCAAAGGAGACTTGTGGTACTTGTTTCTTCACACCGTTGATGAGAACAGCTACAAGTAGTACTGAAGGTTTATGAACCTAAAATTTTGAATCAAGAAATATCAGATGAGATCCAAATAAGACCATATCAGATCCAAAATTATGGTCAACCAAGACGGTGGATGCACAGTTGTCTTTTTCTTCAAAAATCTGAATTTTGGTGCATGCAATCCTGCAGGATTTTGCTGGAAGATCTAGATCATGGGGAGCGAATGTGTCACTCTTATAATATGATATTTCTTCCAAAATATACAATTTTTTACATATTTTCACACCAGAAGCAACATTAGAGGGAGAAAAATCAAATTTCTCTTCAATTTCGGAAGCAATTACTCGTAAATTTTGCACAGAATTCAAAGGAAAATCACCGGTAAATGTTTGCATGGAAGTGCAGCAGTATTTTTCTTCAATATCAGAGATTTGAATTTCTTCTTTTGTTTCAGCAATATGAGGAGATGAGATATTAGAGATCTGATGAACTTTTGGAGCATCAGGAGAAGGAGTCACTACATAGAGACTTTCTTCAATTCAAATTGAATGTGTAGAAGATTATGCTTCATCTTCATCTTGAACAACTTCATCAGAGAGAGTAGAGGCTAATAATTTTTAGTAAAGAACTCTTGTGGTGCTGGATGTGATCTCCAAAGTTCTATTATGATCCTCATTGTGCTTGCCAAAGGTTCTATCCAATTTTTTCCAGAGATCCTTTGGGTATTCAGTAGAACCAATAAGGTAGCGCAAGCTAGGAGAAAGGGCCAGACATATTGCTCCAAAATCTCTATCACCATCATTTAGCCAGTCATTCTCATTCTCATAAAACTCTTTTCCAAGTCCAATAGACACCTCATAGAGACCTTTTCTCTTCAGAGATGCAATCATCTTCAACTTCCATTCTGAATAGCTTGTGAATGGGGTGAGAAGAGGGACTGATGAGTCCATTCAAAGTTGTACCTATTAAAACCTACAAATCACAAAAAAAAGGGCACCGTTAGGTCAGAAATCCTGCACATTTTAGGCTTTCATCACACCGAGCATAGTCAATCAAGCAAGCTTGATCAACAAGTTCTTTACTTGGGGTATTAAGTGGTAAGCCTTGGCTCAAATTTCATGGAGAAATCTGTCAAAAAGCTATTTTTTGAGAGATATATCTTCGTCGCACCGTATGCTCTGATACCATATTAATCTTTCACATTGATCTAGGAACAAATAATCAATCTCATCAACAAATAATCAACAAATAACTCAGAAATGGTGTTAATCGGAACCAGAATGGTTTCTTCTCTGCATATTCAATAAACAATGAATAGTTACAATAACAATGTCAAGCAATGGCTTGAATCAATGAGGAATTCAAATACCAAAGGAGGTCATTCGAATTCAATGAGTGATTCTAGCTTAATTGACTGTAAGCCATTGGTTCACACTAAGTTAACCACTTGACCAAAACCCTAATTGACTCACCAAACCCTAACTAAAGTCGGAGTGCAATAAATGACTGAATCTCAACTAAAAGAGATCAAACACATGTCATAGCAAGACAACCATCAAGTGCTAGTGCTTCAATGACTTCAATGAACCCCGATGAGGTTAACTGAAGCTGAACTGATCATCAAAAGTTGGTGGAGGCGCCCCTGTTGACTCCAGATCATTACATAATAATAAATAATCATTAAATAATATATTTAATGAGAGGAGGCACCTTAACTGATTGGTTGAACTAATTGTAACCACCAGTTAGCAATTAGGTGCATTAATATCACTCAGATCACCCCCAATTAACCTCCTTGACTGTAGGAGAAGGCTAAGTTAGCCTCCTTGACTATAGATAGGTATGGGTGTGACTGAATGATGTCAATTAATGCTCCACTGATGTCAATTAATGTCAATTATACTTAGGATAGTGGTTTAACTAGGCCAATTTGACCAAAAAGAGTGTGTATGGTGGTAAATGTCTCCAACACGGTTGACCATAATGGAGTTTTTTTAAAGCTCTTTTCTAACTCCTAAAAGAATGAAAAGATTATCGAGCGCAGCTACTTCCTTTCTCGCTTGTTAAAGTATAGGAAAGGGCTTCTACATCCTCTTGTTTATCTCCTTTTGAGGACTATGTAGACCATTAAATGAAAAGGACCACCTTGGCACATTCAAGCCAATATTGTTCCCCTCTGTATCCATTTATGCTTTCTCAGGCAGAGGGGCCAGACTTTATGAAAAAGCTCACCATGGGTTTTCATTAAGCTCTTTTCCAACCTTCTCATCAAGAAAGGATTGCGAAGCAAACTTGGTTTCGTTCATGCCCGTAAAAATACCTGAATGACCATCCAGTCAGTATAGGTTTAACCTTTTCTGAGCTGATTAGAATACCAACAGTAAAGAAGTCTCTCATCCCCTAAAGGATGAAAGAGTTCTCCTATGTATACTTTTCTCTTTTTTCAGGCACAGGAGACTACCAACGAAAAAGAGCCCCCGCTGGAGTCTTCTTCATGCTTTCAGACTCTCTAAAATTGAAAGCACCATTGAGCATTTATTTTCTCAGGCTCGCCAAAAATCCATGAGATCACACCACAATGGTGTCTCCAGACACCACCCCACATATAACAATTTAGAAGCATTCCCACTTTGGGTCGCCTTTGTTTAGAGTACTCTACAATGTGTCTTCCTTGGATCCCATCAATACCAAAGGTGTCTACCTCCCCCAAGCATTTCCCATCTGTAGTTACATTCCTGGTATTGCAGCTATGATCCCTTTCCCATGAGTCAATTTCATTTGCTTCTTGGTCTGCCCTGTCGTCATACTCTGAACGAAGGAATTTTGAGTCCCCCATGATTCCCTACCCTTGTTCAACTCCTCCCCCTCCCCCCCCCATTTCAGTGGGTCAATCCTTAGATTGCCTCACATATTTTAGTTATCTCCCTCGCGCTTCTAGTCAAGGAAACACCATTGCCTTGACTAGTTGCAGGTCTCCCTCTGTCAACGAAAACACATGTATTCTAGAGGATAGACCCAGAGATCCCTGTATCCTAGTTTCATTATCCTCACTGATGATTTCCTTGTACCACATGAGAGGATTCCTTAGTGCCTCTCGGGATGGTTGTTTCTCACATGCTCGACTCCATCTACATCATCGCATTGTTGAGATTCGTACAAGGTATTGGTCCGTGCAGTATTTGGTCGAAGACCCCAGATGTCACTTGACTCTAGCACATTTATGAGTCTATGTAAGGGACCCCAATAGGTTCATGTCCCTTTTGATTTTCGGGTTACGTTGGAGACAGTGTTCAGAAGCCCCAGCAGTGCTTCTATATAGATTTATGATTGATGCAACATATTTGTACCATGGAGACTCTGACTCTCCATCAGTAGGTCCCTACAATTATGTACCGTTCCATATCCAATAGAATATCAATCATGAAGATACAACATTCCATGAGAATTCCATGGGTCAATGTAGCAATTGTTCAGATCAGTATTGTATTCAGGCTCTCATTAAGGCAACCACTATTCTATCAATAGTTGTACATGATTGGCTCTTGTATTATAGAGCTTAGATCCCATTATTATTTTGACATCGTTACGAGCATGGGGATGCCTACCTCGTCCATATACATGTCACACATTATTTGTATCTCACCCATTTATGGAAACCATATTAATACAAAAACCAAAAACCACCATGCCCCAGCCCAGGAAGCACCACCTCTCCCTAGAAAATTCTATGATGTCCGTCGACCATACGATGAGCTCCTTCCCTCACGC
This sequence comes from Pseudotsuga menziesii, assembly GCA_001517045.1. Taxonomy (NCBI): domain Eukaryota; kingdom Viridiplantae; phylum Streptophyta; class Pinopsida; order Pinales; family Pinaceae; genus Pseudotsuga; species Pseudotsuga menziesii. The sequence goes on from LPNX010858150.1 coordinate 275,032, forward strand.
ATCAGGCGACAATCTGTTAACCCCAAAAATCCCTTAGTGAGCTCTACATGACCTACACCACCCAAATAAATCCATGCATGACCCTCATTTGACCCCCACACCCTCAAAAAGGCTCAAAAATATGAGAAAGGGATTTAAAACCCCTAAAAAGAGCCATAGTAGCTTTCATGGGGCCTAAAACCTCCAAAAAGGGCCTAAAACCCCTCAAAGGAGCTAGGAATTGGGCAAAAGGGGATAAAATCCCAAAAAAGGGGATAAATCCCTAACCAAGGGCTTAAAACAATAAATCTCTACAAAAAAGTATAAATAGAGGGGTGGGGGTCACTCTCAAATTACTCCTTCTCTCCCTATTGTTATGATGCCCATGTGAGTGCCTTGAGACCATTTTCCTCTCAAGCCATTCACCCTCCCTCTCCTCCATTTCTCCATTGAACCATAGCTCCCATTCAATTTGAGAGGTGCTCCCAAAGCTAGGGCATGGTGTCCCATTTCCACCCAGAGAAGGTATAATCTTTATTTTCTATGATTTTTTCTTATAATTTTTCTAACATATTTGTGCTTGTAGGTTTGTTATTCATGCTCTGTTGCAAGTTTCCTTCGATTTCTTGCAACTCTTTTGTTTGCTAACATTTTTATGCATAGTTTTGGATCTTGGCCCTAATCTGGTTTTCTTACTTTTTTATTTCATCCTCACAAGAACCCTACCCTTCCATCATATAGACGGAAGGGATTTGTTCCTACCTGTAGCAAGGGACAAATACCTACTACATCGCCAATCAAACCATCACTTCACTTGTCAGGAAAACAGGTAGTTATTGTGCATTAAAGGTAGATGTGACCAAAATACATGCCACTGAAATATTCTGTTACCTCAAATTAACTGTTACCCAACTATCACTTGCAACAAAATTTAAGCATGCGATAGAAAATTTCTTGTGACATCAATTCCCTTGTAACAAGCATATAGTCAGCGACAACATTCTACACTTACGAAAAATTAATAAACTTGTGAATTTTTTTTCAAGCTTCCTTTTTTTTTTCAGTTGACCAAAGTGTGGCTATCCTGATAAGGCTTTATCCGACTTCCATTTACCAATACCTTAAAGGTTTTACCAATATCTAACTTATATAACTGGACTGCACCTCCTTTAGTGATATGGATAAAAACATATGGTCCCATCCAATATTTTTGAAACTTGCCAAGATGCTTCATAAATTTACTTTCTTATAGGAGGACAAGATATTTGATCTGAAATTTCTTAAAATTAATGCGATGGTCATGCCAAGCTTTCTATCGCTCCTTGTCGACACGTTGATGATAGCCTACGACAAAGTGATCTTCTTCCAACTGTATCGACTACGACAATCTTTCTTCTATGGAACCAACATTTGTCATCTCAGTAATCGCAGCTATTTTGAGATTGGGTACAATATATTCTAGTGGCATGATAGCTTCTTGTCCATAAACCAATCTAAACGAATTTTGTCCTGTCAAATTTTTGCAAGTTCTGCAATAATCCCATAATACTGCAGGTATCTTATGATCCCTATCATCCCTTTGAACATTACATATTTTTGTCAATGCATTCTCCAAAATCTTATTGAATTATTCGATAGCACCATTTGCTGGTGGGTGATATGGTGTTGTCTTTCGGTGGTGAATATAAAATTCCTCATTTAATTTTCCTATCAACTAATTCACAAAATGTGTACCTTGATCGCTTAACAAAATTTGTGGACATACAAATCCATTCACAACATGGTCAAATAAAAATCTTGCAGCAATCTCAGAAGTACAATTCTTTACTAGTGTTGCTTCATCCCATCTTGTTAAATAGTCTATCTCAGTGATTAAATAACGTGCACCCGTTCATTTTCCTTGTGGATTAATGGGACCTACAAAGTCAACAACCCATTTATCATTTTCTTGCAAAGTCACTTGTGGTACTAGCGACATCTCAGGCTTGTCGCAATGGTTTTCTAGTTCTTTAACAAATATCACATTTGTGACAAGAATCTCTAGTGTATGCATGCATAGTAGGTACTGAGGAAGACTTGAAATTTATATTCTTGAAAATGTACCAATATTATTGCAGGGTCAATGAAGACATATTCAGAATGACACAAGCAGAAGAAAATAATTTGGAGGACCATGTGGAACGCTTTCAATACAACCTTCAAAGATCAAAACACTGACAGTTGGGGAGAGTGTTAGCTAGAATATTTCACCTCTTGTGGACAGCAAGGTGTTCCACTGGTCTGAATGGTTCAGATCCAGAACAAATAGATCACAGAGGCTTATTACTCTCCCTAGACGTTGTAGATATCTAGAATAAAAGGATTTGATAGTCCACCTGTGTACCTTAAATCAAGCTCAACACGAAACAAATAAAAGCAACAAGAATATGATCTACTAATCTATGCTAGTGACTAAGGAATCTAGCAATATATATCTGAAATCAAACATCAACAATATATATGGGACAGAAAATCAACTTGCATTAGAAATATGAATAAGTTTACAACCAAGCCTTAGTGTTGACATGCATCTCCATGAAACCAATTCTTCATCCCCAAAAGCTACGACTCTAGCTCTCTATGCTCTCTCCAAATGATCTTGGGCCAAGAATCAATCCAACAGCATAACAATACCTTCAATGTTCTCTCCTCAACCATGGCTATGAGCTCATATTTATAGGGCTTTAATGGATAGAGATGGTTGAGAAATTAGTGAGTGAGGTGGCCTCTAAGATACTAGGATGAGGGATCTCGAGCTCAACCAACCCACAACAGTAGGTATAAGGGATATCTCGAGGCTTATCATCTAGAAGCCTTGAGAAACTTCTCTTTTTCCCTTTTTACCCAGGGTATTGTGCTTCTCCTTCTATGACAGAGTGGTTCTGGTAATAACTGCCTATGGACCAAGGGAAATAGGCGGTGGCACCGCTTGTGGACAACCGATGAAAGGCGGTGCGAGCAAGGGTACCGCTCCTGGATAAAGGGGCATGCATGGTGTTGGGAATTTGTATGACAGATTGATAAAAAAACCATTTAGTTTTCACTCCAGAAGCTGGGATTCATGGCAAGTAGGTATGTCAAATGTCTTATCACATGATGGTGACAGTATTTTGGTATAACAGGATGCCCCCCAAAGCATGAGTCTTAGAGTGATACGATAAACGAGAGCTTTGAGAACAAGTCGTCGCCAAGAGATGAAAATGTCGGCTCAATCAGAGTATGCAGTTAAGTAGGCATCTGTAGTACATCAGTATGTTGACTCATAGACACAAGTAACCAAACTCATAGCTGTAGACCAATACAAGGCAGATCCATGAGTGGAATAAAAAAGCATGGCTACTAGAATACAGCATAGATCCATGTGATAGAGGACTCAAACTTGGACATAGCTACCAGACATACAATGTAGATCTTGTCATACAGATGCAAATTTGAGCATAGCCACGACAATACAAATGTGGATCCATGCTAGATATACAAAAATCCATCGCAACCTGGGGAAAAAGCAATGAGCACTTTTAAACAAATGCCCAGGGTCTTCATCTTGTTCTTCTCTTCTAGTAGAGAATGAACTCAAACCTGCTAAAGTTGTTATGCTTCATTTTGATTGTTCTCAACAAGAGGAAAATTTTTCTGTTTCGACAGAACCCTCTCTGAGTAGTGAGGTTATTTCCTTTTACTAGAGTAACCTAACAGAGTCTCGTCTTCATTCGAGTGTTCCTTTCCAGATAGTTGTGAATGTTACTGCTAGGTAGATACTTCGCACTATTGTTGATGAAGGGACTTCTGTTAGTATTCTATCCTCAATTTCTTGGAAAGCTTTAGGTTCTCCTTAGCTTGTGCTAGCCACCGATCAGATATTGGCTTTTAATCACAGGCCCACTGCACCTTTAGGGACCCTTCCTTATTTTCCTATTACATTAGGAGGAAAAACTGTCTGTATTGATGTTATGGTGGTCCAAGGTCCTTTAGATTTTAACATACTCCTTGGATGTGATTATGTTTATGCCATGAAGGTTGTTGTGTCCACACTCTTTAAAGTTATGATTTTTCCCCATGTTGGGAAGATTGTGACCATTGATTAGCTTTCTTTTGTTACACCTGACCATCGTGTTACTCCTAGTAATCAGACTTCCCTGAATGTGCCACATGTTCTTGTGGTTCCTTCCCCTTCTCCTAGTTAGCTTCATCCCATCATAGGTAAAATGGGGGGCATGGCTCTAGTCTATGGACATTATAATGGAGCTACGCCGCTAGCTTTTATGTAATGGGGGAAACCTAACAACCTCTGGATATCATGTTGGGTAGGATCAGGTTTTCAAGCATAGTTTACTTTTGGTTTCAAGCTCGTTAAAAAATAAAACCATTCCTTAAGCATAGTTTATGCTTTTGGTTTCAAGCTTGCATAAAATGAAACCATGTCTAGAGCATAGTTTACCATGTGGTTTCAAGCTCGTTAAAAAATAAAACCACTCCTTAAGCATAGGTTACGCTTTTGGTTTCAAGCTTGCATAAAAATGAAACCATGTCTAGAGCATAGTTTACCCTGTGGTTTCAAGCTCGTTAAAAAATAAAACCACTCCTTAAGCATAGTTTACCTTTTGTTTTCAAGCTTGTATAAAAATGAAACCATGTTCTGAGCAAAGTTCCCATTCTATGTCAAGCTCATTAAAAAATGAAATGGATCTCCTTAAGCATAGTTTACCTTTTGGTTTCAAGCTTGCATAAAAATGAAATCATTCTTGAGCATAGTTCATTTTCTATTTCGAGCTCGTTAAAAAATCAAGTAGGTTTCCTTAAGCATAGTTTACCTTTTGGTTTCAAGCTTGCATAAAAATGAAACCATGTTCCAAGCAAAGTTACCTTCTGTTTCAATCTTGTGTAAAAATGAAACAGATCCCCTTCCCTTGAGTCGAGTCTTCACTTTAGTGTTAGAACTTGAACCTTCGCCTACCCGATTCTCATTCTTCCTACACCCTGGTGAACATTTTCACATTAGCAACCAGGTTTTTAGGTTGGGTATGGAAGAAGAATCATCCAATGAAGTGAATCTTGGGGGCATGTTGAGCCCCTCGCAACCATGCTAGGGGTAGGATTCACTAGAAATCATGTTGGGGGAAAGATTCCAACCTCTGTATAGCATGTTAATGGGATTTTTCAAGCATAGTTTACCCATTGGTTTCAAGCTTGTGTAAAAATGAAACCAATCCCTGAGCATTCTTTCAACCGATCTTCAAGCTCGTTAAAAATAGTAAGATGGTGTTGAGCTTACTTTTCATTTTTCATGCTCTGGTTAAAACATGAAAAGTGGTTTGAGCTTATTTTATTACTTTTTCGTGCTCTGGATTCAAACATAAAAAATTCTAATGGAGTTCTCTTTAAACCCTTTTCAGGCTCCCTAAATACGAAAAGATCATCGAGCGATATTGTCTTCTTCACACTAGTTAAAGTATTTGAAGAGTTGTCCATTTTGGGATCGAACCCCTCCTCTCTCAGGTTCATAAAACATATAAGTCTGAACTTGTCTTCCGACAAGCTATATCGAGTTTTTGTTACCCTCTTTGAACTCGTAAAACCGAAAAGAGGCACTCATCAATCATGATGGGGGGAATGGGAAGGGAATCATCTTCCAAATAATGGTAGTTGTTTGTTGTTACCTTTGGACATGGCACTTGTCTGCACAATCATGTCAGTCAATTGGGTATTCAGTTGATCTCCATGATGATCCACTTTCATGAGTCATGTCAATCCTTTGAGTCTTTCAAAAGAATGCATTGTCCACTGTCGCATTGTGTATCTGTCCTATCTATTCATGCTTCCAAGTATTTTTGTCGTGCCGCCTGATGTTCAAAGGGGATTTGAAGAAGTTTTACCTCTGCAGTCTACACAGTCTTTGTGTCAGTATCTTTGGGTCAGCCATATGGTTACTACATTCCCATCATTCCAAAACTATGTTCCGAGTTTCATGTCGTCGATGTGAGACTCATCATGGCCCTCCTTCGACGAGACTATTCCCGTCGACATCAGCTCACCATCCGGGAAATAGTCTTAGAAACAATATTCAGTACCTTGAGATCTGTATGCCTTAATGACAGATTCTCTCGCTCTCAACATAGGTTCACATCATTGACCTTTAATCGATAGAATCGACTGGGTGTTCAACATCAGGACATCTATTCGCACTCAGTAGATTGTACTAGGGTACCTTGGGAATCATTGGCATTAATGGTGATCTCCCTTGCACTTGTTAATGGTTCACATCATTGGCTGGTAATCAAGTGGTTTCTACCATGTTCGACAACAAATAACAGAAAGGGAATAATAATTCTATACCATGATGAAACTTCAATACCGGTAATAATTCTAAAGAACTTCCCTCTCTATTTTTGAAATATGATGCAAAAAAATGAGCTTTAGGAGCTGAAATCAGTAATTTATTTGAAAATTTTAAAGCTAATATAAATGGTTCACTAAATTCACAATTGGGTATTTTGCAGGGTAACGAAAAGCATGAGTAATTTGAAGAAACAATTTTCCCTCGGTGCCATACAAAACATCCTAAAATGGATTGTCCTTTGGATAGTATCACAATTTGTGGCATATGTGACTTGAAGAATTCCATGTATTGTTTCTCGTCCTTACCCAGGACGAAAGCAACATATCAAAGAGATCTAGGAGTTGCAGCAAATTTAATACAATATCCATGGAAACTGCGTCCTACATGTATGGTTCAAAACTCTATCCCTCCATTTCCTTACTCTCATACTCAATCATTGAATACTCCTCCACCATGGAAGCTGTTGCAGACTCAATTTAACTCTTACCTACCCTATCCAAAAAGTTGGAATGGCCTATCTTATTATCACATGGCCACTTTCCCTCATGCTGCAACACAACTCGGTCCTTCAAGATCAAACTCACAAACCAATCCTCTACATCAGCCACATCTATATTCTCATCAAGCTCCTTGGTATCCAACACAATTTCTTGTCCAACCCACCCTCCACCCTAACCATAATAAAATAGTACAAGATGTACAGTGTTGAACTGCAAAATTTTTGTGCATTTCCCTGTTGTTCTACCTCACCTAAACCGCTACAAAAATATTTTGCATTGTTGCAGCAAGTCCACCCAAGTTCTGAACAGATTATAGGTCCAAGATTTGCATATGGAGTTTCTTCTAGCCCTCATGAACAAGTCAACAAGATCAACAAATTTGATGAAGAACAGAGATTGGAACCAAAAATTGAAGCATCCTTCACATCATTAGATCTGAATCTCTTATGTATTCAAGAATATCAGTTTAGTAAGCAGCTTCATGGTGTAACAACCATGAGAAATAAAGGGAATAAACACTATATTGAATATTGGTTTCAATATACCATCAGTGTGCAACATCATTCCATACTTCAGCAATTATTGGCACCATCATTTCAAGGGAAGTTGATCTCTCATATCCTAGCATTCATAAAGTTATATTTTTCTGTTGGGAGTATGAGCATATTTGAGTCACTTCTTTGAAAGTGGCTCCATTGGAAATATGCATACACTTGAACAATTTTATATTTCCAAGTAGAATAGGGTAGGATAGAATAACAGAATAAAACCATGCTTTTGTTTTTTATTTTTTATTTTTGAATAAGTATGCTTTGTTCCCACGCCTTGTTGTGATCTAGAAGATCAGAAAGTAGAAAGATAAGGAATGGGTATGAGATGTTTTCAGGAATACTCGAAATTGTTGACTATTTAAACAAAATGCTTAAATCATTTTTGTCTTCAATTTTCAAAATTTAATGTCTCTATTTGTTACAACAACAAAAAATCCTTCCTGAAAAAACAAAATTACAGTAATTAGGGAAGGTGAATGAAGACTCCACAAGTAAAGGATCCAAACGATTATGAAAAAATTCAAGGTTAAAATTTGTGTGATCATCATAGTATGTGTTTAGTTTTCATTTCTATATAACACATCCATAAAAATACACAGGCTTTATTTCAAACATTATATCATTTTTAAAGAGTTACAGTTATTGATGCAACACACTATGTAAGACAATATGGGCACTCAATGCTTGAAATTTTTTCTATGGATGTGTGTTCTATTTATATTTATATCAATAAAAACATTCACACCTATTTCGGCCCTTTTGGGGAGCCATATTTAATTTATTGGATTTTTGTGGCATTTTGGCTTGAAATTTTTATTGAAACGTAGTCGGGACAGTCTATTTTTGGAAGACCAAATGGAATTGTTTTTAAAACCTTTTTCATTTCTAAGTATCCCTTTGAGTATAGTTTCCAAAACAATTTTAATTTTGTATATTGGACATTGAACAAAAAAAATTTGGTCAAAATAATAACGGGGTGTCAAGCAGGCAGCTTAGAAACAGATCCAGGACAATCAATTTTTGGATGAATTATTGGATATATGTTTAAAACCTATTTCATTGGTATATTTTCCTATTAATATAGTTTACAACACAATTTTAATCACTCAATTTTGATATCGTACAAAATTTTTATGACCAAACTACCGACTTCCTATCACAAATCAACATTCCTAAACATATGTTTCCTAGATTTTTCATTGGCCTATTTAACCCATCAATTATTAGTGGATTCAAAACCTGTTTCTATTGTATATCCCTACATGAATATATTTTTGTATCCAATTTGAATCACGTCAATCTGTTGTCAAACGAAAAATTTATGCCTAAAACCGTGATTATTGGTCTAGTCTGGAATTTGAAAAACACCTTGTCATGTAGGTTGTTACTGAGAAAATTTGGAAATTATCACATATAATTTTAAAACCCTGTTTCTAAGGGGCATATACCTATAAATTTACTTTCATTTGTCTTTTTAATCACTCAAATCAGAAAATAAATGAATAATTTATGATCGAAACACTGCTAGTGAGTCTAATTGGCCATCGCTCTCCCACAGGTATAAATTGAATTTGCTTTGTTCATTTTTCTTTGGTTTTGTTTTATAAGTAATTTCTTGTTGTGTTTTTTCATAATTTTTGGGTGAATAGAGACCAATCACCTCTTTTCTTTCGTCATCTCATGTTTTATTGCAGGCAAGTGCTAGGTTTTTGCAGGTCCTTGGAAGAAGAAGATCAATGCATGCATGTGTGACTCTTGGAGAGTTTTTCTCAATTTGAAAATTAATTAAGCACATAAAATGGATAGATTGATGTGAAAACCATACAATGACAAATTTTTATGAATTCAAATCCCATTTCTACATGCCAAATATCCTTTTAAGATGACATTAAGCTCATAACACTTGTCATACCAATTGTTTCCAAAAGAAACCTCTCAAGAAGTCGATTGTGCTATGGTAGATTCATTCACCCTCCTCCTTTAAAATCTCTAAAAAATCCATTCATGTCGAAGTCCCATTTTCCACTGCTTATGTAGTCAACCTTAACCTTTTTATTTGCTATCACTACTACATCACGACTTCACATATACTTTCCACTTCTGAGTTTCATGTTGCTTCTATTTTTCACTATGATTCTTCACAATAATTTATTTTGTACTCATATTGGATGATGTGGAATTCATTAGGCTCCACCTTCCAATGGTCTTGTCCCATCAACTCCAACACATCATTTGGGATCAATATTAGAGTTTTTTAGTGCCTTGGGATCTGCATGAATCAATGGCAAATTTCCTTGTTGTTAATCATGGGGATTCATCAATGCCTCTTGATTGACAAATATTGTAGGTGACTTGACTCCAGCACATCCATTCGTACCTGTAAAAGATGCACTAAGATACTTTAGAGCTCACAGTCATCAAAGGCGAGTTTATCCACATTGGTTAACGACATACGTTAATGGTCAGTAATCCATTGATTTCTTTCCATGCTCGACTTCAACACATTCATTCATAGGGTAAGAATTGTACCTCGATTTTTTACCAGCTGAATATTATATGATCTAATGGTTTCAACAGTGACTTGCAACATCATTTGTTCCAATAGTTGTGTAGTTCTTTTCCATTTTCCTCCAATAGTTAGCAGTCTTAGATGCAGCCAACACAACACAGTTCGGATTAGATTCAACCTCAATTAGTTTCATCTCTCATATACATATGTTTGAGCAACAAATCGACCTACATTGCTCCAACATCATTCCATCCATGCCCAACGAGGCTTCCACAAGGGTAAAACTTGAGGTAAAATAGCATGAGTTTTTTATTTATTAAAGATTTAGGAAAATGTCATGAAAACCATTAAGCATTATCCATTTCCATTTTCTATATAGCATTTCCACTTCTTTACCACTAGTTATCTGTCCTTAATCATTCTCATACATGCACACCCAAGTCAAGTCCTTCCCTACATCTCCTATGTCCAATCCAAAGAATATAATCTATTGCTGCCACATAAGAACCAACAGTAGGAATACAAGGCACTGTTGTTGCTTCATGAGAACCTACAGTGGAAGAAGCATATGCTGCCATACAACAGAGAATACATTTAGAGCATGAAAAGTAAAGAGTTAAAGAAGGGGTACATGACAATAATGATGGACATGGTGTTTGGTTGTTATAACATCTATATTAATTGACCTAATATTTAATTATCGACCAGGGTTTGTAGGCTTAGAGTTGACACAAAATATATGCGAAGGTAGAGGGGTTCCTATGGTGTCATGGAAATATTTTAACAAACAAAAGATAGAAAGTTATTTCAAAATGAAAAACCAAGTCAAACTCCTAAGAATTCAATTATTAAGATAATTAAACCAGAACAAAATATTAAACTAAATAATTGACAATTTATTTTATAAGTAAATAACTTTAAACTACAAATGATACTATCAACAACTAACTTTTCGAATAGAAAACTAAGATGCAAGGAAGACCTTACTAATAAGCAAGTAGAAAACTTAATAAAGAAAATTAAATAAAAAGAAACAAGTAGAAAACTTAATAGGAATATCTTTGAATTCTGTCCTACAAGTCTCTTTCAGTAATCACACAATGTAAAAAGGAACAACCTAAAAGCATCCTAAGGATAACATATATAATATTGAATTTTACATGAAAATGGATGAATCAATCCGAAGGCATGAACATGAAACAATACAACAATAAAAAGAAATTAGAATCAAACTCAAGAAACAAAACATAAAAATATCTTAACACATATTCAAGGTGAAAAGAAGTAAGCTAACTTTTAAGAAATAACCTAAAACAATCCAATTTTAACTTTAATGTTAAATAGAACTGTTAACACTCAGAATGTACCCAGGTTGCAAAGGTAAATCCCGAAGGTAACAGCAAAAAACCACTTTAGAAAGAAACTGGATTTTCTTTCCAGAGAGGGATCTCTCAAACATAGATTTAACAAGGCCAAATATAAATCAACACTTGAAAATCTTACAGATGGTTGAAACAATACACATAACCATTGGGAAATGGAATCACATATACATAAAAAATTATCACAAAATCATATGCGTGAGATTTTATCAAAGGAAAGATAACCATTCTGTTACAGTCATTCATTTAAGTTCATGTGGAACAGAAGAAATAATGAACAGTCCATTAATACAGAGCATCGGGAGATGAGTTCTATATTAACTTTAGCAGAAACGTTTATAAAATATCTAAAACAATGATCAAAGCATAACCAATATGAATTCCAACCATTCAACACTATGTTTCAGATATGAAAGAAAACAAAATGGAGTGTAACACTGGAAAAACAATCACAAAAGGAGGAGAAATACAAACTGTAATGTAAATAGCATAGGAATCTCTGATAACTGACACACATTCAACTTTGTTATTCAAAAATATATGTCTTCACAAATAACATTCAACAACAAGATGGGTTCCAACCCCCATCATATAAAGTAAATGCAATTATATACATAAAATGATCTCTTCTTCCAAGAAGATTTATAACTGAATAACCTGCTTAATCAAAGTCTTGTAACTATATTCCTAACTACTAGGAATAAACTACTTTCTTCGATCCTAACAGATCATTTAATTAAAATCAACTTGGTAACAAGGCCTATCCAAGCAGCTCCAAAGCACACAACACCTGTTTTCATGAATGAAGGATATACTTTGTTTTACCAAATCTCTCTATGGCTCTCCATTGCTCTGCGCTTGGAATATCATACTTAATCATTTCCCAAATAGACACCTCCAGCTCCATGTAGGATTCATAAGACACAGTAGGTAACCCTCCCCTGATGATCAGAAATTTCTGCAATATCTCAAAATCTTCTATCAGCTTATCTACGATGACCTTTCCCGCCAGCCCCTTTACCAAATCATCAAATTTAGAATGATCCATACGGCTTTGCACCAACAGGCTGTGATAATGTTCTTGAGAAAACAGTCGTCCCTCCTCGTCCCAAAAGGAAGGAAGGCCATCTTCAAATAATTCTTTAAAAGCCTGCCTGAAATCATTAATACATGAGATCATTTCATCAGCCTTGTCTCGGACTGTCTTCATTAGATGTTGTTTATGAATAAACCCTTTTGACCACAGTACCATTGCCACTCTGTCTTTGACTCCTATATCTTGTAATTTTTGATATGTTAATGAATTTAAGAAATTTAATGCATTCTGAGCTGTGCCAAGAGGTTTCCTCTCCATGGTTTGATTTACTAACTTCAGTCTTTGATTGGATAAATTGACCAATATATTTTGGTCATCAATGAAGTTCAAATAATGCCTGAATTTAGTAATTTCCACGGATAATGTATCCCAAATTATGTGCTTAGCTCCCTGGAGGGGACCTTTTCCTATGCTCCTTTCTTTCAATTCATTAAATTTCTTTTGTAATTAGCTCTTATCTTGTAATATCTTATTCTTATTTTCAGTCACTTTGGCTGGCTCAGATTTGACTTTTTCATTTTCCTCTTTTAACTCTCTTATCTCTTCATCTTTCAAACTGGCTTGGGACATGGGCACTAGTAAGTCATCTGCAGAAAAATCATTCAAACGGTTTTCAATGTTCACAATAGTCAAGTCTTCATCAGTGGGAGTTTGGCTCATTAGTTCCTCCATGATTTCTTTTTCTTCATTTTGGTCTTTTTTCAACTGTGAAATTTGTGCTATTAACTCGCTCCGTTCTGCTTCCCACTTATCTTTTTCTTCTTGTAATTTAATATTCGTTCCTTTATACTCCATCATATCTTGATGAATATTGTATTTCTCCTCTTGTAATGCTAATAATTCAGACGACTGAACATGTTCTGTACTCGGGATCTTTAACCTTTTCTTTAGTACTTGGAGGGCGTTGTCTTTTTCTTCTAGAAGTCTTTTGATTGCCTGGGTGCTACCTGTTTTATTTCCTGAGCTTATGATGTCTTCTTGCATCTTTTTTATTTGAATGGAATTAGCTTTGTTTTCGACCTTCTCATGTTTTAATTAGACTTCCAATTTGTCAACCAAAACCTGTAACTTATTAATTCTTACCATAGCATGCAATAAATCTGAATAAATAATGTCTCCCATTTGTTTATGTAACTGTATTTTATCTGGTACACTGATTTTGTCTAATCTCACCTCCATTTCTGACATTTTCTTATCACTCACCATAGCCAATTTAAAAGTATTTCTTTCTATGTCTCGGGTAGAAATCAAGGAAGTCTTTGGATTACTTAGACTTCTTACCCACGGGAGTAGATTCCTTGTTTCTTCTAGGGACTGCTTTTGTTTCTCCACATAACTAGTCATGAGCTCATCTTTAGATTTGAAAACTGGACCTGATCCTGTATTATCTACACTTTCAAAAGAAAATTGACTCACCTATACAGATTTTTTAGGAACCAAAGCAACTCCTTTTAAATCATGTAAAATAACTTCACTTAACATTTTATCATCTTGAAACAATTTGGCCTTTTTATGGGGACCATCCTCATCTATTTCCATACTTTCAACTTCAAAAAGACTTCTTTTAATCAAAATATTAGAACCACCTATCATATGAGATAATGCAACTGATCTACTACTTGTATTTTCATCGGATCCTGGGACTTCCACAAAGTAGAACAAATTGGCTGCTTCATTCTGACCTTCGACAACTTGATGATCAAATGGCTTATTTTTATTGGCTTGTTTTCTCAAGGAAATTATATGATATGGATCGTAATTGACCCTTTTCTCCCTTTCAAAATCCATGCTTTCCAACAATTTCTCTACAAACACCAGAGCACCCTTATTTTTAAAAATAAAAGAACCAACTTTAAGAGGGAACTTGATATTGGAAGATTTCTTGAAAGCCCCAAAGTGTTCTTCTTCCTCATGCAATCTCTGTCTCATATATTCTAATGCAAAAATCCTAGGAGTAAGGAAAGTAGGGAGCCTATAAGGCTCTCCAGTAAAACCATATATTCTCAAAATGGTGAAGTCCTTATACAAGAACCAATCTCCAATCCTGTCCTCGGGTGAGGATTGCATCACGGTCTTCATTTCTTTCAATACTCGGGCTAACACTTCATTAAACAGCATCTTATATATTTCTGACATGATAGAATTTGCAAATTCAAACATGTTGATTTGCTTGGGAAAATCTGAAGAGAATATGGTACTTAAGAACTGTAACTCGGTGACATTCGAACATAGTAACATGTTCAGCAAATAAGTTTGAAACTTGAAGAACCTGACTTTAGGAAACTCACTCAATTGGAGATGTATAGCTTCTGCTAGATATTCGTCTAAACTGAAAACATGAACTGACTGAGACTTAGAACTAATTGAACTCATTTTTAATAAGAATCCCAAGATGACTTCATTGACATGACAGTCATCATCTAGACCCAAGACCTAACAGACTAAAGACACAACCAATTGAACTTCATCTCTAGAAATGTGAACATGATATGGCAAGAAGAGGCCATCCAGTGACTGACCCTCGTTAAGAATTCTAGACAGGAATTTACAACGAACATCAGTTTCACAATTTTGTACACTTCAACTAAAACGGACTCGTTTACAGACTCACGACTATCGGGGTAATTGTCAGGAAAATTCAGGTTTTCACGGATGGATTTTACATCAATTTTACACAATATCCTAGACGTAGAATGACTTACAATAACTCTCTCAGAAGAAGAATAGTTAACTGCACACCACTCAGGAAACTCGGGAAAATGTAGGGTCTGCTCAATAGCAAAATGATACAGAAACGATTTACAAGCGTTTAAAATGTCATTTCCCTGTGAATTGTATTGCCATAATCTTTCTTTGATAATAGACACACTTCCCACGGACAAGAAAGGATCATATACTCCTCTATCCTTGTCCAGGTATTCTTCTTTCTCATTCAGAACTCGGTTAAACCCTTGTAAACCTTTCCCTTTATCCATAATACAGAAAAACAATGGTAATTCGACGGATGAAGTTCGAGTATTCGAGACTTACCTGCTACTATAACCACATATACTCGAGGTTGACTGTTAAAGGGTGGCGAGCAAGAATTCCTTTTCATTCGTCTAGCATAATAAAAAATAATTCTTCAAACAAGTCAACTCTACTTATATAGGAGCCCACTCCGGAGGACCCCTTTAGCAGTTTCCCTCAAACTGTTTTTCCCCGCGGAATACAACACAAACTGCCGCGTGTACCATGATTTCCATTCCGCTACCACCTTTCCTCTCCAACCATCGCACAAATCCATCTTCCGGATCCGTTGATGACCATCAATGCATTTTCCCTTTATTTTCCAGCCGTCGGATGAGCCTACACGTACCCATTCCGCTGAGCTCCTTCATTTTAACGATCGTGCAAGTTTACAGAGCGGACTTCACATTGATCATAGATTTCGTTGAGATAGATTTGTGACCATTGATCTTCATATCTTGCTAATTATCTCCATATTTCCTTATCCTCCGCGCATCTTCGTAGAGCGGGTATATCATAAGCCGTCGATCTCCATTTCCTTGCCCTACACCGTTGGATCATGTGATAATTTCATTGCTTATGTGCCCTTTATCATAATTTCACACCATTATATTTAACCAAAGTTTTCAAGCAACCACTATTTCTCTTTACCATGGTCTCTTCGACCCTCTGCTAGGTAGATGTGTTAACAACTGGCTCCATCTGGGGATGATATACTCCATGTGAGGTATCAAAGAACTCGTAGACCAGGTGCTTGTCTTTAATCTTTCATAATAACTTCCATAAAACTTGTCTTTTGTTTTTCATTGATATATATATATTTTTTAAAGGAATGGCATGCCTCTTGAATCTTAGGGCCTTCACCGCGGGCTTCAAACACATTCGGCCTACCATTGATATTAACTTATAAAGAAAAATAAATATTTACAGGCTATAATACAAGTTTTACCCTCCTCCTTAGAATAGGTAATGTTTCAGATACCTTCCTTTAACAGGGTTACTATCCAGAGGAACCTCCTTCGGATGTTCTAAAAGAAATGCATTTTGTCCTCTGTATCCAGCAACAACATAAGGACCTACCCACATATGATCAAATTTCCCATGTTTGTCTTCTTTAGGAGCATCCCACTTCAAGACCAAATCATCAATCTGAAACTGTTCTTCTTTGATTCTCCTTTCAAAAGTATTTTTTATTTTTTCCTAATGTAACTACACCTTGTCATAAGCCTTATTCCTTCTCTCTTCCAGCTCAATAATCTGATTTATCCTTCTTTGCATGTGATTTGGTTCTTCTTGTTGCTCTTGGAAATATCTCATAACCGGAACACCTAACGATGCTGGAAAAACAAATTCAGTTCCATACACCAGTTGGAACAGAGACATGCCAATTGCCCTTTTGGTACTAATCATGTCAGCCCATATAGCATATTTGAGCTTGGTGTGCCATGATCTTTTATTATCTTCCAACAGCTTCCTAATGATCCTCACTAAGCTTTTATTTGAAGATTCAGCAAACCCATTTCCCTGCGGATAATAGGCAGTTGAATGATTGAGACTTATATGATATTTGTGACAGAAATCAATCATTTTCTTGAATTTAAAAGCAGCCGCATTGTCTGTTACTATTATTTTGGGGCATCCGAATCGAGCCAATATGTTCTCCTTAAGAAAATATATGATTACAGTTTCAGTGTCTCTTCTGGTGGGAATCGCTTCAATCCATTTTATTAAATAATCCGTAGCTGTCAAAATCCATTTGTGTTGTCCTGACAAACTAGGGTTTATTTCTCCAATAAAATCCAAACCCCACTGTTGGAAAGGAGCCTCTATCATTATTGGATTTAAAGGAAGAGGAAGTACCTTTCTCTTACCATCAAAAATTTATCGGTTTCTCTTACCATCAAAAATTTACCTTTCTCTTACATTTACCGGTTTCTTTATATACATCTGAAAATAATGTTGGCCAATAATAACCTGCTCTTAGAATTTTATTTGCAGTCACCTTCCAAGAATGATGCCCTCCACAATCCCCCCTATGAAATTCTTTGACTGTATGTTGAGCTTCATTTTCTAAAAGACAGTTCAGCAACACACCTCCGGGGTCTTTCCAATAAAGATATTGATTTATAATACAAAATTTGGCAGCTTTCAATTTTATGGATATTTCCCTTGATTTACTCAATCCTACTGGTGCTTGTAAATTTTGAAGGACGTAGACAATATCAAAATACCATGGGGATGCTACAAAATCAGCCATTATTTCCACTTCTGTATCCAACTGATTAGATTGGTGAGATAAGAAATTAATTTGTAAAGCTTCACAATTTGAATTTGTCATCATTTTTGCTAATCCTTGTCCCCTAACTAGCTTAGTAGGTTTTATTTCTATATCGTATTCCAATATTGTAGCTATCCATTTTTCCCTTCTGCCTTCTGGATCAGGTTGTGTCAAAATTCCTTTCACTGCAGCAATTGGAACATGTGCAATTACATGTGAGTGTAGAATATATACTCTGAAATCTTTCAATGCTTTGACTAAAGCATACACCTGTTTCTCCATGATGTCATATTTCAATTCTCCATCCCTCAACATATTGCTAAAAAATGCTATGGGTTGTTCCAAGTTCTCATCATTCTTCTGCAATAA
This sequence comes from Pseudotsuga menziesii, assembly GCA_001517045.1. Taxonomy (NCBI): domain Eukaryota; kingdom Viridiplantae; phylum Streptophyta; class Pinopsida; order Pinales; family Pinaceae; genus Pseudotsuga; species Pseudotsuga menziesii. The sequence continues at coordinate 293,081 of LPNX010858150.1, forward strand.
AACTGCTGCAATGGTATACTTTGAAGCATACGAAAATACTAAGAAATATTTGGTGAAATCTAGACTCACCAACACAGGAGCATCCGAGATTGCTTTCTTGATTTCCCAAAAGGAATTCCTAGCTTCCGCGTTCCATTTTATCTCATGACCCTTTTTCAGCATATTTGTAATGTTCATTAATATTTCAGCAAAACTCGACACAAACCTTCTTAAAAAATTCACCTGCCCCAAAAATGATTGTATCTCCTTTTTACTTCTGGGTTCTCCTACCTTTAAAATTGCACTTACCCTTTCAGGATCAATTTTTATTCCATCTTTAGATATTACGTGGCCCAACAATTTTCCTTCTTCTAATGCAAAATTGGACTTCTTCGGATTCAAAGATATACCGAATTTCCTGCACTTCATGAAAACTTTCTCTAGATGATGTAGATGTTCTTTGTCAGACTTTGAATAGACTGTGATGTCATCCATGTAAATTACCAAAAAATTCCCAATCTATCCTGCAAAAGCAATGTCCATAGCTCGCTGGAAAGTAGCTCCTGCATTCATTAAGCCAAAAGGCATCTTTGCATACATAAAAGTGCCCCAAGGTGTAGTAAATGCAGTCTTTTCTTGATCTTCAGGTAATACTTTGATCTGATTATAGCTAGAAAAACCATCCAACATTGAAATTCTCTCTGCTCCAACCACTTTCTGCAGTATATGATCCATCTTCGGCAAAGGATAATTGTCCTTCATAGAAACTTTATTTAAATTCCGGAAATCTATACACAGTCTTATTTCTCCATTCTTTTTTCTAACAGGAACCAGATTTGCAACCCACTTTGAAAATCTTAGAGTTACAATGATCTTGGCATCAAATAGCTTTTTAATCTCCTTCTCAATAATGGGAAGCAGTTTAGGGTTTATCCTTCTGAGTTTTTGCTTGAAAGGTTTCTCCCCAGGCTTTATAGGAATGGTATGTTGTATTATAGATGTATCATACTCCTTAAGATCTTCATAGCTCCAGGCAAATACATCTGTATATTTCTTCATTAAATTCACATATTCTTCTTTTTCTTTTTCAGGCAAATTATTGGATAACTTTATAATATTAGGATTCTCTTCGGTGCCAATATTCATGTCTTCAACAGCATTCTCAACGGCCTTTACTTTAGGATTTTTAGCAACATCATTCTGATCAAAAAGTTTTTCTAGAGGAATCAAACCTCTTGGTATGAAATTATTTTTTAATTGAATAATATCATTTCCTCCTAAGGTTCCCTTTAATTTTTTAGTGCCTTCCTTCTCTCTCTCAGGTTCTTCATCATCCTGAAAGGTCTCATCATCATAATTTTCGGTGTCAATATGAGTATTTAAAAATTCTCCTGATAGTTCTAAAAATATTCTGATATGCATGTCATCTTCAAACACCTGCCAATATTTAGAATTATCGGGAATAGACGGTCTATTCACAATGTCGACCTGGTATTCTCTCTAACCAGCAACAAGGGTTTTAAATTTTCCAGCAGCTACTGCTAAAGAATCGGCCACAATATTTTCATGTCTGGAGACTACCTGAATCGTATGCTCTGTAAAAAAGTTACCAATCATATCCCATACTTCATTTCTATAATCCCTCATCCGGGGATGTCTGGTTTGATAACTGTCATTCACTTGGTTTATCACCAATTCTGCATCTCCTAAAACTTTTATCCTTTGCGCTCCCATATTTTTCAAAGCATGCAACCCCAGTAATAAAGCTTCGTATTCTGCTACATTATTGGTGCATTCAAAGGTTAATTTATATGATAAATATTTGAAATCTCGAATAGGATAAATTATATACACACTAGCTCCAGCACCTATCTTTGCTGCAGATCCATCAAAGTACATAGTCCACAAGCCTTCCCCTTTTTGTTTTGCCTCCAAAGCATCTTGTTCCATCACCTCTTCTTTCTTATTTTCCTCAGACTTCTCCTACAATGTGGCCTCTAAATCATATGGGATAGTATCATTAAAGAAAATGGAAGACCCCAAATCAGTATCAACAGCATATATATGATGAAGTTCAGGTTTATCTTGAATGCTCACTACATAAGGAGTTCTTTTTTCACTATACAACCTTCTTCTCCCATCTTGAACGAGAATCGTAGCATATGACATATCCATTTGTAAACTACCTTTCAACTTTGAAGTCCAAGATCTTGACAACAATACCCCAAACTTGGGTGGAATATCTGCTACTACCACATCCATGACTATGGTCTTAGATGGCAATTTATTCAGAGTTACCACCATATCTTTAATCAAACCAAGACATTTGACTCTTCTAGAGTCGAAAGAATACAAATCCTTATAGGGTCTTGTCACTTCCAATCCCAGGCTTTCAACTACTCCCTTGGGCATTAAATTATGTGACGCACCTGAGTCTAACATAGCATTGTGGACCACCATATCATGCACATTCAAACTCAAATAAAAAGGAGGGACTTCTTCATTTTCTAAATTTTCAACCTTTGACCCAAATGAAATAGTAGGATTATCATCATTCAACTCTAAAATATCAAATTGAAACTCTCCTTGACCTTTGACCATTTTTGTGATAATATTTCTATACTCATTGTTTCTCAACAACTCATTAAACAAAATAGAGATTTTTAGCTTTGAAAGTTTATTTTGCAAATTAAAACCAGAACCAACTCTTTCCACATCAATCGGGATCACTTGCTTTACTCCTTTGTTTCTTTGTATCTCATTTCAACTTCTTTATTTACAACAGATTCTTTTTGTATTGATTTTCCTCTTTATTCATTTAGAGAACTAGTGGAAGGCTGATTTGGGTTTCCCTTACCTTTATTTATGAAGACTTCTTTGTTTCTCAATCTGATCTTCCTCTATACATCGTCCATAGCATGTAGATAACCCCTTTGATACCGTTATGTGTCTTTTTCAAATTCTTCATTTCCACCTTCCTGTTCAAACATGCTATGTTCTTCTTCAGTAAGATATATCTCTGAATCTAGTTCTCCAAAAAGATGAATCTCATTTTTAGCAGGATCTTCTTCATCAGCAACATAATTCTCAGGAAACGGTGGATGAATTTGTTGTTCTTCCTGATTTCTTGGATTTCTCATGTCTCTCTGTCTATTTTGAGGAGGAATAGGGGGATTCGGTCTTCTGAAATTGGGATTCCTGATTTGAGGATCGACTTGTTCTCTGTTGAACACTCTGTTATCCATAGTCAATCTATCCATCAACTTTTCCATTGTCCTTAACATCATTTCAAATTTAACATCAGTGGTAGAAGAAGAAGTGTAGGACGAATTTTCTTCCTTTTTCCTCCTATCAATATCTCTATGTTTCATTTTCCCACTTGCCATCATATTTGCTTCCACTTCTAAAGCATCTGTAAACATCGGAGCAAGAGTTGCTGATTTTATCTCTCTCAATGAGAATGCAAAATCATTGTTAAAGGCTCCAGCATAATGTAGTTTAGCAGTGACTGTAGAAGGTTTTATGTCTTCTGGAATAGAATTATAAACTCTCATGAACCTACTGGAAAATTCATGAACAGATTCGAAACCTCCTTTTTTGAGACTGTTATACTAAGACAAGAGCTGTAAAGGATTCTGTTTATCATCCCACCTATCTAAAAATGCATTCTGGAAAGCCTGAAAATTCATTATAGACCCATCTGGCAAATCTTTAAACCATTTCTTTACCTCACCTGATAAACTTTGAGCAAATAACCGCATTTTAACATGTGCGTAATCAACTTCTTCTAAGTCGATGAAATCTTCAAACTTAGCCACATGTTGCTTTGTGGTTATGTCACCTTCTCCATCAAATAAAGAAATTCTTTGGGAATAATTCTGAGGAAGGTCATGTAATAAAACAGGCAAACGCAAGGGAGCAAATCTAGTTTCCATTGGTCTAGGTGGGTTCAAAGGAACTGAAGACTTTTGAGTATTTTGAACCGCAAATGTTTCAACTTTCATAGTCTGTTGTAAATCTCTCCAGAGGGAATCTAGAAAATAAGATTCTAATCTACGAGAACTAAATTTGGTATTCTTAAGATCAGACTCAGATTTAGTTTTCAACAAACTCCTTCCAACATTAACTTCCCATTCTAGATCAATAGGAGAATCTTGAGAAGATGATGCACCAAACAAAGGAAAACCTATTTTTTCTTTATCTTTTTTCTTAAATAACCTTTCTGGATCTTCCAAACTTTTTAAGACTTCGGTATCAGAATTACCTCGTGTGTGTCTTCTCGAAGCTAGAATGACTCCTTAAGATTTGAAAAATTTTACAATGGAATCACCAGGGCAAATATACAACCTTTTCCACTGATAAAAATTCATGTTTACCCACAGAAATCTTTCTTCAAACTTTGTCGTTCTCCCAGGGCAGATGTGCATTTTCGTTCCCCGACAACGGTGCCAATTTGTTAACTGTCAGAATGTACCCAGGTTGCAAAGGTAAATCCCGAAGGTAACAGCAAAAATCCACTTTAGAAAGAAACTGGATTTTCTTTCCAGAGAGGGATCTCTCAAACATAGATTTAACAAGGCCAGATATAAATCAACACTCGAAAATATTCCAGATGGTTGAAACAATACACATAACCATTGGGAAATGGAGTCACATATACATAAAAAATATCACAAAATCATATGCACGAGATTTTATCAAAGGCAAGATAACCATTCCGTTACAGTCATTCATTTAAGTTCATGTGGAACAGAAGAAATAATGAACAGTCCATTAATACAAAGCATCAGGAGATGAGTTCTATATTAAATTTAGCAGAAACATTTATAAAATATCTAAAACAATGATCAGAGCATAACCAATATGAATTCCAACCATTCAACACTATGTTTCAGATATGAAAGAAAACAAAATGGAGTGTAACACTGGAAAAACAATCAAAAAAGGAGGAGAAATACGGACTGTAATGTAAATAGCATAGGAATCTCTGATAACCCACATGCATTCAACTTTGTTATTCAAAAATATATGTCTTCACAAATAACATTCAAAAACAAGATGGGTTCCAACCCCCATCATATAAAGTAAATGCAATTATATACATAAAATGATCTCTTCTTCCTAGAAGATTTATAACTGAATAACCTGCTTAATCAAAGTCTTGTAACTATATTCCTAACTACTAGGAATAAACTAATTTCTTCGATCCTAATAGATCATTTAATTAAAATCAACTCGGTAACAAGGCCCATCCAAGCAGCTCCACAGTGTGCAACACCTATTTTCATGAATGAAGGATATACTTTGTTTTTCCAAATCTCTCTATGGCTCTCCATTGCTCTGCGCTTGGAATATCATACTCAATCATTTCCCAAATAGACACCTCCAGCTCCATGTAGGCTTCATAAGACACAGTACGTAACCCTCCCCTAATGATCAGAAATTTCTGCAATATCTCAAAATATTCTGTCAGCTTATCTACGATGACCTTTCCCGTCAGCCCCTTTACCAAATCATCAAATTTAGAATGATCCATATGGCTTTGCACCAATAGGCTGTGATAATGTTCTTGAGAAAATAGTCTACCCTCCTCGTCCCAAAAGGAAGGAAGGCCATCTTCAAATATTTCTTTAAAAGCCTGCCTGAAATCATTAATACGTGATATCATTTCATCAGCCTTGTCTCGTACTGTCTTCATTAGATGATGTTTATGAATAAACCTTTTTTACCACAGTACCATTACCACTCTATCTCTGACTCCTATATCTTGTAATTTTTTATATGTTAATGAATTTAAGAAATTTAATGCATTCTGAGCTGTGCCAAGAGGTTTCCTCTCCATGGTTTGATTTACTAACTTCAATCTTTGATTGGCTAAATTGACCAATGTATTTTGGTCATCAATGAAGTTCAAATAATGCCTGGATTTAGTAATTTCCATGGATAATGTATCCCAAATTATGTGCTTAGCTCCCTGGAGAGGACCTTTTCCTATGCTCCTTTCTTTCAATTCATTAAATTTCTTCTGTAATTGGCTCTTATCTTGTAATATCTTATTCTTATTTTCAGTCACTTTGGCTAACTTAGATTTGAATTTTTCATTTTCCTCTTTTAACTCTCTTATCTCTTCATCTTTCAAACTGACTTGGGACATGGGCACTAGTAATTCATCTGCAGAAAAATCATTTAAAGGTTTTTCAATGTTCACAATATTCAAGTCTTCATCAGTGGGAGTCTGGCTCATTAGTTCCTCCATGATTTCTTTTTCTTCATTTTGGTATTTTTTCATCTGTGAAATTTGTGCTATTAACTCGCTCCATTCTGCTTCCCACTTATCTTTTTCTTCTTGTAATTTCACAGTCTTTCCTTTATACTCCATCATATCTTGATGAATCTTGTCTTTCTCCTCTTGTAATGCTAATAATTCGGATGACTGAACATGTTCTATACTCGGGATCTTTAACCTTTTCTTTAGTACTTAGAGGGCGTTGTCTTTTTCTTCTAGAAGTCTTTTGATTGCCTGGGTGCTACCTGTTTCATTTCCTAAGCTTACGATGTCTTCTTGCAACTTTTTTATTTGAATGGAATTAGCTTTGTTTTTTACCTTCTCATGTTTTAATTAGACTTCCAATTTGTCAACCAAAACCTGTAACTTATTAATTCTTACCATAGCATGCAATAAATCTGAATAAATAATGTCTCTTGTTTGTTTATGTAACTGTATTTTATCTGGTACACTGATTTTGTCTAATCTCACCTCCATTTCTGACATTTTCTTATCACTCAACATAGCCAATTTAAAAGTATTTCTTTCTACGTCTCGAGTAGAAATCAAGGAAGTCTTTGGATTACTTATACTTCTTACCCGCGGGATTAGATTCCTTGTTTTTTCTAGGGACTGCTTTTGCTTCTCCACATAACTAGTCATGAGCGCGTATTTAGATTTGAAAATTGGACCTGATCCTGTATTATCTACACTTTCAAAAGAAAATTGACTCACCTGTACAGATTTTTTAGGAACCAAAGCAACTCCTTTTAAATCATCTGAAATAACTTCACTTAACATTTTATCATCTTGAAACAATTTGGCCTTTTTATGGGGACCATCCTCATCTATTTCCATACTTTCAACTTCAGAAAGACTTCTTTTAATCAAAATATTAGAACCACCTGTCATCTGAGATAATGCAACTGATCTACTACTTGTATTTTCATCGGATCCTGGGACTTCCACAAAGTAGAACAAATTGGCTACTTCCTTCAGACCTTCGACAACTTGATGATCAAATGGCTTATTTTTATTGGCTTGTTTTCTCAGGGAAATTATATGATAGGGATCATAATTGACCCTTTGCTCCCTTTGAAAATCCATGCTTTCCAACAATTTCTCTACAAACACCAGAGCACCCTTATTTTTAAAAATAAAAGAACCAACTTTAAGAGGGAACTTGATATTGGAAGATTTCTTGAAAGCCCCAAAGTGTTCTTCTTCCGCATGAAATCTCTGTCTCATATATTCTAATGCAAAAATCCTAGGAGTAAGGAAAGCAGGGAGCCTATAAGGCTCTCCAGTAAAACCATATATTCTCAAAACGGTGAAGTCCTTATACAAGAACCAATCTCCAATCCTGTCCTCAGGTGAGGATTGCATCATGGTCTTCATTTCTTCCAATACTCGGGGTAACACTTCATTAAACAGCATCTTATATATTTCTGACATGATAGAATTTGCAAATTCAAACATGTTGATTTGCTTGGGAAAATATGAAGAGAATATGGTACTTAAGAACTGCAACTCGGTGACATTCGAACATAGTAACATGTTCAGCAAATAAGTTTGAAACTTGAAGAACCTGAGTTTAGGAAACTCACTCAATTGGATATGTATAGCTTCTGCTAGATATTCGTCTAAACTAAAAACATGAACTGACTGAGACTCAGAACTAATCGAACTCATTTTTAATAAGAATCCCAAGATGACTTCATTGACATGACAGTCATCATCTAGACCCAAGACCTAACAGACTAAAGACACAACCAATTGAACTTCATCTCTGAAAATGTGAACATGATATGGCAGGAAGAGGCCATCCAGTGACTGACCCTCGTTAAGAATGCTAGACAGGAATTTACAACGAACCTCAGTTTCACAATTTTTGTACACTTCAACTAAAATGGACTCGATTACAGACTCATGACTATCGGGGTAATTGTCAAACAAATTCAGGTTTTCACGGATGGCTTTTGCATCAATTTTACACAGTATCCTAGATGTAGAATGACTTACAATAACTCTCTCAGAAAAATAATAGTTAACTGCACACCACTCAGCAAACTCGGGAAAATGTAGGGTCTGCTCAATAGCAAAATGATACAGAAACGATTTACAAGCGTTTAAAATGTCATTTCCCTAGGAATTGTATTGCCATAATCTTTCTTTGATAACAGACACACTTCCCACAGACAAGAAAGGATCATTTACTCCTCTATCCCTATCAACCAGGTATTCTTCTTTCTCATCCAAAACTCGGTTAAACCCTTGTAAACCTTTCCCTTTATCCATAATACAGAAAAACAACGGTAATTCGATGGATGAAGTTCGAGTATTTGGGACTTACTTGCTACTGTAACCGCATATACTCAAGGTTGACTTTTAAAGGGTGGCGAGCAAGCAGTCCTTTTCATTCGTCCGGCATAATAAAAAGTAATTCTTCAAACATGTCAACTCTACTTATATAGGAGCCCACTCCGGAGGACCCCTTTAGCGGTTTCCTCAAACTGCTTTTCCCCGCAGAATACACCACAAACTGCCGCGTGTACCGCAGTTTCCATTACACTGCCACCTTTCCTCTCCAACCATTGTACAACTCCATCTTCCGGATCCATTGATGACCATTGATGCATTTTCCCTTTATTTTCCAGCCGTCGGATGAGCCTACACGTACCCATTCCGTTGAGCTCCTTCATTTTAACGATCGTGCAAGTTTACGGAGCGGACTTCACATTGATCGTAGATTTCGTCGAGCTAGATTTGTGACCATTGATCTTCGTATCTTGCTAATTATCTCCATATGTCCTTATCCTCCGCGCATCTTCGTAGAGTGGGTATATCATAATCCGTCGATCTCCATTTCCTTGCCCTACACCGTTGGATCATGTGATAATTTCATTGCTTACACGCCCTTTATCATACTTTCACACCATTATATTTAACCAAAATTTTCAAGCAACCACTATCTCTCTTTACCATGGTATCTTCGACCCTCTGCTAGGTAGATGTGTTAACAAGAACCATCATCTAACTATCTTAATCAAAGCATACTTCAAACATTAAAGAAACATAACTTAAAACAATTTCGAAACACATTAAAAACACTAAAAACGAAAAGATGGGCTGAATGACATACTGAATTGTAGGTCTGAAAGGGGTGATTGAATGACAGTTCAAACAGGCTGTCCAAATCACAGTCTGCACAGTTAAAATGATAGAAATTAACCTAAATGAGATAATCTTTAGCTGAATTCATGCAGATGTAAATCTAATGCATAAAGGCAATAAGTAAACCTACTTATTAAGCAAATTTGACAATGAAATAAACTTAAACAAATTCATAAAAAGAAAATCATTACATATTAATAAACATACTGAAATTCAAATTGCATAGATTATAACAGAAAAGAAATAAAGAGAGTTGAATCTATTTAAAAGCAATCTATTCTATCTTCTTGCAAATAAACCGAACAATAAACTGGAAATGAAATGACTGATAACAAATTAAAACAAACTATGTGCGCAATTAACTATTTAATTTCATAAATAAAATGCATTACAGAAAAATGAAATAATAAAACAAATTGTAAATTAAACTAACTACAACAGAAAAGAAGAAATAAATAAATAAGAAAAGAAAAGAAACCTCTGATTGATGAGGGGCCCTCTCGGCAATCAGGGGTGATGCTTGGCTAACGCTTACTCAGACGCAATCATAAACAACAAAGCATATAGCTCTTTATTAGAATGATGGAACAGAGTTACAGAATTATTCTCTTCAAAAACGACTGTCTCACAAATAAAATGATCAACACTCTAACTCTGCACAAGGAGGTGTTTATATACAATGTTTACAGGGATGATAAAGTCGACCCTTTAGTGGTCGACTATTCTCTAAATTTAGCCAATCCATAAAGGCGTTTAACTACTCTAACTCCAATGCACATGATCTTCCTTCTTCAGTGCGTGTCGACTCTCTTCATTGGAAGGTGTAATGCACAGGATCCCTCTCCATTTCTCAGATGTGGCGCATGGCTCCTTCCTTAGCACAGTTGGTGGAGTGGTGGTGGACAAAGGAGAGCGCACGATGAGTCTTCTAGAACGTAGTCTAAATGCATCAACCCTATGCATGGATTATTGGTGAGATGTCAATGAAGGAGGCTATAGGTTGGCGGATCATCTAGAATGCAAGCTTCATTACCCAGATGTGTGGATAGTAGGTCGTTTGCAGAACTATTTCATGTTTTAATGCTTGGAATAGGTTATCAACAAAGCGCAGTCTGGTTAGCGATCTGGATGGAAAGCTGAACAGCGAGCTGGACCATGAGCTGGATATGCTGGGCACAGATCTAGGATGAATGTCATGTCTATTTACTGGTGCGCTTAAGGACTATGGTCTGCAGTAACAATATTTAAATGCCTGGAACCTACCAATGATTTTCGCGCAGCGAGCTGGATATGTTGTGCACATGGCTAGTTGAATGTGTGTTTATTGTAGTAACTTGTCCCAAAAAGATTATATAGACGACAAACAAATGTACATACCAATTAATATATCAAATGTGTTTCAACAATGTAAATTTTAATCAATAAAATCATAAAATGATAATAATAAATGGATTTTATATAAACCTTAAATACATTCATACCTGGGATGAATAGTGATCTGCATGACATAAAATATGAAAAAAGATAATAAAAACATATGTTTAAATGAGTAATTTAACTGCCAAAAATGATAACAAATCTAGGATCAACACATGGCAGTAGAGTATTTTCAAAGACATCACAACAAGTGTGTGGCTTCATAATTCACATTCATCCTTCTATCTCTAGTTTTTTTTTGCTACATCTCAAAAAGTAAAGGTATATCCAAGGAAAAATCAAGGTAACAACATAATACATATTTCAATGATTATGTTTGTGCAATCTGATTTTTTGGAGCAGAAATACACACTCATTTTCATATTCATGCTTTGCTTTCAAATAAATGCATTACCATCAAGATGAGATTATTAGAGACTACATGAGCATATGGTTGAATTGAAGAAGAATAATGGGTAGTAACGTTGCTTAATACATCAGCCTTTTGTCTTCATTGTTAATGGCAGCATTAGAGAATTTTTTTAAACCATCTGCAGCCTTGTGATAAAGGATTCACTCTTAGTGTATAGTAGCTTGTAACCAGAATGTGTTGTGAGCTACCTCATGCTCCAAAAAGTCAATTTACAAGAACTTGAAAATGATCCAATGCAACATGGGGACATGTTGTGTATTTTATTTTGGGGAGAAGTGGTTTTTGACATTCTTTGTGTAATTCACTGCTAACCACTATCTGCTAATGTAAATGCTTAAATCAATCCTACAAACATACTTGTTTTCACTCATTCACAGCTATAAAAGTGCAAAATTTGATTTGAGCATATATCACAAACCGTGAACTGGTTTTTTATGATTTTTGGACAGGAAGTGCATAATATTATGATGAACAACTCTAGTAAGTTTCATCCCAATAAAATGCATGGTTTTCAATAAAAATGTCCATCATCACCTACAACCATTTTTCCTATATCTCAAAATATGTGCATCCTATGGATTTAATTTTTGGCGTGAAGAAGCATTGTGGTAAGAGGAACATAATCACCAAGTTTCAGAAAACAACTTTGCATGGTTTTTGAGAAAATGATCGTCATCACCTACAACCAATTTGCATTTTTCTCAAAATCTGTGATGTGGGTATCTCTAATTTTTGGTGTGTAGATGTATTGGACTAGTAAAAACCTGCGTGTAAAATGTCAGCCGAACCCATTCGTCGTTTGGGAGAAAATGACTTCAGAAATTTTATGTTCTATTTCTTGAAACTCTGCTAAATTTATCGCTCTTTTGTTGAAACTCCACTAAATTGAGTGCTCTCTTGCTGCAACTCCACTAAATTTTCCGCTAAAATATCTGCTAAATGGCTGCAACTTTGCTAAATTTTCTGCTAAAATCTTTGCTAAATGGCTGCAAATCTGCTAAATTTTTCGCTAAAATCTCTGCTAAATGGCTGCAACCCCACTAAAATCTCTACTAAATGGTTGCAACTCTGCTAAATGGCTGAAACTTCGCTAAAATTTTCCCTAAATTCTTTGCTAATTGCTGAAACTCCACCAGAATTGCTAGAAGTCACTTGATGGCTACATTTGAAGTAGAAATGCAACAACCACTATTTGAAGAAGTTTAAGTATTAGTTGGAAAGAAGCATAATTTTCCATTAGCATCATCAATGGGAAAGTAGAGTGGTTTTGGTCATTATGCATGGTAAAATGAAAGCAACAATTGATAGAGTCCTTCTAGTTTGAATGCTACTCAAGTTTTGGGTTGCATGAGGACATGCAACAAGTTCAGTTTGAGGGAGATGTTGGGTCACGAATTTGTCCATATTTTCATCACATGTCGACATATATTGCATCCCTCTTTTTCTTATTATTATCCATTTATCATTCCATTTTCCATCCATTTACTGTAACTACTTGTAAAATACCATATTACTCTCATTGATGCTTTAGTGGTTAATAATGATTATTTTCCTTTTATTTTTGATGAATTGAAGACTATTATGCATAATATTACTAATGATGGTTTGTGGAGTGATTTTTCATATTAACAGCAGTAGCACTCATTGTTCAAGCCTCCAAAGTTGGCTGCTAACACACGTCCACGTGGAGATTCACAACATGGTTTCACTCCTAGGGTTGATTGTGTGGATTTGTGATTTCAAATCATTCCCAAGTCCAACATAACAGCCTCCAGCTCATGATCAAACGGCCTTAACCAAAAACACATGTTAGATAAGAAGACATTGATTCGCATCTCGATTTTTGAGCATATGGAAAAGAATCTCAAAAATATGGGACATGGGTTTTGAGCGTAACGACCTCAATTACCTGACTCTCAAGGAAATCTACCAACAAATCCATGGTTTGAGATATATATTTGGTTTTCTAAACATGTAATTCCTAGATTTGTAGTTACGGTCGTGTGTCAAATTAGCAGATTTGTTAAAACAAATTCCAAGTTAGGAATTCGGTTTCTTATCCTTATAAAGAATTTTTATGTATAAATATGTAATCAATATCATGAGAGGGGAAATATGAGAGAAAGTAATGTTATGCTATAGAATTTGATCCAACCTCTATTGTAATAATTTCATTCTGATAATACATGCTGGCAGTTTCTTAATTCTAGAGTTGTAGACCTTCATTGTGGAGATCTAGCTCTGCTCAGTGGAGGAAGGGCCCTCTTCCATGAGAAGATGCTGGTAGTGTTGATTGTAAGTGTTTTATTGTGTAGATTTATTTATTATTCAGTTCAAGCTTTCATTCATTAGATTTATCATAGTTGTTTTCATGCTAATTCGTTTTGTTAGATCGTTGGCCAACATAGCATTTATTTCATGTTTATGTAGTTAGATATTGCTTCGTAAGAGTTGATTTTGTTTTTAGATTTACAATGTGATTTTATGAATAGGTTTGAGGTTTGATTTACTTTCAAGAAGGTGTGATATAGTTTACAAATTGTATTGATTTCATACCAATAGATCAACGGTGTCAGGTAGAAATTGTTCTTGCATAGATATTGCATGATAGATTTGAAATAAAAGTCTTCCTCGGATTAACAATTTATGTTTTGGAGATTTCATATGTTTATTTAATTAGACAATTAATTTTCCCAACAGAACCCACATCAAAATTCCAATCCAAACATTTAGAATATTTATGATGAACCTTTGGAACTTAATATGGCTGTAGTAACAAGAGGAGGTCCTGCGACCGGAGGTGATCAAGAAGCACCATACGGATAACCAAGAGTTCGACCAATACCACAAAATAAAGTTCCATTTGATTTCTAGAAAGAAAGGGAGTTTTCTTCGATGCACATCATGAGTTCATCGACAAAAATCACACATTGACTTCTATTGTTGTCCCAATATCGAATGAAGGGCCAATCTTGGAAATGCCTCAAAGATATGAACAATTATTTCAAAGAAAACCGATAGATAAGGTCAGTAATTTGAAATTTTTCCTTAAAATTTTCTAAGCATTGATAAAAGATAAGGATTTTGTGGTAGAACTATCAACTTTAATTGAAGAACCTAAAACAAGTCTGCAACAAGAAAAGAAAGTTAACCACATTGTTAAAATAATGAAAACTAGTCCTGAGCTAGGGATGAATGCCCAAATAGGTGACTATGACATGCATTATATCATTCTAGACTTAGGATCAAATGTTAACATTCTCACCAGACAAACATGGGAAATTATGGGAAAGATGAGACCAGTATGCTCTCATGTTTAGTTGTTATTAACCAACCAGTCAAAGGTTCTTCCTATTGGTCGGCTGACACAGGTTACTATCGAAATAGAAGGACTCCATATCTATGCATATTTTGAGGTTATAGATATTGTCAATGATACAAATCCATATCCAGTACTTCTAGAGATTGACTAGGATATTGACAATGAACCATTATAAATTTTAAGAAGAGGATATTAACATTTGAGGATGCAAAACTATGGGTGGTTGCTCCAATTGATCCCCTAGAAGTCCATAGATATGTCAAGCAGGTAAACAGTGAAGGACAAGATGGACATCGGGATCATATCTACAATATTACTTCTGTGATGGATGACTATGTTAATCTGAAAGCCAATGGAAAACTTAGTTGATGAAGTATTAGTTCTCGCTCATCGGAATCAGGAGAAGCTCTAGAGTACTGAAAGAATAGACTACATGAAGTATTAATGTGGAAATGCACAAGAATCACAAAATATGTGTGATAGGTAGGTACTGAGGTATGTGATATACCTACCTATGAAGGTTTACCTAGCTTGGAATTCTTTCTTATAGTGTTTGAAGAGAAATTATTTGAACCTCAACGCTTGTTATCCCTGGATGTTACATTGAAGGCTACACCCACAAGATGGTGGGTTGCTCATAAGCAGTCTAATTTAGAATGGCCTCAATGCCAAAGGTTTTTGGAAGTCTGTTTTGGAGAAAAGGAGCTCTATACTGGTCAAAAATATACATCACTGACTAATCCTATCGATCATATTAAGCATTGCCACATGAAATGGGATATGTTTCCACGACAGGAGTGGGTTCATTGGTTCATACACACCTTGGACATGATACCGCGAAACTAGTGCACGTCATTTGAGATGCAACAAGAAACAATTGTTTGGGAAAAGATAGATTCTAGTTTCATGCATAGATTTGTATTTGTTGATGATAATACGAAAATTGATGTCGATCTACAAATAATCATAATTGAGATCTTTGAAGACATTCTTGTTTCAATGTCAAGTTTCCATTAGAGCAACGTGACCATTTAGCATGGATGGAGTGCTACAATATAACAAGTGAACTTGATGATGATGATCCACGTGACATAAATATTCCTAAACATGAGGGTACTTGAGAAATGGAGGGGTCAGGTGTATCAAGTGACAAGTTTCTGAATTCTCTTAATGTAAAGAAAGTGAATATTGGTTCTCTAGAGAATCCAATATTTGCTAATATCAGAGACTATTGGGATGATGAGATCATCGAGAAAATTACTGACTTATTACATGAATTCTAGGATCTATTCCCCACTAAATTTTCAAAAATGAAGGGAATTATTGATGATCTCATAGAAATGAAGATTCCTTTGAAGCTCAATGCCAAACCTATCAAACAATGACAATATAGACTCAATATGAGATATAAAGAAAAAGTCAAGATAGAGTTAGACATAATGCTAGATGCATGCATTATAGAACCTGTCAAGGAATTTGAATGGATTATCCCTATGGTGGTGTAAGCCAAGAAAACTACTAAATTATATATTTGCGTCTACCTGAGGAAGGTAAATGATGTATGCATGTATGATCCATTTCCGACCTCATTTATTGATGAAGTGTTGGAGAGCATTGGAGGAAAAGAAGTATATTCATTTACTAATGGATTCTTTGAGTACCATCAAATAAGGACTACAAAGGAAGATCGGTACAAACTGATCTTGGTGACAGAATGGGGATGCTTCTAGTACACGGTAATTCCCTTTGGTCTCAAGAATGCTCCTACTATTTTTTCTAGAATAGTCATAGCTTCTTTTAAATACTTCATCCATGAATTTCTTGAGGTTTACATTGATGACTAGATGATATATGGGCTTGTAAAAGATCACATTGAGAGCATCAAAATGATGCTTGACCGATGTAGACCATTATAGATTTCTCTTAATGTAAAGAAGTGTATTTTTGTGCACTTTTAGGCATCTTGCTGGGTCAAGTGGTTTGTCAAGATGGAATATTGATGGACCTTGCCAAGATTGTGATTATTGTTGACCTGCCACCACCATTTACAGTCAAACAATTGAAAACTACTTTGGAACATATGGGGTATTATAAAGAATTTATCAGAGGCTATGTGGAGGTTACATATCCTGTGGAAATTTTTTTAAAGAAATATGTCAAGTTTCAATGGAATGAGCAATGCCAAGAGAGTCTGGATGTTATTAAAAATAAGATGGTTACAACACATATATTCATATTTCAAAACTAGAAAAATAATTTCATGTACATGTCGATGCGTCATTTTTCGCGCTTGGCGTTGTACTTGCACAACTAGGGGAGGGTTCTATTGATCAAATATATGTTTTTGGATATTCTCAAGGATTACTCAAGTGAATAATCAACCAATGGAAAATAACTCCATATTGAAAATATAAAATAAATATTGAAGATGAATGATGGTGATGTACAATTACATTAGTAGGGATTTATATAATCCTTATCGTTCCTTTTCAAACGAAAGGATACATCTCTTTAATTTTTTTCTAAAAAATTAATTATCATTCCTATTTATTAATTATTAATATTAATAATTAATAAATAGGAATGATATTAATAATTAATAATTAATATTGATATTTAATGTTTATATATATTTATGTATCGTGTATATATATATATATGGCATTGCCTTCGGATTCATGATGCTTGTCGTGAAAGCATACTTTATAAAACCCGTTTATCATTTAAATATCGAAGTAAGACCATGGGCTATTTCATAAAACCATGTGTGGTTTTATGAATTATATTCTTTAACCTTTTTTTTCTTTCTCTTGCGGAGTAAGACAGACCTGAAGATGTGCCAGTCCTTGAGAAAATTAAACTAAGAAGGATCAAGATTTCCCTATAGTCATGGTAAAATGTCTATGAATCTATAGAGTCCACCATTCAGGACGGACATGTAGCATGTAAGAAGATGTGGTTTGCATCAGAAAATTTGCTATGTTTCCTGGACTTACCACTAAAGGATTCGATTGAAGATGCAATGGCTTTGAAGTTGAATCTGGAATAGATTGAAAGGGATTTTTTTGGAAATCAAGGAGCAGATTCATAAAATTGATCACCTTCACCTGGGTGAGATCAAGGAGTGGATTGAGTCTCCTTTAACTTCACAGTTGAAAATCAATCTCTTTCTCTGAGAATGGGAGAAAGTTAAGAAAAGGGAGATCAAATCCATGGTTTGCAAGGCTTAGTTACAACTAGAATTTCCTGAGTATAGGGATATAGCGGATCTATTAGAAGTATTTTCCAAGTAGCAATTGGCCCTTGGCAATCTTAAAACTGATATTATGTAATCCACATATATTTTGAGGACTTTATTTCTTTGTAATATTTTGTAATAATTATTTAAAGGGATGGGATATCTCATATTGAGGGGCCGAGATAGAGCTCACAGGAGTGACACTAAAGGACTATAGAAGAAAGAACCACAAAGGACGGACCATAGATACTCTATAATTTTGCAGGATTGTAATTTCTTGTATTTTCAACAAAATTTGCATAGTTTCTTCTGTCATATTTTGGCTATTCATTGAATGTCTTTAAAGAATTTTGGTTATTCTTTTATTTATTTGAGATCTTGATTACATGTTGCTTTATTATAAACACATTAATTATTGCATTGATTTATCATTACAAATTTATTTTGTTATTTATGCATTAAGTAAATTTATTTATTTAATCCATACAATATCAAGTGAAACTAATAAATAGTCAACTCTGTAAATGTTGATTTTTCAATTAGTATTACCCTGTTAGAACAGTTATGTACTTAACGTCTTTGAATATAACAATTCAATTTTAATTGTTTTAGTTCTATTTGAAGTTGACAATAAACAAATCTGATTTATATTTCTATACATTGTATTAAGTTTTTTTCATTAAATCATAGATATAATTGTTCTACTACAAATTACCCACACTTATTGTTTTAGTTTACTTAGACAGTTCACAGTTCATTGTTGTCTAAAAACCTTCCACATCTTCCACAAAGGAAGAACAGATGGATCTTGGATCCGACCACCTTGTGCTAGTGGAGGCCTCATATACATAGGAGTCAGTTATACCAAACAACTTAGGGATAAAACCATCTATGCATGATTGTTTGAATCCCTTAAGGTTGTACTTTCTCCTCTTGTTAGTTTCCTTGTAGTTTTCCAACAACTACAACCTAGGGCCATCAAAAAATGGCGTTAGAACGAGGGCCATAGTTAATAATTCCGAAACAAAGAACCAACAAACCTCCTCCACCTCTATCACTAGTTGTTAAAAGGAGCCAAAACCAAGCATCTACATCAGTTGTACAATTAGCAGATAACTAGACCACAATCCCTACTACCCCTGTCCTAGAACAAGTTAATAGAAGACCTAAGATTAGCTTTGTCTCACCTACTAGAGGGCCTTTGACTCTCAAACAGTTGAGGAAAAGTAATCAGGAAATCACTGTTGGGGTAGAAAAAGGACAAAGGTAACTAGGAACCTTAGAAACATCCTATCCCAATCCCTTTTCATTGAGAATTCACCCATTAGTACCTCAAATGACCAAAACATATCTAAACAGGAATCACTTCTAGAATCCCAAAATAATCCATTGTTTGAAGTGACAAATCATCTCTCAGGTATTTCCCACCCCAACATACAATCTGGTGGACCACCACCTACCTCATCTTCATCACCATATGAGGAATCCTCATATAGTAATACATCCACAAAGCCTTCTTCATACGAAGAAACACCAATGGTTGATCATCTCAATAGAGCCTGGTTGGATCAGGATGCGGTGTTCATCCCTGGACAACAACATAAGCTACATAAAAATCCTAAGAAGTGGATCCCTAGGTTTAATCCTGAGGAAAGATCACCTATTGAGGATCATATCAAGACTTTTCTACAATCCATCAGAATGAGGAATGTAGACATAGTATGTAGGTTTCTCCCTATTCCTTCAAAGGACAATCTTCCACATGGTAATTTTCCCTAGAGTCTCGTACAATCAACTCTTGGGAGGAATTTGAAAAGTTGTTTCTCTAGAAATTTGGAGATGATAGAACTATCGAAGATCTAATTATGGATATTTCCTCTCTGAGAATAAAGGGAAAGGAGAGGGTGAAGGACTTCAATCATAGGTTCTCTTGCTTAAATAATAGGATTCCTACCAATGTTCTTCCTGCAGAATAATTATTGGTTTCTTACTACATTAAGGTTCTATCTACTCCCATTGTTATGTGGGTCAAAAAATCACATAAGACTACACTCTAGTAAGATTTTGTTGAAGCCATCCTAGTGGAGAAAGACATGTTTTTCTTAAAATATAATCCTAATACTCAATCAGATCAACCTTCTACATCTCATAGGAGGCAAGAAAACTTCCCCAAACCCACTTCCCAAGCTAAATACCCTTTTGATATGGAAAAAATGAATAAGTTACTACAAAAACTTTCTAAGGACATGGTGGACCTCAAAATAATTAACACTAAAAACCAAGCAAATAACAGAGGTTTGGCAAGGCTTCCTTTCAAGAGACCTTACCAACCTCCTCAAAATCAACCTTCTCCAAATCTTGATGAGACACTGACTTCTTATGATACTTAGTCTATTTTCAAGGCCCTAACTAGTGGATCCCAAACTATTCATGATGACACTAGGGACAATTCAAAAGAAGCTAAATATTTCCTACCTCCTAATGAAGAATAGGATCAACACCTTAACACTATCAACTGTTTTTTAGAATTGCCAATGGAAAAAGAAGAAGATGAATTTGATGCTATATATAATGTTCAACATCCTTATAACATCATTAGTAAAGGACAAACCTCACACGAAATTCCACCATCAACATCCACTCCCAATACAGGTAAAGCAGCTACTCCAAAAGAAAAGGTAGTTCCCGAGACTCAATACAATTTAATTGATGGTTTAAAAAGGGATAAAGCTAACATTTCTTTTTTTGAACTTTTAAAAATAGCTTCTATGAGGGAAAATCTACCCAAGAGCATAATTTTGAATAAATCTAAAGAAGTTCAAAACAATAATTTGGAAACTTGTGTGAAGCATGATAGTCAGAATCCTAGTATGAAAAGGACCCCTCCTTTCTTACTTACGTTTTAAATATTTAATAGAAACGTCCATAATTGTATGATAGAATCAGGAGATTCATCCAATGTCATGCCATTGTTTGTTTGCAAGAAGTTGAATGCAACTTGGGAACCCTATCCAACCCAGATAGTCCAATTGGATCGATCAAGAGTTAGGGTGGTGGGGGGATTAAAAATTGTTCTTTTGACTTTATCTGTTGACCTGAGGATTCATCAAACTATTGGCATTGTCATTGCTGACATGCCTAAGTACTATGGGATGTCGTTGAGCAGAGACTGGTCAAAAAATATAAAATGATGTTTTGCCACTAACTCATCCCATTTATGGCTACCTTACAATGGAAGACACAACCATATTAAGATTGTAAGGGAACCTTTTATGAAACAGACAGTCATTGAACTCAATGGTCCCAGTGAACCTATTGTCTTCTTTAGCTCGGGCACAGAACATTACACATTTTATTCTTTCTTTGGGAATTTTCTTGTCGATTCCTCTCCTGTTAAGGATGTTGATAACTTGTAGAAAATCAATAATTGCATTGTTGTTCCATTTACTGGTACTATTTTTCATAATGTATATAATGTGAATACAAAATTTAGGATAGATTTAAATTCATGGACTTTGTTTTTTGATGGATCTAAATAAAAATATGGTGATGGTGCAGGTTGTGTACTGATGCATCCGAAAGGAACCAAAATGATGATTACCTACACACTGGAGTTTGAGTGTACTAAGAATATTGTTGAGTATGAAGCTCTTGTACAGGGACTGAAGAAAGAAATCGAATTAGGCTCTCAAGTTATTGAATGCTATAGTGACTCCGAAATTATTGTAAAGTATGTAAGAAACAAGATCCATTGTTTATCACCACATTTAATCACTTATCAGAAGTTTCTTAGGGACATGACTAGTTCATTTAAGGCTTTTAATATTAAATCTGTCCCTAGATCACAAAACTTTGATGCAAATATTTTGGCTAATACTGCATCCAAGCACATTCCCCCTGAAGGTCAGTCCCCTAACACTTTTTCCATTGAACTAATGTGCAGGCCTTCTATCCTTGATAATGTTACAAATTGGAAGGTTTTTTATGATGATCGAAAAATACTAGCTTTTTTCACAGCCCAGGATACCTTTAAAAATGTGGCTATAGATGAGGATGAATATGACAAGTCTTTGTCTGACCCTAATTTCCCTTCCATTATTATCCCTAAGTAAGTTGTTAATATGGAAGAGTACTATGACTTGCAGGGCAAATTCAATGGTAACACTAACTGCAAGACACATAGTTCTTCCCTCAATTTTAAAACTGTCATTCGTGTAAATGAGAAGAACCCTCAACTTATCAACATAGGGATTAATTGTTCACCAAAAGAATAAAAGGATTTGATTAAAATTTTCAAAGAGTATAAATATGTCTTTGCATGGACATATGATAACTTGAAAACCTTTGACACAACCATCATAAAGCACAACAAACCCATGAAGCCTGATATAAAACCCTATCAGCGTAAATTGAGAAAGATGCACCCTAGTCTTAAACCATTTGTTAATAAAGAGCTTGATAAACCGTTGAAATATAGGATTTTTTTCCAGTGATACATAAATAGTGGATTTCAAACTTAGGCCCTGTCCAAAAAAACAATGGGGAGATAAGACTGTGTGTGGACTTTCGAAATTTAACAGGGCATCTAAAAAAAATAATTACCATGTTCCTTCAATGGAACAGATATTTCAAAGGGTTGTAGGTGCAGAAATATTTTCTTTACTGGATGGTTTCTCTGGGTATATTGAGGTATTGGTTACACCCTCTGATCAAATCAAAACCACTTTCAGAATGCCTTGGGGTACATTTTCCTATAGAATAATTCCCTTCGGATTGATCAACGCATGTACTACGTTCCAAATATATATGGATATATATTTTTGGGTTCTAATGCACAATTATATAGTGGTCTATCTGGATGATATAAAAAATTATTCAAAAAAAAGGAATGATCATATGTTTTCTCTTAGACGGGTTTTTGAAAGATGTAGAAAGTATGGAATTTCATTGAACCCGAAGAAGTCTGTTTTTGTGGTCACCAAAGGTAATATTTTTGGATTTATTATTTCAAAGGATGACATGATCATTGATCCTAAGAGAATAGATGCCATTAAAAAAATTGGGCTCTCGAGTTCAAACAAATCCATGCAATCTTTCCTCGGTAAGATTAATTTTGCCAGAAGGTTTTTGCCAAATTTTGCGAAGATTGT
Organism: Pseudotsuga menziesii; assembly: GCA_001517045.1. Taxonomy (NCBI): domain Eukaryota; kingdom Viridiplantae; phylum Streptophyta; class Pinopsida; order Pinales; family Pinaceae; genus Pseudotsuga; species Pseudotsuga menziesii. The sequence continues at coordinate 316,058 of LPNX010858150.1, forward strand.
TAGGGTGCAGGATTTGATTAAAAAGGATGTACAGTTTAGGTGGTATGACACTCAAAAGGATGATTTTATCAATATTAGGAAAGCTATTGTATATGCTCCCACATTAATCTCCCCATATTTTTAGAAGGATTTCATTTTTTACTCTTTTTCCATAGACTTTTCTTATGTTGTTTTTTTTACGCAGAAGCAAGCAAAGGATGTAGAAATCCCCATCTCATTCATGAGCTCCACGTTTAAAGGGGTTGAATTAAATTATTCACATATTGATAAGAAAGAATATATTTTTTATATATCTATTAAACATTTTAGACCATATTTAATGAAATCTAAAATGAAGGTGATTGTCCCCTATGCAACTATAAGGAATGTTCTTGTCCAGAAAGAGCTCAAAGAGAAGTGTGCCCATTGGATAACTGTGCTTCAGGAATATGAATTGGAGATCAATATAGCTAGAATCTTCAAAGGACAAGGTTTGTGCTTATTAGTTTCCCAATCAAATGATCCAAAGCAAGAACAACAATGGAAACAATAGGAATACATATCTATGGATACTGTAATGTTATTTATGCTTCATCCTCATAATAGTATGATGATATTCAGTTTTTTCTTACTCATGGGTATGCCTCTCCAAATTTAGAATTCAAGAAGCATAGATCCTTAATACTAAAAGCAACACCTTACTAATTCATTGATAATGTGCATTTTAGAAGAAACTATAATGGTGTTTTCCTCATATGTTTAGAAAAGACAAATGTTGGCAATGTCATGTTTGAATTGCATGTAGGGCCTGTAGGAGGACATTTTTAGGAGAAACAACTGCTCACAAGGTCCTGAGATCTGGATTTTATATGCCACCACTATTTAAATATGCATATTCCTTTTTCTGAAGATGTGAATCCTTCCAGATATGTGCTGGTAAGGTAAAGAAACTTGCATTCTCCCTCCATCTTGTTACTATCTAGTTTCCATTTCAGCAATGGGGATTGTATTTTGTTTTCCCTGTTACTCCTGCTTCCTCCTTGTATCACAAGTATGTCCTTATTGCAGAAAACTATTTTACTAGGTGGGTAGAAGAAATTCCCCTCGGGGTTTCTAACACTAACTCGGTAATAAACTTTTTGGAAAGTAATATTGTCACCAGGTTTGGAGTCCCAAAATCTTTGTTGTTTGATAATGCATCTTATTTTAATTGTATTGATATTACACAGTATTCAATTGAAAAGGGGATCAAATTCAAGTACTCTGCTAACTATTACCTGCAAGGAAATGGATTAGCAGAGACTTTCAACAAAAAAACTATCAATATTTTGAAGAAATTTGTGGCCACTCATCACAAGAATTGGCACACCCATCTCTTTAATTCCCTATGGGGAGATCATTTAACTCCTAAATTTTCCACTCGGAACTCTCCTTATTGCCTCGTTTTTTGTAAAGAAATTGTCCTACCATCAAACCTCCTAATTCCATCATTGCAATTGGTTCAATCCTTTCTACGGGATGACTCCTCCCCTCTTTAGAAAATAAATTAAAACGTTGCTTAAATTAGGAAAGGATAGGTAAAAATCCAGAAATAAATTGTACCAACACCAACAACTAATTAAGAGATGGTTTGATGAGAAGTCTTCAATTGACCGAGATTTTCAGGCTAGGGATTTGATACTGAAATGGGACAAACCCCACAAGGAAAAAAATGATTATACTAAATTTCAATGCTTGTGGCTAGGGCCATTCACTATTATAGAAAATGTTGGCCCTAGTAATGTCTGGTAGTAGAGACTGGAAGGTTTCTCTAAATCCTATCCAGTAACATCCATCTCCTCAAAAGGTACTTTACTTGCAGTAAGAATTTGCTTATTTGTACATAGGTGTGTCTCTTTTGTTTTTTGTTTTCTTTGATTTGATTTAAATATTTGCTTTCTTTCAAACATGATACTGATTGGGCACTTGGCCAGATCTAGTGATCAGTTTATCTCTACAATTTTAGCTAAGAGATTGTCCTTGAATCCTCTGCCACACAGTAAAATTTTGAAGAAATGACAAAGTCATGGATGGATAACCTTACAAAATTCATCCCCAAGCCAGATAAATCATACCCTATCTCCTAGTTTAGATATTTTTTTCCCTATTGACGGTCATGTTATGTAGACTATATGGGTTACCAAACTACATAGTGTTTAAGGAGGAATGGGTGCCCCTCACCCATCATATCCTTACCATAGGGGAGTCCTTCAACTAGGCTCAAATTCTATCATTTGTTTTGGAGGACTCAATAGAGAAGTACCAGAAAAATCTGGCATCCAGAAATCCCACATTTTATCTATCATCTTATGTAATGGACGTATTTTGTGCGTCATTTCCTATCTTAGCAATGGGATGGAATTGAATGAGGGTTGCACCCTCTGTCCATATTTATTGTTCGATATTGTGGGAGGAAATTTTTTCCCGCTTATATATGACATATGTGACCACTTTATTAGGTTAGTGTATCAGAGGATTTTCAAAGGATATGCTCCTACCTTTGCTGACACAGCAAAAGCACTAATCTCTACCATGGGGGATTGGTATGTCGGGGAATATTTTTCGTACATCAAGATATGGAGTAGCAACATTTTCCGTCTTCTCCCCAAGATATTTCTAGATAGAATGTTGCTGGAGGAGATTTTTTTTTGAATTGTGGTTGATGGAGTGTTTCCTAAGCTTACTCCAACCAAGAGGAAAGGGTGGCCAAAGTTCCCCCTCATCCTTGGACCATTGGTGATTCAAAATTATATCCATGAAGGCACTTTGGGAAATAATATTGTTACTCTGAAATTCGAGAAATCCCCCAAGAAAATGCATGACCCAAATTCCTTCCTAGCAAATCATTTTACCTAGGAACACATGAAGACTAGTTACTCGCATCAAAATGAACCCGAAGACTCCATATATCAAGGGGATAATGACTTCTCAGAATTTCTAACCAAGATTACCACTCCTGATGAAAAGAGTATTATTTTCCAATACCAACAGGAATTCAAGACCAAGGTCCTCCACTATAGGAAAATTAAGTTATCAATAGAGGAGAAGGCACTGAAACAACTAGTTGAGAAAGAGACCCAGAAGATATAGGTTGGCTCTTCTTCAGTGGCAAGTGAGAAGACTAATAATCATGGAAAGGATGTCATTGAATACCCTAAACATCTAGAAAAATCATCCACTTTTGAGGCTTTGATAAGGTCTGCAGAGATGAAGAGGAACTTAGAACTGATGAGTCATGTGGTAGAGGCACAAGCAGCAATGTCTGGACCTCACCGAAAGAGGCAAAGGACTAAGAAACCACCTCCACAAGTAAATCCAAAACCATAGGTTGATCCACCAGTGACCAGGATTGATGTGCATGAGATCAAAAATATTGAGGAAGAAACCCTTCCCTCTAGTTATTCATGCCCAAATACAGTTCCCACTATCTTGCCATCTATTATTTTGGTGACTTAGGCAGTTAGGGATCCTTTTGAATCTTTGACTCGTGAACATTCTTTATCTGAGATCCATTTTTGCAAATTATTACTCCTAATAATAGTACATCTATTATATCCTTACCTATTTATATTGCCATTCCCTTTTCAACCTTACCTATTTTTTCAGTAGCTTTAGAACTACCTATTTTTTCCATTGAATTGACATATTCACAATCCCCTTCATCATTTTCACAACCTGGTAGATATTCTATTCCTACCACCTCTTCTGAACCCATTACTTCTGTTCCCATTTCCACTCCTTTACCCTCTACTTCTCATGTCTCTACACTTTCTAATACCATTCTACAAATCAGTATGACAATCCCTACCCCTTACATTCCCCAACCTGCCCCTTTAGTCATAGGATCTAAAGGATCCATTTCAAAAGCTAAGGAAGTGGAATATTTTTGTGATGATGTAGTGGTTCCCTTGGGGAATACTTCTAGAGTAGTGAAGAAAATACTGTGGTGAATAAAGGATCCAAAATATGCAAGGAGGGAACCTTCAATAAAGGCTCTATGCCCAATCAGATCATATGGAAGAGAGCTTCCAAAGATGCTAAGAAGGAGGCCTTGGAAACTACAGCTCCCATGGGATCCTTTACAAGGTCCAATTATGATTCAATTTCCTCACTCGACAAAGAAATTGAGATAAATAAAAGAACAGGAGCTACAGAATATCAAACAATAAAAGTCACAAGAAATTGCACAACTTCAGAATGAGATGAGAGAAATGAAATATGGTTATGAGTGCTAGATCAAGCAATTGCAAGAACAAAATGATCAACTCAAGTGAAATATTGAGAAATCACAAGGAAATAATGTCAAATAGGTGGAGAATATCACATCCCTTGAACAACAATTGAATGATTTTCAATTTATATATGTTGCTTCCTCTTTTTCCAAGTTCACGGAGGAAGAATTCAAAGTATTGGCCAACAGGATTCAGGATGACCTACACCAGGTAATGGTTGGTTTGTTTGAAGGACTAAATGAGATGCAGGAAATTTATAATGCATTTGAATTCCAATCTGACCTCATTTATGATCACAATCAAAGGAGGAAGGAAGCAAAAAAATCCTTTGACAATCTGTTGGACTAGAAGAGATACATCAAAGGCAAAACTGAAGATGTGCCAGCCCTTGGAAAAATAAAAATGAGAAGGATCAATATTTCCCTAGAGTCATGGGAAAATGTCTATGAATCTTTAGATTCCACATTTCAAGATGGACAGGTAGCATGTCAGAAGAGGTGGTTCACATCAGAAAATTTGCCAAGTTTTCTGAACTTACCACTGATGGATCCGATTAAAGATGTCATGCCTCCGAAGCTGAAGCTAGAACATATTGAAAGGGGTTTTTTTTGGAAACTAGGGAGCAGATTCAGAAAATTGATCAGTTTCACCTAGCTGAGATCAAGGAGTGGATTGAGTCTTCTTTAACTTCGTAGATGAAAATCAATCTCTTTCTCTGAGAATGGGAGAAAGTTAAGAAAAGGGAGATCGAATCCTTAGTTTGAAAGGCTCAGTTACAACTAGAATTTTTAGTTATAGGGATACAGCGGATCTATTAGATGTATTTTTCAAGTGGTATTCTGCCCTTGGCAAATATTAAAACTGATATTATGTAAACCCCATATCTTTGGAGGACTTACTTTCTTTGTAATATTTTGTAATAATTATTTAAATGGATGGAATATCTCATATTGAAGGGTCGGGACAGAGCTCGTGGGAGTGACACTAGAGGACTATAGGAGAAAGAACCACAAAGGATAGACCAAATATACTATGTAATTTTGTAGGATTGTAATTTCCAACATTTTCAACAAAATTCACATAGTTTCTTTTTTCATCTTTTGGTTATTCATTGAATGTCTTTAATGAATTTTGGTTATTATTTTATTTCTCTAAGATCTTGATTACATTTTGCTCTATTATTAAACACATTAATTATTGCATTGATTTCTCATTACAAATTTATTGTGTTGTTTATGCATTAAGTAAATTTATTTATTTAATCCATACACTATAAATTGCAACTAATAAACAGTCACCTCTGTAAACGTTGATTTTTCAATTAGTATTACTATGTTAGAACGATTATGTACTTAATGTCTTTGAATATAAACATTCAATTTTAATTGTTTTAGTTTTATTCGAAGATGACAATAAACAAATCTGATTTATATTTCTATACATTGGATTATTTTTTTGTCATTAAATCATAGATATAATTGTTCTACTACAAATTACCCACACTAACTATTTTGGTTTACTTAGACAGTTCATTGTTCATTGTTATCTCAAAACCTTCCACATCTTCCACAAAGGAAGAACAAGTCCACTTGGATCCAACCACATTGTGTCAGTGGAGGACTTATATCCATAGGAGTAATTTATCCCAAACAAATTGGGGATAAAACCATCTTTATGTGGGATTTTTTGAAGCCCTTCAGGTTGGAATTTCTCGTCTTGTTGATTTCCTTGTAGTTTTCCAGTAACTGCAACCTCGAGCCATCAATAGTGGTCCAATGATTTACAAAATGAACATGCCAATGTAGGATTAGTGTAATCTCAAAATGTCTAGGTTGTCCACAATTATAACAAATGACTTGGACCCTTCTACAACCAAATCCTCCTCCTCCTCCTTGGCCTCTAAAAATACCACCCCCCTAGGTTGAGGGCATTGTTCCTGAGCTAGCTCGGATTGCATATGTTCATCATTTTTCATCACATATGTGTTGATTATTTTCTCTTATAGCAAATGACATGCCTTGCGGTCTTTCTCGTCGTGACCCACTTATCAAAAAAACTTACAATATAGGCCAGTCTATGCACTTACTATTTTCTATAAATACAAGTATTCCTCTAAAGGATATCCTCTAGTCTAACAAATTCTACGCCAGGGCATTCCTTGTGAATTTATAGGATTTGGTGCTCTTGAGGTAAGATAATTTAAGAATGTTGGACATGAATCTTTGTGATGGAATTCAGTTATGCATATTGTACACTAGATTTCCTCCTACACTTCTTTTCCTTTATTTAAATCTTGTATTTTCAACGTGAGGTTGGAAATCTACGACTATATGTGCATCATTCCCGCACTAGTGTCTCCGACTAGTGAAGCCTCCAAAATCATTGCAATCTCGATAGGTTCACTCTAATATAGAATATTTTGTTGCATCAAGGGAATGTGGATATGCGGTAGCATCACCACAATAAACCATTATTTATGTTGGACATCTTACATTTGAAAAATCACTTTATCCATTAGCATTTTAAATCTTTGGTCGAAGTCCCAAACAGACTCAATCAACAACTTCTTGATCTCTTTTAAGTTTGTGATGCATTACGACTCGATTTAGGATTTTTGAACTCTTCTATCAGTCCCGTCTAGATTTTATCTATTGACTTTTGAGGGATCCCTACTAGGACCACATATTATTTCATATACCAGTCAAGCACACAACCTATAAAGGTTGTGATCATCTTGTTTATTTTTATAGCCTCATCTTAGACCTATCACACTGTCCAGGTAGCTTCACATATGAACCAATGTTGCTCAGGGTCCTCCAACCCATTCCCATTGAATATAGGTAACTTTATATCACTTCTCGTCATTCTGTGCACTTGTGGTATTGTTGAATTAAAGGTTCCACTAGTAGGACTTCCTTGACTACTATTTCTACTATTATTGTTACTATGATTGACAAAACCACTTGGTGATGTGTTCTTAGGTATTATCTCATGTTCTGGAGATGTATGTGAGGTTGTAGGAATGTCATAGTCCTTCTTTAGATATAAATTTATATTCCTCCTCTTCATCACAATATTATCTGTCAATATGTGGTTCCAACTCGCAATCCCTTGTTTTAGTCACACTGCACCTTCCTCTTCTTGTTGCAGTCTTT
>LPNX010858150.1:326036-384867 GCA_001517045.1 Pseudotsuga menziesii
TATTTAATTGTCGATACATAATCAAGAAATCAATGGTAAGGAATTTCCCTTAAGATCCTTTCCATGATTTTTATCATACTAATAAGAATATTACATCATTTACACATTCTCATGCAAGGAGATCAAAACTAGGGGTATTATAGGGAGGTATTAGCAACAACAACTTATTAACTGCTTGTTGCCTCCGATAGAAGAGATGAATACCACAAGGGGCCAATTGCATAAATCCACAACATAGAGCATAGAAATATTCAGTGCCATGTAAAATTGGATGGGATTGATGGAGAGACTAAATAAGCTTGTCAAGGAATTGTGATATAGGATGAAGAAAATAAATGTGGATGCATAACCCCTAACTAATCCTCTGGAGTAATAGTAAAATTATGTAGAGATTCATCCCACATATGAATAGATGGTCATCCTACATGAAGCAAGAGTTTCATATAAGAAGGAGCTCCATGAGTTTCACCCCACAACATCGTCTACTTGTCTTGTACTCCAATAGTTAGATTCTTTTTTAGATGTGGAGTCATCCCTTAGAGATGAAGCGGCATTCAAATCCAGTTAATGAAAAGGAACAATAATTGTGCTAATCCCCCCATTCTTTTGATCAAATGTAACTCATAGTTAGAATAGTTCCAATATTTCACAACTTAACTCCATAGGTCATCACTAAGTTTCCCCTCTCATTTGAAGGACAAGTAGAGAAGAATGGTTGACTTGAAGTTGAGTCAATAGTTGTGGTCGAGGCTTGTTAGCCCCTTTGTTTTTTGATAGATGTTTTGAAAGGATGGATGGACAAAGAAGAGCAGTAGAAGAGCATAATTACTAATTTCAAATATGTGAAAAAACATGAAGGGATATGGAACAAATCGACTACCAATTGTTAAGGGTATGGAACATAATCAATACATTGACCTAGGTAACAAATTGACTTAGTCATCCTTAACCTTTTTGTAACTGGCTTGACACAATAACCCTTGAGGTTAGGGAAAAGGGGTTGTTTAAATGAGATCTGAGAGATAAAGGTTGTTAAGTTGAGTCTTTCTTTTGTACTCATTCATACTGATAAACAAATATGTCTAAAGTTTCTCCAACATGATTTTTATGAGATATATTGGACTTGGACGATGTGAATAAAGAAGAATTTTTTAGGCCCATTTAAAATTCATGTGTAACATGTCTAAATGTTGATTATAATGTATCTATGCTAATATCTATGTATGGATTTGGTGGATTCTTTGGTTAAATTGCTTATAATTGTTTCTATTGTATGCTATTTATTTTTTCATACATGAAATGCTTGGATATTAATATGACAATAGGTTATGAGTCATGTCCACCCCCCCTAGTATTTCTCCTATATTACGAAGGTATTGGATGCACTTCAGGTGAGGCCTTATTCCCTCAAGGAATATTGAAAATGTTAGTGCATGTAGACTACAACAAGACTTTGTTGGCCCACAGATAAGAACCACGATATCAACTTAACACCAACATTGATTATGTCTTATCTACCCTAAAAGGAAACTAATATATGCATTTTTTTATTAAGTCTTGGTGTCTTTAGAGGCTCCACATCATTTGGAAGTATCCTAGTCCACCACCCCATATTTTTAAAGGAGTGTCTCTTATATGCACCATTATGCTAAGGGAATCCTCATTTCAAATATTTAATGGGATCATCAATTAAACATTTTTGGGGATGCCATATGGAGTAGCACCATATGTTGGATCACCCATTATGCATATCCCTTTTTCCTTTCTTCACTACTACATTTGGGATGATGTTTAAAGGTAAAAATAATTTTTTTAAGTTGAAAAGGTATTGCTTAGGTGGGATTTTTCTCAAACAAAAAAAACCAACATGTCATTGCTTATGCAGTGTGTTAATCGATATTTCACTTAAGCGATGCCACTGGAATTGCTTACTCCACTTGTGGAAATACCATGCATGAAAGATATGGGAAGAACATAAAAGATAAATAGGACATCGTGCTCATTATTTACACCCTCAGTTGTTACCCTTCTAGAAATTTAACTGCCAACAATGTCTTTCCTCGTGACCTTTGTAGAAGGTGCCTTGATATCCAAGCTTCTACTTCCTCTAATTGAAATTGAAAGAAGCTTTATTAGATCCCAAGGAGAAATACGTGTACAATTTTTCAATTATAGGACAAAATAGAGAACCATGTTTTTCGTTAAGAATCAATAACTTTTGCTAGAGTCATTTTCCAACTTCACATCATTATTTGGGCTCAACAACCTAATTTACCACTTATCCTATGTATTTTGACCAGAACATGTGCATACATCATCAACATCTCATCAGTTCAGTTAACTAGGCATCCTCCTTGATTTGGGGAGCTAATATGGGATGATCTACATGATTTATGTGCCCTACTTAGTCAACTGGGAGAATCCTCACCTAATTTTTTGTTAGCTAGAGTCATAAAGGCGCATATATGCAAATTTGACCTAATTTCACCTAATTTCAGTTAACTGGAGACATGGAAGGTTCCCTCACCTAATATTAGGTATTCAGTTCAGTTCTTCTCAGTTAACTAAAGTAAAAAAGGCACCCTCTCCTACTCTTTGGCATGTAGTTGAGTTCTGACTTAGTTAGACTCAGTTTAAACTGCCTCCAAGTTTGTTAGAGTCAAATATGTTAAAGTTAAGTGGTTAACTGATGTTGAGTGGTGTTAACTGACAAGTAAGGCACTCTCATGCATTCAATTTGTATGACCCCTTAGGGATTCGAATTTATTGGCTATTCATTCCATCATTCACCATTGTAATCTAGCTTCTGATATTAATGAATTGTTTTTACTACTGCAAGCCTTTTCCATAGTATTTTTGACACTTATTGATATAAAATTCAGCATGCTTCAATTATGAGAATTGTCTTGTTTTGTAGATCTATTGTGTCTCAATTTTATATGGTATTAGATCCATTTCATGACAAGGAAACTCTTCTACAAAATTTTGCATGGATTTTTTATGAAGCTTGAGCAAAATTGCTCAAAATTATTCCAACACTAAACCAGAAGTGGAAATTTTTCCACATAAATCCTGGACAAACTTGGATCCTCTTGATCAATATTTCTTGATTAACTAATTTAGGTGTGACGCAACTTCAAAAGTGCAATTTTTTTGACCTAAAATTGTTTGTTTAATTCTGATTGTAGGTGTCCCAAAATATCCAATAGCATTCACTACAGCTGGAAGATGGACTCTTCTTCAAACAATCTCCAAAGTCCCTTCAATTATCATCAATGGAAGGAGGATACTGAGATAATATTTCACTCCAAGGGACTCTATAGAGTCACGATGGGCGTAGAGCCAGAGCCTAATGCAGTTGTAGAGAATCCCAAATAGATGAATAAGCTTGATGAAGATTACGGTTACGTATGTCTCTCTATTTCAAAGGATATTATCTTCCATCTCAATGGATTGAAGACTCCCAAAGAAGTGTGGGAACAACTTTCCAAACTCTTTGGAAAGAAATATAAGATGAGGGTTTATCAATTAGAGAATGAACTGTTTTCCCTCAATCCTATAAATTTTGATACCATTACTGAGTTTTTCACCAACTTCAAGAATTTGGTGCTTCAATTAAAGCAATGCGATGAAGAGAATAAATATGTTTTGTTGATTCTTTCAATCCTTTCAAATCAAGGATCATACTATTCAGTGTTTGTATCTACCTTCCATTCATGAAAACTCACCATTCTAAATTGGAAGATGGCAACCTTGAATGCATTCATTGAGTCCTTAACCAAAGAGCATGGAAAGCTTGTTTAGATGGGCTCCTTGAGATCCTCAAAGGATCAAGCACTGTTTGTTGGAGTACCCAAGGAAACGAATGCTAGAGAAAAGAAAAAATAGAAATAGAAGACCAATTTTGATCCTCCTAAGCAAAAGAGAAGACCAAGTAGTTAGGTTATCCCTCATGATCAAATAAATATAAACAAAAAGGCATGGAGAAGAAAAAGTGTGTTTTAGTGGTATGGGATTTCATCCTAAAATATCATGCATGAAAAGGACTATTTATTTGATGTCCCTTCTCTTGGAGAAGAACAATATCACTCTTCCATATGCTGCAAGCATTAAGGACAATGGAGATCAGAATGATATTCCAGAAAGAGGTCATGCACTCATGGAAAGTGTTTAGAATCCAAAATCTCTTCTCATATATTCAGGAGATTAAAATCATATGACTACAAGAAAAGACTCGTTCTCATAATTGGACTCCAAAGGTTGCATCTCCAACCACATGGGAGATGATTCACAAATTTCATAAAAAGGTAAAGGTACAATTCACTTAGAGCATGGCAGCTTTCAAAATGTTTTGTATGTCCCTTCTCTAGATTTGAACCTGCTTTCTGTGTATCAAATGACACATACTATTTTTCCCAAGAAGGTTGTATTCAAACCTAATGATGTTTAAATTTCTGAAATAACCACTGAAAATATCATTGCAGTAGGTAAGGCAAATCATGCTACAAAAACATATGAGTTTTCTAATTTTTTTCCATATTCAAAGCCAAGTGCCCTTCTAACTCATGGAAATGAGGTTATTCAGATATGGCATTAGAGGTTTGGACACCTTAATTATAACTATTGTGTATTCTAAAAATAATTCCATGGTTGAAGGCCTTCCGAACATCAAATCCTCAAAAGGTATCTGCAAAGGTTGCATCAAAAGCATCATGAGCACAAGTTCGATCAAGGGAAAGATAACAGAGATTCTTGTATGTTGGGGCTGATTCATAGTGATATAAATGGTCCATTACCAAATACCTCCATGAATGTATCGATGTATGTTATCACATTCATTAATGACTTTTCCAAGTTCACATGGGTCTATTTTCTCAAGAACAAATCGGAAGTCTTTGAAAGGTTCAAGATTTCCAAGGCTTCTATTGAGACTGCCACTGGGAGAAATATAAGAGCTCTTATATATAATAATGGTGTAGAATATATCAATAAATATATTCTACAACTTGGTGCATAAAATGGAATCCAAATCCATCACACAATCCTCTACACACCTCAGTAGAATGGTGTAGCGGAGAGGAAAAATCGAGCACCAAAAGAGATGAATACCATGCTTGATTCAAAAGGTTTGGATAAAAATATTTGGGATGAGGCCATGAATATTTATGCATAAATTTATAATATATTCCCACACTCATATTTCAAAGGTAAAACTCCTTTCAAATCCTATACTGGTCACAAGCATGATGTGTCCAATTTCAGTGTTTTCGAGTCCACTGCATGGGCTAGAATTCCTCTTGATAAGAGAAAATATTTGGAACCACAAAGAATTGAGTGAATTATCATTGGATATGTTGAATAAGACAAAGGGTAAAAACTCATGTATATCATATCCAAAATAATATTCATCGAGATAAGTGTCCTAGATCTACAACTAGTCGAGGAAGAAACTACCAAACAACTTCCTCTTCTAGAAGAAGATTCAGGAGATGATACTAAAATTTTATGTTCTGAAATTTGTGATGTAATGTATCATATTAATTAAAATGAAGAATCATGTTTGGATTCATATCCAAATTATCCCCCTTAATGACCAAAGTGGGCAAAAAAGACTCTCACATCTGTTGGTTCAAACATTGGAAATCTTGTCGATCCAAGAAAAAACAGAGAAGACTTTCAAAGAGAAGGTATGGCTCTTTCATATGCTTATCAATTGATGTCCTATAATTTTTTTATGATGAATGGTTCAGATAAAAAATCATACTACCATGCATAGCATGATCCGAGATGAAAAACTGCCATGGGTGAGGAGTACCAATCTCTTCAGAAAATGCAACATGGGAGCTAGTTCCTGTTCGACCTGGGAGGAAAATGGTTCAATGCAAATGGTTATACCAAACCAAGGTTGTTTTTTATTATTCAACCTGAAAATACAAAGAAATTTTTTTGGAAAAATGTTTCTCATGATTCCAAGGTGTGGACTACACAGAAATTTTTGCACCGATGGCAAAAAGGGACTCTATTCGGCTAGTCTTGGAAATTTCTGCATCCAAGCACTGGGAGGTGCACCATATGGATGTGAAGAGTTCCTTTATTCATTGTGATATTCAGGCATATATCTACATGAATCATCCCAAAGGTTACATATCATATATGAAACTATTTTGTAGATTAAAGAAATCTATTTATGGTTTAAAATAGGCCCCAAGAGCATGGTATGGAAAGATGGATTCCTTTCTTCTGTAGAAAGACTTTGCAAGATGAAAATATGATACAAATGTGTATATACAGAAGCATGAAGGTAATTTTATTATCATTGTACTTTATTTTTATGAAATTTTTATTACAGGAAGCATTCTTTCTTTGATCGACACTCTAAAATCCCTTTACACCAAGCATTTGATATGAGTGATTTAGGCCTGCTGAAGCAATTTCTTGGTATTGAAATCACTCAGAATTTTGATGGGATTATGATATCCCAATCAAAATATGCTTAATACCTGATAAATAATTTCAATATGGAATAATGTAAATCTACACCATTCCCATTCTTCTTTGGAATCAGTCTTGAGGATGTTGATTCTACACCGTTGGTGGATTCTACACTCTATGGGAATTGATTAGAAGTATTCTATATCTGACACATTCTTAGCCTGAAATTTTTTATGTCATCAATTTTGTGACAAGTTAAATGCAGCATCCCCATAAGATTCATTGGAAGGCCTCCAAGAGGATCCTACAGTATGTATAGGGTAAAAGACATTTTGGCATTCACTATGTTTCAAATTTTGATCTTGACTTGGTTGGATTCACTGATTCAAATTGGGAAGGTGATAGCATTGATCAAAAGTAGACTTCTATATATTTTTTCATGTTTGGCAGTGGGCCTATTTTTTTGTCAAGCAAAACTCAGGAAGCCACTTCCTTATCTTCAGCGGAGGCAGAGTATCGAGGAGCATCCAATGCTTGCATTCAGGAAGTTTGGTTGCGTGGTATTCTAATTGAGTTTGATATTGGTAGAACCACTTCTCTTATCATTTTTTGTGCCAAACAGAGTGCTATCAAGATATTGATAGATTCAATTCAGAGACAAGGGATCAAGCACATTGAGATCCACATGCACTACATCATAGAGCTTATGCATGACAAAACCATTGTACTACAATATTTACCCTACAAAAGAGAAAATTGCAGACATCTTAACCAAGAGCTTCATTGAGAAGTTATCTTACCTTTTTTCATTGTTGAAGGTGATTTATACGGTGGTGAGGACATATTATATCCTTCAGTGTTCATTTTGAGGGGAGGGTTCTTTCCCACTAGGTTTTTCCCTCTTTCCTCACTTAGATTTTTTGAGCATTTTAGGATTATTTTTGTACAGTGTGACCTATGTCCTTTGTTGTCGGGGCCCTCTATTTTACTCCTCCACGTGAGATTAGATTAAGGGGGGATGTTGGAGTCATTTTACAACTTCACATCAATATTTGTGCTTAACAACCTAATTTATCGCTTATCCTAAGTATTTTGACTCAAACATGTGCTTACATCATTAGCATCTCATCAGTTCAGTCAACTAGGCCTCCTCCTTGATTCGAGGATCTAATTTGGGATGATCTGCATGATTTATGCGCCTTACTTAGTCAACTAGGATAATCCTCACCTAATTTTCAGCTAATTGGAATCATAAAGGCACATATCTACCAATTTGACCTGATTTCACCTAATTTCAGTTAACTAGAGACATGGAAGGTGCCCTCAGCTAATTTTGGGTATTCAATTCAGTTCTTCTCAGTTAACTAAAGTCAAAAAGGAAACCCCACCTACTTGTTGGCATGCAGTTGAGTTCTGACATAGTTAGAATCGGTTTAAACTACCTCTGAGTCTCTTAGATTCAATTATGTCACAGTTAATTGGTAAACTGATGTGTTGAGTGGTGTTAACTGACAAGTAAGCCAATATTGTCACTCATGCCATCATTTAGCATTTTAATCTATCTTCTAATATTAATGAATAGTTTTTACTGTTGCAAGCATTTTGCATAGTATTTCTAACACTTATTGATGTAAAATTCAGCATGCTTCAATTGTGAGAATTTTCTTGTTTTGTAGACCTATTGTGTCTCAATTTTATAACTTTTACCTAGACTTAACCAAGGTCTCTCGAGCTAAGAAACACCTTCTACAAGAAATACCAATTGCACATTGGAATAGTGATAAACTATCGTTGAAAATATACAACACAATTTTAGATAAATGTTCACAACATGGTTTCCCATCGATGGTGGTGAAGAGAATAAATCTGAGTCAATATTTCTCATAAACCCCATTGTATCAGAAACAATGCAATCAACAGTTTCTTTATGCCCCAGTCTCATAGTTATGAGGAAGTCATCCACATAACATGCATATTAAGATCCTAGTTGAAGCCTTGATTTGATCCCTATTTCTTGGGCCTATCGAATACTAGCTATAAGTGGTGGTTCTCAAAATAATGACCCAAAGGTTTGTGTTGATTGTAAGAAAACCAATAAGCATCTGTGGAGAAGTGGTCCTCAAGGTCCAAAGCTAAGCTCATTTCTTCATACCAACCAATGTTTGTTTTAAGTTTTCCCTTCTTTATGCAACATGTCATATGGGTAACTATGTGTGAAATAATGATAATAAATAGTTGCAAAATATTATGTGATTCAATCACTTTAAAGCCTTAATTGGCTGTGAGGTATGATCTTAGAAGTGGTATACAAATTTCAACATACTATGATCCTCTCTTCTACATTGGTTGTGGGATATGATATTTGTGACATCATATAAATGCATGCATACTATGATATTCTCCTTTTAATATTAGCTACTAGTTCTACGCCTAGTGGTAGCTTATAAATGTTAATATACTAGGATACTAAATATTGTTAATATTGGTTTTTATCGCTAAGGAGCTTAATAAAATCAAAGGTTAACATGAATTTATGCGGAAACTTAATTCAATTATATTATTATCTTTTGTACCCAAATCTCTTTATGAATATTGGTTTCTAACTTGTTGATAAATTCATAATGTGTAAAAAAAGTATAGCATGCTCTTAAAGTGAATTAGATAACCTCAGGTTGGATTTGGAGTGATTGTCCTTAATGAGCTTTGAATTTATGTTGATTTCATGCTAATAGTAGTTTCCATTATGTTCATTCACCCAAATTCCCTTTATTTCAATGACTTTCTGAATTTATACTACTCAGTTACATATCTACTACCTTTGCAGTTTCATTTCAGTACCAGCACCAAAAATTATTTGTGAACACCTCCCAGCTTGATTTTCATTCAAATAGTTCTAAGGATTTATGTTCTTGGTGCTTTCATGATTTTTTTAAATAGTGACTAGGTTGTGTACCAAATACTAGATCCCCTTCCTTTACATTCACGAGAACAATCATTTTCTAATAAAATCTGCAGCTTGTCTTCTACTTGATTTTTTTTTCAAGCAATAACCTTCAATTTAGAATGTCTCCTGACATTATTTTCATGTATAAACTATAGTGGTGTGACTGTATTGGTGTTGTTGCAAGTATTGTTTTCAGTCTAGAAAATTACTTAACAGACATCTCTACAACCATTTTTTTAAATAGTTGCAAAGGACTGGTTACAATTTTGGAGGAATTCTTCACTAAACACCATACAATAGGAAAAACTTACAATACCATATTCAAGAGAAGAAACGCCATAGTGAGGTTTGGGACAGTAACTTCCCTAGATTTCAATGATATCCAATCCAAATCAGTGGTGATTAAATTTCAATAAGAGCACCGAGGTTAGAATTGTGTTTAGGTGTTGCACTAGCATTAATGCATGCCAAGGGTGGGAGATTAGAAAATGCACTTCTAGTGTTTGAAATAATGATTTAACAAAAAAAAATCTGATGGATTACTACACTAATTATTGATTATTCAATTCCATTCCATATCCCCGATTAATCTTTAGAAAAAACAAATACTTTGGATGATCCAAAGACTTTGGTTGATCCAAAGTACAAAAATATTACTGAGAAACTCTGAGCGCTAAGCTGAATGCTAGAATATTGGATAATTAAAACCAATCAATTGAGAGCGTTGCTATCCACTGTAAAAGCAACCTCTTTCAAATTATGTTGCATAGCCTGTGAGTAGTGGAAACCTTATCCAAACCATATGCAATTGTTGTAGCAATTGGCTCAAGCAATACTTAACCCAACGATTACACAGCATTCTCGTTAACATATATTTTTATTTGTTTTTTTTTCTATTTTTACATTTCCCATAATATTCCTTTATCCCACATGAAAAATGGGTGTATTTATTTTTAACTTTATATACTTCAGCAGCTTTAATCTATAGCAAGGAACAAAGGGAACACGATTCATATTGTGAGAAACTGGTGCTTGGACTTTGTTGGCACTTGATGCACGCTGATGTGGTGGATAGAGGGGCCCATGTTTTGACTTGGAATTTTGGTCGCTTGCATTCATGGCATAAAGGTAAACTTTATTTTTATAAAAAAAATCTTAGGCTCAAATGTATAAAGTCCACAGTTGTTTATAAAACCAATATTTTGCACCAATTTACAAAAAAAAAAAATTCCTTTTTGCTCACAACCTTTTAACATTTTTTCTTCTTTCAAACCCAATAAATTTCAATGATTTATCCAATGAAAGAAAACTTGAAACCGCCCAAATCAACAATATAGCTTAAAATCAATTTAATGATAGCACTAACTTTTAGCAAAAATAAATAGTGCTAACAATTGAAGACGGAGACCAATTGTGACTGCAAATATGAACTTGTAACTGAAACTAGAAATATAAATAAATTGAAAACTATTGAAAGAAATGCTCAGCATGTCGAGATTATTCACACCTATCTTCCTATCCTAATTTACTAAGCACCAATTCCCAATTAGGTAAACTCTGACTTCCAATGAAGCCAATCAAGCAAATTTTCCAATAATTCTGCTCCTTCCTCGTGCTTGATTGAAATTGGAACCTAGGAACAAAATGATAAAAGGCTATGATAAGAGACTTGATCCTTACTGCAAACACATAGCCAACCCTTTTGACTGAAATGTTTTTCCATATATTCAACCAATGGGTCATAAAAATCATGACAACCTTCAACATACTCTATCATTTGCTTACCATCCGAAAGCTACCCAAAATGCAACTCATCTTGCACATTGTTAATCTGTTTTTCAAAAGAAATTTGAAAGGAATTCACATGACTATTTTCAAATGAGATATCAACAACTTCATTTAATATTCCTGAATTTAACTTCACCTTCCTTATATGCTTCAGCATAAATATCATTCTTTTCTCCAATAAAATAACCCAAACAAAATCCCTCTTTTTGAGATGAAATTTCTGAATGTTAAATATTAAAAGAAACATTTATTTGAGAACCCTTACCTCTTTATTTGTAATCCAATTCCTCATTTCAAACCATTGGTTTTTCCACACTGATATTGACTGGATGATTGTTCATTCTCCTCATCCTCCACTCCTAAAAATTTCATGAAAATTTCCATATCCTCGAATTTTTGTTTTTGTTTAGAGGCTTTAAGTCTTTGTCTCGGTAGTTCAAATGAAGAATAACACAAAGGTAACTGTCACCTTCAGCACACTCATTATCCTCTCTTTTTTCATCCTTATGACCTTGGATTACAATCATATTTTCTTCACTAACATAACTTGAATTTACAGCTGGTTTTTTGGGTACAACATCCAAGTATTTATCCTCGTATTCATCATATATGGGTATACTGAAATATTTTTTTAAATCACCACTAACAGAATTTGTAACATGTGGATAGCAATCTTTAGAAAACAAATTAGTAAAACCATCTTCTTTTACATCACTGGGATGACCATTTCTCTGTTTACTAAGAGAAGGTTTGAGATGCATAGAGAATGTTTCTTTTTATTTATGTTGCTCAACCAAGTCTAATTTCTTTTCCATTTTATCACCATTGTCTTGGTCTGAAAATTTTTTAGACATCCTAAGATTGTCTTCATTCTCCAAACAATCAATAAACATGTGTTGCAATGTGACTAACTTTTTCTCTAAAAGAAGTAATGACATTTCAGGAGGAAAGGTAGTTGCATAATAAAGTTTAGCAGTGTTTTCAAGAGGTTGGATTTCTTTTGGCATGTTATAATAAAAGATTGCAAACCTCCTGTTAAAACTAGAGATGGTTTCACCCTCCTGTTTCTTCATAGAATAAAACTTTGAAATTATTTGGTCCAATGACCTCCTATTACCCCAAAATTTCAAAAATATGTTAGAAAACTCTTCCCATGTATTTATGGAGTCAGCATGCAAGTGCTTAAATGATTCCTTAACATCTCCTTGCAAAAATTGGGAAAAATCCCTCATGCAAACATCATCATGTTCTACTTCAAAGAGGTCAAGGAAATGCTCAAAAGCTTGTAAATGTTTTTCAATTGTAGGGTTCTTGGATTATCCATCAAACTTAGGAAGGTATTTGTAGTGGTTTGTAGGAAAATCATGAAGGACATGAGGTAGATGAAGTGGTATGTATTGGTTTGGAATATTGGACGAAACAGGGCTATGTAGGACCGATGTATTGCCAACTTTGGTTTCATGAGGCTCACAAGGAGGATATTTAATATCATGTGGTTCAAATGAAGGATCTTGACCAAAATCAAATGTATAGGATGATGAAATAATTTCAGTTCATAAAGAAGGATACACATGAGTAAATTCATGGTTTTTTTTAAGTACAATGAACAATGGAAAACTGTTTTGACTATCTTAGAAAAAGATAGGAAAACATTTACAAGAAAGGATAAGACATCTTGGAGAAAACTGAAACTTGAGTACCTTATGTTTTCATCATGCATTTCCATGTTTTTACAATGAGCTCATTTCCCCAGTAGATTTTTTCGGTTCTCTTTGAAAACTTGATCTCTGGATCATTCCACCAGTGGAATCACTGAAATTGGATTTTTTTTAAAATGGATTCACCGGGTGAAAAATGCACAACCTTGCTAATGTCTGACTATTGTTCACCATCAACAATCAAATCTAAAACTATGTCATTCATACCAAGGGACTATTTGAACCTTCTCTCCCTGGCATTGGTGCCAATTTGTTATCACTCAGAATGTACCCAGGTTGTGAAAGGTAGATCCCGAGGTAACAACAAAAACCACTTTAGACTGTATTTCTAAACTAACACAGTCAGAGAGGGATCTCTCACTATTTACAAAGTTTTTATACTCAAGATATTCAATAAAAAATATTCATAAGGTCATATTTCTGATAGAAAAAGTTTGTTTTATAAAGTTTGGTAGGACAATCATGGAGGAGACCATTGGGCAATGGAGTCAACAATCAGGTCTGAAATAGGTTGCAAGAGGTAGGGTTTTGAAGGTTTATGGACAGAGGAAAGGTAGACACCATTCCTCATTCTTGAGGTGTTAGCAGGTTTATTAGTAGACAGAGGGAGACATCCCATCAAATAGAGCACCTAACTAGGGTGAATTATGCAAGGATTTAGAAGAAAAAGTTTTGAAAATTCTTGAACAATGGACCTAGAGTATGCAAGATGAATTCTAGGCCATAAACACTAATGCTCAAGCATGAAAGAAAATACAAAATGGAGTGGAAAATAGGATAAACAGTCACATAAAGAAATTACTTACTGAAGAAAAAGATGGCACATGAATCTCTACCATGAAAAGGTTTAGCATTCCTCCTCTGCAAATTTCATTCATCTACTGAAAACTTGAAACCTATTAGAATGAATAACCTCTCTGATCTTGAAAAATACAACCTTAAAACTATCAATTAAATTTTAATTTATATAAAAATAACCTCTAACTAACCTTGAATTCAAAACCTAACTGAATTCTAAAAATAAAAACAGTTACAACAAATTTCCTTCATTTCAGGATACGGACTGTTGAACAATAGGTTTCAAAGTCCCTCATGCATATCTCTAAGGGTGATAGGTGAAAACAAAAATAGGTTTTGTAATTGGCCATGTTCCCGACAAAACCCATGTCTTCTTCCCTCCAAATTCACCTCCATCTTCTCAAAATATGCCTTTGAAACTGATGACTCAGATAGTAAACTTGTAAATTTCTGGAAAATTACCCTGTGAAGATATTTAAATTCTCCCAACTTGTGATACCCATGTAAAACCTGAAAGAGGTTTCTAAATATAGGCCTATGATGAAGAAAAATCTCTCTCATTTTTGTGAAATTCAACTCCATTTGTCTGAAACAATTCTTTGAATTTGTGACTAAAATAGACATTTTGAAATATGAACATTTTCCCTCTGAAGATGACTTTGATTCTCACAATTCTTAGCACCTGTGTAAAAAATGAGACAGATTATTTTATATCATCATGTTATGATGAAAAACCTCTTTCAATTTTGGAAAACGTTTCTTTATATTCCGGAAACAGTTCTTTGAATATGATTGTTATTGGGATACGAACTTCAACAATCAAACCTTAAGAATAACCATAAAGATTTTAACTCCAACAGACAAATGGCTTGAAAAAAGTATTTGAAATATGTTATCTTGTCCATTTTCTTTAAATTGACAAAAGACAAATCATTAGAAATTACAAAACCCAATTCCTCTCTTCCATTTCAATATTAACTTCACGACATTTTCGTCTAGTGGAATAAATTTTAACTGCTGATATATTTGGAAAATATAAAACGTGTTTAAATTCTCATGTTTGATAAGAATTTAGTAAAGCTCTTCAATCATTAAACCCACTGTATTTATATCAGCGGAATTTATTCCCTCCATCGATTTGTTTAGCTGGGTGATGGATGTTCAACAAGCGTCCAAACTTGCATGCGACATAAAAATTCCGTTGATTTTGAAATTGTGTTCTCACGTGCATGTTCATTTTGTGGAATTATTTTTAACCTTCGATCAAATTTCCCTTTAAATCTCCATCGTTCAATTATGCTAAGTCTACCTCATTCCGCAAATTTTGAGTTTTAATTCTCCCGTGCTTGT
This sequence comes from Pseudotsuga menziesii, assembly GCA_001517045.1. Classification (NCBI taxonomy): domain Eukaryota; kingdom Viridiplantae; phylum Streptophyta; class Pinopsida; order Pinales; family Pinaceae; genus Pseudotsuga; species Pseudotsuga menziesii. Next base: position 341,067 of record LPNX010858150.1, read on the forward strand.
TCCTGCAGCGGAATAAATGTGTGTCGTTGGATGGTTTCCACCCACAGATTTGACCGTTCATTTTTTACTTAGTTTAATACCATTCCACAAATCTGATAATTTAGTTTCTCTGTGCAACTTCTCACCGTGGAATTAATGCTGGCTGTTGGATGGAATTGAGTTTGATCTGGATTATCCATCACTGATTATGTTTGCATGAATTTATACACAATGATGAATAACAACTCAGGCATATTTCATTCATCCATTGGTAGTTTCTTTGATGCTACATAATGGCCATATATGTTTCAAATGCTCCAACATGCATATGTTCTATTCAACAAAGGATTGTTCGTACCAATCATCACCTCATACAATTACTGGCAATTTGGTAGAGTTCACATCCTTCCTTTTTGCTTGAATATAATATTTGTAAAAACAATTTTTCCTGGCATAGACTGCTCATCGCCGCTTCTTGCTCTTGTGCTCCTTACTGTCTCTGGCAATTTTGTTATGTGGGAGTCTCCATGAAGGTTATGGGAAGAATATTCATAAGATTCCAAATAATTTGGCTGATCCAAGTAAAAAAATATTACTAAGAAACTCTAAGCATTAAGTTGAATGCTAGAATCTTGGATAATTAAAACCAATCAATTGAGAGCGTTCCTATCCACCGTAGAAGCAGCCTCTTTCAAATTATGTTGCATAGCCTGCGAGGAGTGGAAATATAAATGAAACCTTTATCCAAACCATATGCAATTGTCGTAGACATTGGCTCAAGCAATATTTAACCCAACGATTACATAGCATTCTTGTTAACATATATTCTTATTTGTTTTTTTCTATTTTTACATTTCCTGTAATATGCATTTATCCCACATGCAAAATGGGTATATTTCTTTTGAACATTATATACTACAACAGCTTTAATATATAGCAAGGAACAAAGGGAACACGATTCATATTGTGAGAAATTGGCACTTGGACTTTGTTGGCACTTGATGCATGCTGGTGTGGTGGATACGAGGCATTTAGCTTCACATATTGGCATAAAGGTAAACTTTATTTTATAAAAATAAGCTTAGGTTCAAATGTATAAAGTCCACATTTGTTTATAAAACGAATATTTTGCACCAATTTACAAAAACTCTTTTTCCTTTTTGCTCACAACCTGTTAATATTTTTTTCTTCTTTCAAACCCAAGAAATTTCAATGATTTATCCAATGAAAGAAAACTTCAAACCGCGCAAATCACCAATATAGCTTAAAATTAATTTACTGATAGCACTAACTTTCAGCAAAAATAAATAGTGCTAACATATTATATAAATTTCAACATGCTATGATCCTCTCTTCTGCATTGGTTGTCAAATATGGTATTTGTGATAGCATATAAATTCCTACAAAGTATGATATTCTCCTTTTCATATTAGTTGTCAGGTATTCTCCTAGTGGCAATATATAAATCCCACTATATTAGGATACTAAATATTGTTAATATTTTTTTCTATCACTAAGGAGTTTAATAAATCAGAGATTAACATCCATTTATGCGGAAAGTTCATTACATTATCTTGTTAGCTTTGGAACCCAATTATCTTAATGAAATCTTGGTGATTGGTATGCTCGTACGTCATTTGTTTTTATGGACTTGAATTGTATAGTCATTGTGCAATGAATGTGGGATTCGATACAGAAAATACAAGAGAGGCCTCTTTGCATTTGGGAACAAAAATCACATCCCTTTTCCTATCATAAATCCCTTAACTCGTAACATATCTCATCACGATATAGCGTATCATACAAATCATTGAATTGTAGGAACAATATTGTGCTAACTTTGCCTCTATACCCGTGACTAGTTGTGGCTCTTGTGATGACCTCTAACCTAATTTTGTTGATATAGGATATGGATAGGTTATGTCGACGTGTCCACATCAAAACCCTATGGAAGGATTTGAGTGGTCCACGTGCAAGTAGTGAAAGCTACTCAATTTACAGGAATTTTATATTCATGTAAACTACTGTTACTTCAGCTTTTTAACGATATAAAACTTATTTAAAACATCAAATAATAGGAACATGGGTGGAGAAAAAACTTAATACCTAGAATGATTATTGTCATGCAATTATGGAGTTTTCACAGGTTTATAAAGGAAAAGGGTAGGTTATAATGGAAAAAGGATGATATGGCTAACATGAAAATCCAAAAGTGATGGACAAAATAATTACAATTCGAGCACCCAACATAACCCCCGTGCATGAGTTATCGAAAGTCCTCATGCCATGAATTAGTTCACACTAACAGTTTCCAATTTTGTTTTTGTCTAGAGAATGAAGGGTGAAACAGACTAATCAATCACACTTTATGCTTCCCTCATTTCCTTTGCTTGTACAATGTTATATAAATTGAAGAAGAGAATGGTCATAAAGAAAATCTATAAGAATAGGATAGACGCACTCCAAAAATAGACCAATATCTCTAAATACAGAGTTATTAATCCAATTACAAAACGTTGAATAAAATGTCAAAATCCACTCATAATGTTGTAACAAGACTCCTCAAATCTGCCTCCAAACTCGTCCTCTAGGGTAGATAAATTTAGCATAATGTATATGTTAAAATCAGCTTCCTAACTAGCCATATCTCCAAGTAGAAAACAATTTGCATGGCTAATAATTTTATGGGGGGGAAGGCCCTTCAACTAGAGTGTTCCCTCTCCTTTTACGGTTGTTTTTGTATTTCAATAAAAGCACACATGCCTAAAATAGGGTCTTATGAATTCAATAAGAAAAGGATTGCATGCAAACCTAAAAATATTTGAATAATTGAGCCAAGTTTTCCTCAAGATATCCTTCTAATATTTAGCATGCAACGTGGATATATGAGAGTCAACCAATCATCAAAATAGTATGGTATCCAAGTTTCAATTTATGAATGAGTTCAAGGTGTTTCAAAGTAGAGATACCACTTTTTATGTATTTGAACCTTGATGGGGGTTGTAGCAACCCCCTTCTTTCACCAAATCTACTTACCTCTCATAATTGAAAGGTATTGAATTGAAGACTGTAATTCCATTCAAATTCCAATTTCCTTGTTATATAAGATACATGACCAATTTTCCCTTAAAAGAGAAGACAATATTTATTCTTGAAAAGGGTAGAACCATAACTTGGAGGAATTTTATCTTAGTGTAAAAACCAATAACCTCCAACTAACTGGTGGAAAGGATAGAAATGGAATTGCTCTAAAGTTTTCATGAAATATAAACCAACTAATGGATATGACCACCTAGCAAACAATCCTATGCATATGGTTAACGCATGCTTTACAACTTACAAAATAGAACTTTTGCCTCAAAAAGGTGCAGAACCCAATGATTGAACCCCTAAGAGTTTTTTGTGTTCTTTTTCAATCTAGGAGTCTAGGAAAATGACCATATTCCCTATAAGACATTGTTATCCTTTTATGGGTTTTTTCTATCTCAATAACACCATGCATGCCTTAAATAGGGTCCTAAGAATTCCCTAAGAAAAGGATTTCATGAAAACCTAAAAATAGTTGAAGAACTAAGCCAAATTTTCCTCAGGAAATCATTCTAATATTTAGCATGCAATGTGGATATATGAGAGTCAACCAATCATCAAACTAGTATGGCATTTTCGTCTCAATTTAGGAAGGGGAAGGTGTTCCAAAGTAGCAATACCACTTTTTTATGGATTTGAACCTTAATGGAGGTTCTAGAAACCCACCTCTTTCACCAAACTTGCTTTCCTCTTATAATTGAAAAGTATTGAAATTAAAGACTATAATTCCATTCAAATTTCATTTTCCTCGTTATATAATATAGATGGTCAATTTTCCCTTAAAATAGAAGGAATTTTTTATTCTTCGAAAGGGTATAACCATAACTTAGAGGAAGTTTATCTTAGTGTAAAAACCAATAACCTACAACTAACTAGTGGAAAGGATAGCAATGGAATTCGTTTAAAGTTTTCATGAAATATAAACCAACTAATCGTTATCGTCACCTATTAAACAATCCTATGACTATGGTTTACACACACTTTACAACTTACGAAATAAAACTTTTGGCTCAAAAAGGTGTAGAAACCAATGATTGAACCCAAATAATTTTTTTGTGTTCTTTGTCATTCTAGGAGGCTAGGGAACTGGCCATATCTCTTATGAAACATTGGGTATCCTTCATCCAAGGTGTAATTTTTACAACTAGCCTAAGACATTGAAGTACACCTTCCATACTTATAGCTTCACTAATGAAAGTGTCAAAACCATTGATTGGACCGAACAATAGTTTCTTTGCCTTGTTTTTCATTTTGTGAGGCTTTTCAACTAACCATCTCCTAGGTCACATTCATATCCTTCACACTAAGTACTTTTTTTACTACAATACTAAGAACTTTAAGTGAATATTCTAGTTTTGTAGCTGTCTAAGAATGTATGTTCACCTCTTGTCACTAATTCTATCCCACTTCTTCTCTTGGAATAGAGTTGCTATGGGTGACAAGCTTCCTCGTGAAATGGAACTTCATTATGCACAGAAATTGCTTTACATGGAAACATTATTTATTATCTAGAAAAAGAGATCAAATTATTTTAATAATACCCCTTATGTTCCCTCTTGTTAATGCAATCGTGAAGAGAGTATAAGCTATGGGGTCACATTGTTGCAATGAGTGAGATAATAAAATCCATCTTCTTTCAAAATATAGAAGCTTTGGTAAATCATAGTGATCCCTCACATCCTAAAAGTCATTCAGTGTTATTATTTGATTGATTCTAAAGGATTTCATTCCAATTGTTTAGGATTGGCCAATTTGTCCTCATGATTGCTGAAAACTAATGTAGGCATATGAGTTCTTCCCTTATCCGTAATTTAGAAAGAGATTGACACTCTTGAAAGGGCCTCATATCAAGATCCCATTTTACTTGATGTTGCGTAAAAGAGGAAAATTACCTTAACTATACATATCCTACAATTAAGTTGATATTCCATTCGGTTCCATTCATCAATAAGAAGTTAAACGGGTAAATTTCACATAGAAGGCCTTGCTCTCTATATGTAGAATCGTTGCAACATCTATAAAGTCAAACACAGTTTTGATTTCAAACCTTTTTCTTGAGTTTAGTCTTGGGATTCGAAAGTAATTCCATAATTCTTGCAAATAGATGGAGTATACTCTTGTTGGAGTCCTACATGATATTGCTTGAATAGATAACTAATACATATTTTGTTTACCCTTCTCTAGGGTTTCTAACTGATTTTGAATTCCCTGTATTTTGGTTTTCCATTTATGTTCCTTAGCTAAATATTTGGCATACCACTCTTCTTGCATCTTTTGTACCTCATATTTACATTGTTTCTTGTATATAATCCCAAGGTCATAGAATGATTCTTTTCCTTTCCATTCAACGGAATTCAACCTCATAGATGCTAAAGTTAGAGTATTTGTGAAAATATCATCTAAATTTTTATCGATGGACATAAACATACTTCATATCTTGTTTTTTTCTTTCACATATGTTTCAGGGGGGATTGGAATGAGATTCCCCTACAATGGCTTCCAATATATCCAATCCTATAGTGCATTTCAAAAAATGAAGCAAATTGTTAATTCCATTATTGAAGAAGTTATCTTCGAGTCCTATTCATCTGGAAATTAAGAGTTCCCATTCTACATTCCAAATGGTTTTTGGAGGCAAGAGAATTGTTATTAGAGTTAAAATTTCTTGTTAACTAATGAGAATATCCCTTAAATTAATTTATTTTTATTGGATTAATTATTTCTTAGTCGTTCTTGTTACTATTGTAGTGGTTCAATAATGTATTTTATTGAGCTAGAGAACAATTTCAACCAACTGTGTCCATCGATATGCAAGTACATCCTAATGGGATCCTACTATGAAACTGGTTATCAATTATGTATTAGGTGAAAAAAGAAACCATGGTAAAACATATGATCAGAATCAATCCATTGATGTCGAATCTATAACCGGTGATGGAAAATGTTGGTTCCCTTGTACGCAATACAAAGGGATATAGAGAAGAAGAGTTGTTAAGGAAACAAATAGGAAACATTGCAAAAGGAATGGGAACTTGTAAGGTGGAAAAGAATAGCATCCCTTGGTAAGATATTAAAAACATGTTTTTTTCTCATTTTTCAATAATATTAATACTTTACTATTTTGATACTAATTGGATATATTTTTCCATAATTATTGCACAACCAATACCACCAACACTTGGAAATCCACACACTAAAATTCATACTAGAGACGATGGGGGTGATGAAATTGAGGTTGATCCAAGGGAAGAAGATTACCAGAATATTATTGAGAATGAATGGATAAATAGGTTGATCCATGACAAAAAAATTGCCACGGATGAGAATGCACCTATGTACGATATGTAAGAAAATATTCATGATGTACCTCTTATTGATAAGACAAAAAAAACTTATGCAAAGTCTCAAAGGCAAGTCCTCTCTCTGCTCTTTTGTTGCTAGCCAACCTGAACGTAATGAATGGTATTTCATACACGGAAATGATGATGTTGTTAAGCTATGAAATATTTATCTGTATGTAATTGTAATTTTTTGCTTTTATTTATCTTTGAAGTATATAGGCCAGTAATTATGATTTTTGTCATTTAATTTTATGTTTATAGATTCTTAGGTGATACTCTTCTACCACCATCAAATACTTTACCCGAGAAATACAAAAAATGTGTGTCATTATGAAATATTTCGGGATGGAGTATAATACAAGTGATGCATGTCCTAATGATCATATTATATATTACATACAACATAAGTAAAAAAGTGAGCGCCCTGGAGGTGGAATGAATAGATATCATACCGATCAGGTAATAGATAAGGTGCCCCTCAAAGTTATTTTCCATATCCTGATAATACCAAGTTTTCAATTATTTTTCAGGTGCAAAAACATTTCATAATTTATGGATTACCATGCATGACACAGAAATGAAAATGGTGTCATGTGAATTCCTAGAAATGGTTCAACATTCAAAGACATTGAGGAAAGATGGCCAATTTTTAAAGAATAACCACTTAATGTTAGAATTTCAATTGCAGCTGATGGTGTCAATACATTTGGAGAGATATAATTACCCCAACTTGGAAATTTTTTGTTAAAAACAATAACCTTCCTCTAGGGATGATAATAAAGAGGGAGCACTTCATGTTGGCATTAATTTTACCATGCACTTATTTTTAAGAATGTTAAGACAATAGAAAAAGTGGACGATTGATCGAAGATATGTGTTGTTTCGGAGGTGGAAGGATTTGTCAAGGTTTTACGAAGGTGGGAGAACTTAAGGAAGTGTGGAAAAAATAAAAGGGGGAGGCGGGAAAGCCTCCCTAGTTATTTCCTCAGTAGGGTTGCAGATTGGGGATATCTCAATATCACTAGATCAGTCCCAGTCTCAGACAGGAATACTAATGGATCAGATATCTCAATATCACTAGATCAGCCCCAGTCCCTGGTCATTTTTAGTGTCTAATATTGCCTATATTTACATGAAATATTTTTTTATCATAATATTCTCCAAACTTTACAAATTTCAGTGTTAATTTTATGTTTCATATTTAATATTTGCCTACCTATCTATAAACATGTTCTTTTCAATCCAAAACAATCGCCTAGAATACTATACTTAAGTATAATATTAAAATCCTTAAAAAATACCCTAGAGACAACCTCGCATATGGGGAATGAGTCTACATAATAAATACAGCAAGAGGTGGGGGATCAAAACACAGGGGACAAAGCAGAAGATATGGATATAGGAGATCTAGACCTGGAAGGAATCGAGAAAGCATGTGCAAATGTAGGAAAAGGATATGTCCCGTAGGAGCAAGTGATCCTTCTAAAAGAATCCATACTTAAAGCAAAGGCCTCAAACCAGCTATGGATTAGCACACGCTCCCATAAGTAGAATAAACAAAAGTTCAAATATCCAAACAAGAAATCATGAAGGAAATTGAACAAACAGAGAGTGGCATAAGCAAGTCGATGTCTGGTAGAGTCAAGACAGTACCCTACCATTAAGGAAGCACTAGGTTTTCAAGTTGCTCAATGAATATCATATCATGGAATATACGGGGCTTAAATAGCCCAAGAAAAGAAAATATCCTTAGTAAGAATATCAAGAGAACAAATCCTGCCATAGTTTTTCTGCAAGAAACTAAGTGTCTGGAAAACCATACCCAGGAAATGGGTAAGAAATTTTGGAAGGGAAGTGAAGGGATAGGTATTGATGCAAAAGGATATGCAAGAGGCCTAGAAATATTATGGGACCCCAATAGGGAGAGGCACAAGATTGTGTTGGGGTCCTATTGGAAGGCAGTTTTAAGGAAGTAAGTTGCTCAAAACAAAGGATGATGCGCAAGACCGAGGATGGTGTGCAAGATTAAGGATGGCGTGCAAGGAGGGAAAGTCAACAAAGAGTCGGCTTGGTCAGGATTGGTAGTTTTTTGTCATGATATTGTAGTTTTGGCCCGAACTAGTTAGAAAGTCGGGTAAAGTAGACCATTTTGTAAAAGGAACAAGCCAATATATAGAAGTAGGAATATACTAGAAAAGATGTGAATTAGTCGATGAATGTGGAGATATGGAACATGATTGCATGATATTATTGACCTCTACAGAATATTGATTCATGTTTTTGTCGCAACTGTGAAGATGTTTTCAGGAAACCTGTTTTGATGTGGAAGTAATATGACATGAAGAATGTTGAGTTTCATCCCTTATCGTGTCTCCCACTAATTGTAAGAACTCCTGATGAATCCTATTTCCCTCGTTAAGGTGGATGAAGCATTTTTCCAGATGACAGAAGGTAAATCCCCAGGTCCATATGGGTTCATGGTGAATGTATTTCATCATTTATGGGACCTCATCAAGATGGAAGTTTGTAATATTGTCGAGGATTATAGGGTCTCAAGGAGGATCCTGACAGCATTCAATGCTACCTTTCTTACTCTCATTCCAAAGTGTGACGGAGTTGATTCTCTAGACAAATTTCAGCCTATAAGCCTTTACAATGTTATCTACAAAATCATAACTAAGGTGATTGTGAATAGACTCAAACCCCTCCTACCCTCCCTAATCTCCCTGGATCAGTCGAGGTTTGTTGAGGGCTGCCAGATAACATATGGAATTATCTTGTTCCATGAGGTGCTTCATTCTATAAAAAATAAGAAAACCTGGAATGATTGTGAAACTAGACATAGCCAAATCCTACGACAAGATCAATTGGAATTTTATGAGAAGTATGTTATCTTCTTTTGGGTTCAAGGATGGGTGTGTCGATTGGATTATGAACTTAGTATCCTCATCCTTCTTCTAAATCCTTGTGAATGGGGTTCCATCAGGTGTTATTAATCCATCGAGGGGGATTGGATAGGGAGACCCCTTATCCCATTTTCTCTTCATTCTTATTGTGGAAGGGTTGGGAAGGTTAATTTCGGCTCTGAGGTACAACAACGATCTCATAGGGCTAAGAATGCACCCAATGGCGGATAAACAAACCCATCAATAGTTTGTGGATGACATAATGTTGATGGGTTACCCCTCGGTCCAAGAAGCACGGAAGCTCAAAAATTGTCTATCTATCTTTGGAAAAGCCTCGGGCTTGGAAACCAATAATCAAAAATCCCAATTTTTCTTCTTTAACACTCCCCGAATCACTCGAAGGAATATATGTCAGATCTTGGGCTTCCAAGAGATCTCCCTTCCATCCAAATACCTAGGTACTCCTTTTGTGAACTCAATTGTCAAAAAGCAATACTGGGAGGACTTGTTAGATAGTCTGAAAAAGCGATTAACTGGCTGGACCTTGAAACCCCTTAATTTTGCCAACAAGCTGGTCCTGGTAAAATCAATCTCGCAGGATATGTCTACTTACCTATTTTCCACCTTGGTGGCCCTAAAGTCCATCTTGAAAGACATAAGGAACCTGTAATGAGAATTCCTGTGGAATGCTACTAATGAAAGGAAGAAGTGGGATCTGGTGAAATGGGAAATGATATTCCCCCTAAACATCAGGAGGGCTTAGGACTTAGGGATCCTGAACATAAGAATGTGGTATGTGGGTCCAAGTTGTGGTGGAGATGGGTCACCCACGTTTCAGAACCTTGGGAAAAAATCTGCAATATTAGGTATGCAGAGGGATATCATAGGATTCTCAGAAGACATACTCAGATATCACATATGGAAAACAACATGGCTGGGAAGGAGGTTGGTCCAAGACCACATCTTCTGGGAAGTGAGGAATGGCCAAACAGCGCGAGTTTGGGAAGACTCATAGCAACAATTACCTCCTTTAGAGCGAGCAGTGTAATTTCCACAGATCTTGGTAGAACGCATTAACCAAGGAATCACTAAGGTCAGAGACATATGGAGAAACTAGGGGGACAACCAGGAGTTCCATGTATGGGCTAACAGAGAATGGTGGAAGCATATAGGTCTAGGGGAGGAGGAGAATAGATTGGAATAATCCCTCAATAATAGGCAAATTAGAACAAAGTCGGGGGAAGACAAACTTCAATGGGGATACGACCAAAAAGGGTCTTTCACAATGAAGGAAGATTTTGACATTCTGATAGGGGTCAGCATCCAACCAATGGATTAAAAATGGAAAAACTTATGGAAGAAGAAATGGTGGCCCAAAATTATGGTCTTCGTCTGGATAGTAATAAGAAATCGAATTTTAACAAGAGAAAATCTCAAAAAAAGAGGGATGGTCGAACCTTACCAATGTTGTTTGTGCGATCTTGAAGAAGAACCAATCAGCAAAATTGATTGGGTTAGGAAAAATCCAGACCAAACTCTTACGGAATGGACTATCAACCCTTTTCAAAATCCCATCTTGAACCGATTATGGGAGGCATTCCCTCTTTTTGTGCTCTAGGAGATATGGCAGAGTGAAATTCCACGACCTTCCAAGGGAAATTCATGACCACGAATAGAATTTGGGATATCATCACAAATAGAATGCAAGAAACCATAAGGTTCGAAACTTGGGATAATTCATACTGGGAGGAAATAGGCATGGAAGGTAACCTTGTAAGGGCTTGGGGAATTTATGTACCTTTGCAGTCAGTTGCTTCTAGACATAACACAGCTCGAACGATGATAAGTGGAGAGAGTTAAAAGCCTCCTCCTGTGGGTTTTTACAAACTTAGCTTTGACAGTGCTTTGAATGGAAACCCAGGACCAGCAGGTTAAGGGAGCGTCATCTTCAATTATAGAGGAAGTATTATGGGTTTCAGGCATGGGTTCATTAAATGGGAAAATAACAACATGGCTGAGATAGAAGGTCTCTTGCAGTGAATGGAAATGGTAACAAAGAATCAATGGACTCCCATCATTATTGAAGGAGACTCCTAGGTGGTGATCCAAATGGGCACAAAACTTCAGCATGCAAGCCAATGTGTTAAGGTGGCTCAGTCATGGAGGATAGAGGGAAGGCTAGAGAAGCTAAAGGTGGTATTAGACTCGGGGATTACAGCATGCTTTAACCACATCAGAAGATAGGGGAATAAGGTGGCTGACGGGTTGGAAAACCTCAATATGGAAGGTAAGTTATGGGATTGATTGGTAATCAGGAGGTAAGTTATGGGATCGGGCATGCGGGATTTAACTCTGCTTCATTTCATGATCAGGATTCCATCTTCTCGAAGGATTGGCATACATGCAAAAATGAATGGAAGGAAAGGAAAATTCAAGCATCTGTGTGGGATAGATATGCTCCAGAATATGAACCAATAGTAGGGAATCATGGTATGAACTACATTAATCATGCTATCGAAAAGGAAAATTATATTTAGGGAGACATCAAGTGGTAGAAAAAATCACATAGATCATTTGAGCACTGCACTCATTGTTACTCAAGGCAATGAGACGTAGGGGTTGCAATATATGGTTAATTCTTAATGAAGGTGCACAGGAGTACATATGGAAGGCCGCAAAGGGAAGGGAAAGTGGGACCTAATCCAAGAGGATGAGACTAGGAGGGCCTCACAGGCCCAAAAGAAGGCCATGTGGGAAGCCAGGATGTTTGAACTGGAGCTTCCCAAGGAGATACAACAGAAGATAAATGATACTAAGAAGCAATGGTGGGTTGAGTTGGGTAGAGACACCCTCCATGAGGAATGTCGAAATGTAGAGGGTTGGATCCTAGACCCTGGCCACATCATAAGAAGACTCAGCCTGTATGAGAGGATCTTTGCGCTCTTTTGGGTTATGAAAAATCTCATTGGACGAATAGCCTGGGATAGGAAGGAGACTGGAAAATAGGAGGGTCAACTTGTTCAATGGAAGGCATCAATAGCACTTGCTCAATGGAAGGCATCAATGGCCTCTAATTATCAGTAGTTGAATATCAAGGTAGACACTCTTCTGAAGGTTCTTGGTTTTCATGCTTCCCCAGCTCCGCCACTTGTGGTGGTCCAGTTGTCGCCAGTCGATAGCTTGCGACAGGGATGCATCCATGACCTCTCGTACATTATGTTATAGTGTTCCAAGTTGTGGGTATCATTCAAATTTTATATGTGTTATGGGAGTTACGGCCCAAGATTTGGAAGACTATTTATGTTATTTTAGTCTGGTTTCAGTGGTCGATGGTAGTTTTGTCAAGCAGTCGGGAGTCAATATGATCTTGATCCTAGGTAGCGAAGGTATATAGATTAATAGGGTATTTGGTTTAGAGATTCTATCATAGTTAGTTGTTGATGAATGCAAGGCAGTTGTTGTTGTTCATAAATAGGCCTATGTGTTCAGTCTATAATTATCACTCTCCGTTATAAATAAAAGGGAAAAAATATTACTTACTGTTGAAATATTGTAACTTCAAAGAATATTCTATATGTATTTCTTTGTGGTCCCCGATGGTCCTACTGGGAGAACCACTTGTATTACTTTGTACCCCAATGCTCCTAATCGGAAGAACTAATAAGAGTCATGAGGCAATCCCCTCTAATTGTAAAGGTGGGTCATTAGCACCCCAGTGTGGTTACTTGAGCCTACATGTGTAACTCGAGCCTACATGATTAACTCAAGCCTACATGACAGATGAGTTAACTTAAGTGAACGGATGAATATAAATAGAGGTGTAGTGCTCCTCATGTTCAACACACACTCTCACTTTTGTAGCGCATTAGTGGAGAAGAGAAGAGTAGTTGGAGAAGGAGGAGGATCAGGCTTTGATATCCTTGTTGGTTTTACCTTTTATATTTTTGGGGCATCTATATTGAGGAAGCTTTTGCTAGGTTTTTCCCTTTAGGGTTTTCCCAGGATAAATCTTTGTGTTCCTTTTGTATGGTTGTGCTTGTATATCTTTTAGTGATCTTGTTTATATGCTTTTGTTATGAATTCGAAATGAAATACTAATGATCTAGCTTAGCATATGAAAATTTAACATGGTATCAGAGCCACCCTGAAAGAATAAATTGTGCAGCTATAGAAGCTAAGGCTTCTTACTTTTTGGGTCTCTATCCACAATTGATCAGCAAAAGAAAGCTAGACTGACTTTCCATTGAAGGGCGCATCTTTCTGTCGAAGCAGAATTCGATTCCGAGCATTTTCAGTTTTGGTGCAGAAAATTAGGGCTTTCTACATAAGAGGAATTTTTTAGTGAGCCCAGCATAGGATTTTTATCCTCACCAAAATCAAATTTTAGAGACCTGGATCAAGAAATTTGGTTGGGTGAAACTTCAGGAAAGTCAAACCCTAGTTTGACCCCGAGCTAGAAAAACCCTAAATACTAAAGCTGCTAAGTTTTGGTACTTTCGCTATATTCAGATATTGGCGAAGGATCAAGAGTTGAAAATTTTAGAGACCGAATATACAATCCTGATGTACACTATATCCAACATTTAGCCTCAGATTCGCTATATTCTGGGATATATGATCCCTCCAAGTTAGGGTTCCAGCCTCTTCCAGAATTCATCCCTAAATAGGACACCTGGGGAAAATTGCTATATCATGGGTTACAGAAGTCCAAATGGAATTCCTAAAGATGTTCCAAAAATATCATGGACTTTAATTTCTATGATATGAATATTAGACTCAGAAGATGAACCAGTCACACGTGGCATGCCGTACAACTTCGCTATTCTGAACAGTCCTGTAACAGGGCACCTTGGGAAAAGGATAATAAATCCCAATTGGTGAAATCCATTCTGATGAAACCTATGGTGTTGGATCAGGGACATGTGAGGCTACCTCAGTGCGAAATTTCATAAATATAGGAGCATTAATTTCGGAGATATCACAGAGACAGTGACAGGCATTTCTGCAGAAGAAATTGGAAAACTAGGGCTTCCTGTTCCGGGAGCTTCCCTCCACTGTTTTCAGAAAATGAGTACATTGGAAAGCTCCATTTGAAGAGATATATCTTTCTATCCATTCAGATCTAAAAGATTCCAAGTTTTGAAAATTATATTTTCTTTGACAAGCCCTAGATTAGCCAGCTCCGAAAACAGGATGGACACCTCAAATCGGTAAGATCTAATATTTTGCTATTTGAATTTGAGGTTCTCATTTCAAAGTGATCTATAACATCAGCTTGTTGATGAGCTTGGTGAATTTGATAACTTCCAAGCATGGAAGTATTTGATCTCTCTGAAAAAAATGAATTGGACACCTACATGAGTAGAGAGGTTCGAGTTCTAGAGGGAGATGAGGCTCAAAGCCTTACACAAGAAGAACTTGATCAAGGCCAAGAAGATCATTGTTGATTCAATAATGGATCAACTTGTACCACAAGTGTCTTCCCTAAAGACACCGAAGATGTTTTATTCCTTGATCAAGCTATTTTAAGATAAGAACTTAAATCAGAATATGGCTTTGAGAAAATAGTTGAAGAATGTGAAGATCTAGAATGCAGAACAACTTGAAGCGGTAGAAGAAGAAGTGGAGAATGCAGAAGTGGTGATAGCCACCTTGAATGGCCTCCTAGGATCATGGGATTCATTCATGTGAAGAATGTATGCCAGAAGGAAGTAATTACTTTCAGCTCGACTCATAAGAAGAGAAGAAGAAGATGGGAGCAATTGAAGATCAAGCTCTCACCATTCAAAGAAGATCCCTCAAGCGATGAGGAATATGAAGAACTCAATTCTTGAAGAACCTCTTATTCATCTTATCATTTGGATAAGAAATTATGATTTCATGAATGAAGAAGATGATAAAGCAAAATGATCAATATGGAGTCTACCCACGAAACAAATAAAATATAAGTATTCAATTGTCACTTCATGATATTTTTTTACATTTGATTATATTCAGTTGATATGTTATGCATGATAGATTGTTTGCATTAATGACTGTATACTACTAATATGCATGTGATGGGTAAGTAGCTCATGGTTCTATACAACTCTCCATTTCTACTTATCAAACCTCTTTGCTGACATATTGGATTAGTGCACAATCTCAATGATGTCATGGTAGAGATGGAAGGCATCTAGAAAGTTTCTGTGAGATATGGATGAATGTTGTATTGGCTAAACAGTTGCATGATGCATAAGAATTTGTCATTATGCATTTGAAATAGTTCTAACCATGCAATTGGTGCATTTGAATTGTAGGAAAGGTCCCATACAACCTCCTACAAGAAAAGAAGGATGAGACTTGTTCCGAAGAACAAGTGATGACAATTCAATAAACATGAATCTGAAGCTCCCAGGGTCAAAGACACCTTCAGAGAGTGGTAGATCCACCTCGAAGGATGAAGACCACCATGGGTATGAGAGATAACTCAAGATGAAGAAAAGAATGCTATGAAAGAAGCTATGATCAAAGAATGACAGTTGATCATGAGGAATGATGTATACGATATGATTTCGAGACATAAAGGAAAGTATGTAGTATCCTCCATATGGATCTACAAGAACAAGTGTACAAAGCAAGGTTCATGATTTGCCTCAGAAAGAATAGACTATGACATGACATACTCTGTTGACCAGTATATATCAAGCATAGAACCACCTATACAGAATGAAGAAGGAATATAATACTCCACTTCAGGGGGAGTGACTACAAAAGATATCTGAGTTCGACACAGTATGACATGATGGAAAGCTTCCTAATGGATAGAGACTTTGCCAAGAGTAAAGTGGGTTCAAACCTTCAAAGTTGAATGCAGAAGACTAGGATATGTTGATGATTTGACAAGATGAACTCATGGAAGATGTTATGATGAAAGACTACTAGAATGATGTTTGGGATATAGTATTCAAACCAGAAAGCAAGAATGTGGTATCTTACAAATGGATTTGCAAGATAAAATATGTCGCTGACAGAAGTAAGGAAAGACTTGTGGCTAGAGTTTTCTATAAGAAAGAGGGAATTAATTATGAAGAGACACTTACTCCAGGAAGCAAGGTACACTTCCTTCAGAACTATGATGGTAGTTTCTCCCATGATGAAGTAAAGACAATCCTTCCTTAATGGTATGATTGTGGAAGAGTTTTACATCAAAAGGATTTGAAGTTGAAGACAGATGGACTCATATATGTAAGTTAAAGAAGGCCCTCTATGGCATGAAGCAAGGTCGCAGAACTTGGTATGGAAGGATAGACAGTTTCCTGTCAATTATGGGCTTTACCAAGAGTAAAGCTGATCCTAACCTTTATCTCAAGGTTGTAGAAGATGAACCTGTCATCCTATTATTATATGTGGATGACTTATTCTTAACAGGGAATGAGAAACAGATCATGGAAAGCAAGAAGAAACTAGAAGAATAATTTGAGATGAAATACCTTGGGTTAATGCACTATTTCCTAGGTCTCGAAGTATGACAAAGTTCAGAAGGAATCTTTCTCAACCAAGGAAAGTATGCGGTAGAGAAATTGAAGAGATTCAATATGTTGGAATGCAAAGCCATGGCCACACCCATGGACTCCAACCTGAAGCTGTTAGCTGATGACTCATCAGAGTTAGTGGATGCGACTCATTACAGACAGATCATTGGGTCATTGATGTACTTAACAAATAACAGACCAGACATTTGTTTTGTTGTGAACACCTTAAGTCAATATCTTGTTCAAAGACGGGTTCACCTAGTAGCTACAAAACATGTGATGAGATATCTGAAAGGGACTATAGACCTTGGTCTATACTATGATGGTAGCCAGGACTATAGATTGTATGGCTATATAGATGCAGATTGGGCTGGAAGTATCTCAGACAGGAAAAACACATTAGGTAGATGCTTTTGTTTGGGGTCTGCTATGCATTCATGGTTTAGCAGGAAACAGTCCAGTGTTTCTCTTAGAATGACAATACATAGTAGATTGCTCTGCTAAGTTGTGAAGCCATATGGCTTCGAAAGCTGATACCAGGTATCCTTGACCTGAAGATGGATACTACATTGATTCTATGTGATAACGAGAGTTGTGATAACAAAGAACCCTGTGTTCCATCGTAACACATAGAAATTCGATATTTCTACATACAAGATAAAGATGCAAATGATGATGTTTCAGTATTCCCATACTGAAGATATAGATGATGTTTCAGTATTTACATACTGTAGATGCAGATGATGGTGACTCCATATTTCTATACTGAAGATATAGATGATGATGCTTTCAGTATTCACATACTAGAGATACATATGGTGATAGTTCAGTATTCACATACTGAAGATGTAGATGAAGATGGTTTAGATGATGATGCGCTGACAAAGCCTCTGTCTCGGGTAAGGTTCGAACACTTTTGGGACAAGCTTGGTGTGGTTTGAAAAGACCTTCCCTGAAAGGGGGAGTAGTGATGCTGCAGTGGGATTGTATCATCCTTGGGAACTTGCCCTAAAGTGATCCGGAGACCTTGGTCTTCGAGAATGAAGAGGGATTGTATCATCATGGGACATATGTCCAGAAGTGATCCGGAGACCTCAGTCTTCGAGAATGAAGAGGGATTGTATCATCCTGGGACATATGTCCAGAAGTGATCCAGAGACCTCAGTCTTCGAGAATGAAGAGGGATTGTATCATCCTGGGACAAATGTCCAGAAGTGATCCGGTGACCTCGATCATCGAGAATGTGGCAGGATTGTATCATCCTTGAACTTCGGTTCAGAACGGATCCAGTGTAACTTCGGTCATCGAGAATGTGGCAGGATTGTATCATCCTTGAACTTCGGTTCAGAACGGATCCAGTGTAACTTCGGTCATCGAGAATGTGGCAGGATTGTATCATCCTTGAACTTCGGTTCAGAATAGATCCAGTGTAACTTTGTTCATCGAGAACGTGGCAGGATTATATCATCCTTGAACTTCGGTTCAGAACAGATCCGGTGTAACTCCGGTCATCGAGAATGTGGCAGGATTGTATCATCCTTGAACTTCAGTTCAGAACGGATCCGGTGTAACTTCGGTCATCGATAATGTGGCAGGATTGTATCATCCTTGAACTTCAATTTAGAATAGATCCGATGTAACTTCGGTCATCGAGAATGTGGCAGGATTGTATCATCCTTGAACTTTGGTTCAGAATGGATCCAGTGTAACTTCGGTCATCAAGAATGTGGCAGGATTGTATCATCCTTGAACTTCGGTTCAGAACAGATCCGGTGTAACTTTAGTCATCGAGAATGTGGCAGGATTGTATCATCCTTGAACTTTGGTTCAAAATGGATCCGGTGTAAATTCAGTCATCGAGAATGTGGTAGGATTGTATCATCCTTGAACTTTGGTTCAGAACGGATCCGGTGTAACTTCGATCATCGAGAATGTGGTAGGATTGCATCATCCTCGAACCTCAGTTCAGAACGGATTCGGTGATCTCGGTTGTTGAGAATGTGATAGGATTGCATCATCCTTGGATTTTGAGTCCAAAAGAGATCCAAAGACTTCTTTGTCTTTGTACTGTGGGCTGCTGATGATGATGATGAAGTTTTCTGATCGAAAGATCAAAGTGTGATGATGATGATGATGTTTCTGATCGAAAGATCAGAGTGTGATGATGATGATGATGTTTCTGATCGAAAGATCAGATGTTGTTGATGATGATGATGTTCTCTAATCGAAAGATCAGAAGTTGTTGATGATGATGATGTTCTCTGATTAAAATATCAAAATATGATGATGATGTTGTTGCTGATGATGATGATGTTCTCTGATCGAAAGATCATAATATGATGATGATGATGTTTCTCTAATCGAAAGATCAGAAGTTGCTGATGATGATGATGTTCTCTAATTGAAAGATTAGAATATGATGATGATGCTGTCGCTGACAATGATGATGTTCTCTGATCGAAAGATCAAAATATGATGATGATGATGTTTCTCTGATCGAAAGATCAGACGTTGCTGATGATGATGTTATCTGATCGAAAGATCAGAATATGATGATGATGATGTTTTCTAATCGGAAGATCAGAAGTTGCTTATGATTATGATGCCGCTGATGATGATGATGTTTTCTGGTCGAAAGATCAGAATGCGATGATGATGATGATGTTTCTGATTGAAAGATCAGAATGTGATGATGATGAGATCCTGATGATGATGATGTCGTATTATCAAAGTATGATGATGATGACGTACTGATCGAAAGATCAGAATATGATGATGAGTTGATGTTAGAGTATGATGATGTTCGGTTGATGATGTTTCTAATAGAAAGATCAGAGGCTGATGATAATGATGATTCTTATTGAAAGATCAGAGTATGATGATGATGATATTTTGATGTTGATATTTTGATGATGATGATGTTGATGTTTTGATGAGGTTTTCATGATGTTTTCATGATGATGTTTCTAGTCGAAAGATCAGAGTATGATGATGATGTTGTTGTTGATCGAAAGGCCAAAGTGCTGAAGAAGTTTTTGCTGATCGAAAGGCCAAAGTGCTGAAGAAGATGTTGCTGATCAAAAGGTCAAAGTGTTGAAGATGATGTTGCTAATCGAAAGGTCAAAGTGTTGTAGATGATGTTGTTGATTGAAAGGTCAAAATGTTGAAGATGATGTTGCTAATCGAAAGGTCAAAGTGTTGAAGATGATGTTGTTGATCGAAAGGTCAAAGTGTTGAAGATGTTGCTGATCGAAAGGTCAAAGTGCTGAAGATGTTGCTGCTAATTGAAGAATCAAGATGCTAAAGATGTTGCTGATCGAAGCGGTCAAAGTACTGATGATGATGAATACTAAAGATTGAAGATATAGACTACATGATGTTGAAAAGCTTCCAATGATTTATAGATGTATCACCCTGATGATGTTGATGATGTCCTCTATCTCTCTCATATTATTGTTGTTGTTGATGTTGTTAGAGAATACCCTTCTCGTTAAGGGGGAGTGTTGAAATATTGTAACTTCGAAGAATATTCTATATGTATTTATTTGTGGTCCCCAATGGTCCTACTGAGAGAACCACTTGTATTACTTTGTGCCCTGATGCTCCTAATCGGAAGAACTAATAAGAGTCATGAGTCAGTCCCCTCTAATTGTAAAGGCGGGTCATTATTACCCCAGTGTGGTTACTTGAGCCTACATGTGTAACTCAAGCCTACATGATTAACTCGAGCCTACATGACAGATGAGTTAACTTAAGTGAACGGATGAATATAAATAGAGGTGTAGTGCTCCTCATTTGCAACACACACTCTCACTTGTGTAGCGCATTAGTGGAGAAGAGAAGAGTAACTGGAGAAGGAGGAGGATCAGGATTTGATCTCCTTGTTGGTTTTACCTTTTATCTTTTAGGGGCATCTATATTGAGGAAGCTTTTGCTAGGTTTTTCCCTTTAGGGTTTTCCCAAGATAAATCTTTGTGTTCCTTTTGTATGGTTGTGCTTGTCTATCTTTTAGTGATCCTATTTATATGCTTTTGTTATGAATTCGAAATGAAATACTAATGACCTAGCTTAGAATATGAAAATTTAACACTTACAAAAAAAATGTTAACACAATATAAGCAATCCTTTTTTTACATTATTTCATGTACAAGAACATATAAATTATGTATGTTACTTTTTAAATAACTACTAGATAAGCACCAAGTTAAATATATGGATGTATATCTTAATCCTCTTATAAATGAACTTTTAAAATTATGGGTTGGCATCAATATGTACGATATCTCCAATCCCATAGGCCAAAAGCAATTTCAATTCCATGAAATACTTACATGGACAATTCATGATGCATTTGGTCTTATAAATTTTTGTGGTATGTAATTTTTTCATCTCTATGCATCATTTATTATTGAACCTCTTTTATAATTTATGGAATTATATATATTAACATTATTCCATAAATTCCGAGGATTCAAACAAAGGCCAAATATGCATGTCCAGTATGTGGTCCAAGAACAATATCTAGACGTTCACGAAGTTTAGGAAAGGAGGTGTACACTGAGTTTAGGAATTTTCTCTATAAGGATCATAAGTGTCTAATTATTGAAGAAAATGACTCTAATGGGAAGGAAGAGAGTGGGAAAAAACCATGAAAGAATGATGCCACAACTATGGAAAAAAGAATTTGAGAAGACCCACGGTAAGCAATTGTTTGTAGCTACTTTGTTCTTTGTCACTTGTATTTATTTTTATATTTCCCTACTTACCTTGAATAATAGAAAGTAATATTGCATTGTTACTTCTCAAATGTCGTCACGGTCATCTTTCACGGGGTTTGGAATGATACTCTTCCCAATTCAGTCGATTACCATACTATGAGCACCTACAAGTATCTCATTTATTTGACACAATGCATACTGGAAAGAATGTCACATAGTGCTTGTTGAGAATTATAGATGGTAGGAATAACAAGGAAAAAATTGCTAAAGTTAATAGTCACATTTAGGAATCCAAATCATTTCAACATTTGACTCCTTGGTATGTAATGGAAATTCCACCAATATTCCATCGTTATTAATAGAGCAAGAGAGCGTTGTTGTAAACATAAGTAATATATAAACAAAGAAAGGCGATTTCGATGGGGCTAAAAATTATAGTTGGCATACAATTATCAAAGTTCGATGTCTTGAAACCTTGATTATATTATGATATATACACTATTTGTTAGTAACTCATGTTTTTCTTTATTCCAAATATATGTAATGATATATACCTTATTTGTTAGTAATACATGTTGCATACTTGTTGCAATATGTTCAACCTCTAGCTCTACCCAATAGATTTGACAACAACATAAAGAAGGTTATTTATGATCTTGACAAGTACATCAGGTATATAAGAAGCTATAGTTAAATTATTGATTGTAGACGTCATCAATATTTTTTTTACTTGCCTTATATATTTTAATGTTGACATGTCAAATTTCTTTGCACTTGTAGGTGGTTGTCATCTAAAGAAATACATTAATAAGATATCAAGTATTGGAAAAGAGAAATTCCATAGCTAATGTGTGAGATGCAAAAGTATTTGCCTCCAACATTTTTTAATGCACATGAACACTACCCCATACACCTAGTGGATGAGATTGAAATATGTGTACCTATACACACAAGGTCATTATGGTTGGTGGAGAGGCACTTGAAAGCATTGAAGGGATTTGTTAGACAAATATCGCGTCCAAAAGGCTCATTGGTTAAAGGATACATGCTATATAAATCCATTGTATATTGTAGTGAGTACTTACCCCAAGTAGTGGGTGATATGTATGTGCTACTCCTTTGAGTTTTCAAATCCACCAACAAATTTAAAGGAGAGGTGTTGTTGGGGAAAGGTAGATGGAGAAAAGTGAAAGGTAAAATCGTGTATTGTTATATTTGCATTCTTGTGGTGGATTGGTTAGTAGTTGTTGGGGTGTATAACTAAATATTTTTTTGTCATTATTTTGGATATTATAGAGTGGGATACAATTCATTTATACATTGAAAATAATCTTGATTGGATGAAGAGATGGATAGAATGATGTTAACAATTTTACAGTGCCTTATTATGGAATAGGGTGGTAGAGTTTATCATAAAATATTATTTCAATCATGATACAGATTTGACCCTAAAGGAAATTGAGATAGCATTCAATGCAGAAGATAGAAATGTAATCAATATATAAGTTTCATTTTTATATTTCAAATCACATTGATTTTTCCCGTAATGTATATTTTACAGATAGTTACCAATTCCTAACAATCCATTTATAACATGTTGAGCATGCAAGTAAAAAATCATAAGGTTATGTGGTGCAATGGCATAAAATATCACACCAAATAGTTGGATAACAGGAGGAAAACATGTAATAGTGGTATAACTACAATTTTTCAAGTTACTGTGAGATAGACATCCAGTCACATTGGAATTGAGGTATTATGGATATCTAGAAGACATATTGGTTATATACTTTAAATCCTTCAAAGTGGTTCTCTTAAAGGTGAGGTGTTACAGGTTGTTTCTACAAGGTGATGAAAGGATTGTTATTGATCATGACAATGGAATTACCATGATTAATACTAATCCGTATGAGCCAAATACATATCCCTATGTACTTCCAAGTCAATGTGAGCAAGTATTTTCTTAAGCGGTACAAGGTAGAGAAGGTTGGTCATTTGTTGTTATATTTGATCCAAGAAGATGGTCTGTAAAGTATACTTTTCTTAAAGATCAAGATGTTGATGACTAAGAAGAAGAACATGTAGTAGCTGGAGAGATGGAGGAATAAGTGTACTTGGATGAAGGGGGGAATAAAGTTGAACAGACATTCATTGACTCACATCTCAATGATGATGAGCATATCAATGATGACTTAGCGCTAGATGTTGTAGATGTTGTTTTGGACGATCCGTACTGATTCTGAAGGGTTGGATAGAAATTATTATCTTCATGACTCAAGTGTTGACTTGGAATAAGTTCAAGATCAATCTGATATGGAATTGTGACTGATATTATTCAATGGACCTCTCCTTAACAACTATTAATGGAATAAATATATTGAAGGAAATCGGTGTTATTGTATATGCAAATGGAATCTAGGGTTTCAAGTTTTTTTTTGCATTTTAAATATATTTAGAGAATAGTTAAATATACCCTCTCATATCATTTTAATTTGGTGGCAATGAATATTTCTAAGCATTTATATTTTGTTCATATACACCATAATGATGAAGATGAATATAATGTTGAGTCCAAATAAAACAGTCTCTTCTCTAGTGTTTAATTTTTCCAATACAAACATTGGCTACTGAATCCTATGATCATGTTTAGTTCCAACTACCTCCTGGTCTCATTGCTTGCTCTTTCCAATTGGCCTATTTTTGTTGTGTTTATTTATGCTTATCTCAAACTCTTTTCTTCTTAATGACCCTACATTTTTTATCCCTTACAAGGCAACTTTTCATGGTTTGGGAATTTTTCTTCTAGTGTTAGCTCATGGTGATTGTCTACATAGACTTTTTTGCATAACTATGTCCAGTGTATAAATTTATTGTCTACAAGAATAGAAACAAAAGCATTTATAAACATGTGCTAAAAATTAAAGTAAACAGGTATTTATAGACAAATGATTGATGAGACCTATTCTACAAAATTTCCATTTTGTTCGGCTTAATAGTGTGAAGAGAAAATGAAAAATATTTATAAATAGAATAGTATATTTATGTAAATGCAACAGTAGAGAGGTGAAAACTTAAAGGTTAAACATGATTTGAGACTATCTAGTTTTTTTCTTTTTTCTTTTTTTTGGGGGGGCGGGGGGGGGGGGGGTTAAATTCCCCTCACCCTCCTGCAATGGATAATTTAGAATAAGGGAGATGATACCTTCCTAATTCCCTCTCTATTTCCTCTCTCTTCCCAGTTCTCTAAATGGAGGGTATTATTAACCAGCACCTACAATAGCAGCGGGTAACCCCATAGGACTTAGTGGGAATGGCTCCACCAACCTTCAAGGAAATACACCTTAGAGAAAATATTCAAACCAACCAAGCCATACCTCAAAGCTACTATTTGGTTATTATCCAATGACTTAACCATTATATAATTGAACCCAACGGTAGCACTTATTTGAGTTGGTTGGTTGTCTATCACTCACTTGGTGAACTGCTTGTCATCCCCTTCTCCATGAAATCTTTATAAACTCAATATATCATAAGCCAAATTAGAAAAGTTGTGGTTGTCAATGATGTCTACCAAATTCCAAGTAATATTTAATATTTCATGTTATAATGATATCCTATTCTTGAACCCTCTCCCCCAAATTGTCTTGTTTTCAACATTTCCTCTGTTTGAAAAATGAGTCTAATTAACCCCTATGTATGCAAGTTGGATGGGCCACATGACTTGGGATTCCATAGGAGGAAAACACTGATAATTTATAAATAAATAATATTAATGTCCATAAATCACCAAAATAGTTCAATGGGACCACAAACCTCTCTATCCACCTTTGTTAAATACAATAATTACAAGCACATACTATGTAAGCCTTTTTCTTGAGAATATGTTTAGTCCTACACAAAGGACTATAAAGATGCAAAGTAATGTCACATCATCCTCGTATGTCTAACAAAATATTAATGTCCATACATCACCAAATTAATTCCATGGGACCCATGACACTTTTTGTACATATTGGTTAAATACAATAATTACATGTACATAAGCCTTTTTCCTAGGAACATTTTCAAACACACACAAAAGACTATTAATATGCAAAGTAGTGTCACATTATTCTCATCTATGTCTAACGAACTAGACCTTGTGCTCATACAATAATAAAAATGTAACTATATATTGTTTTGTAACTTGAATCAAAGATGGCCCTCCTTTAAACCTTAGTTATTGTGATAACACTTTGTCTTGTGACTCAAATCATTAGTCAACACTCCTTGTAATCAATTAGTAGTTTAGATAACATCGTAAAAGATATGAAATCCCTAGGACAAAAGATAGGTAGACTCTTCTCAACCCAACATAAAAGGTTTGTTTCCCAATCCATTGTAGCTACAAGGAATGTTTTTTCCTAGAATGGTAGGAGAAACATAAGAACCGAATCAAGAAATAGAAAACTTCCCCAGGTTGAAGAGCAATACATTGTCATGAATCTAACCTAAGTAGCATTTATAATTTAGGTAATGATGCAACCTCATTGGGTGGCCTACAATTGTTAACATTATTTGGAAAGAAGACAATATATTGAACTTACTGCTATACAATATGCTGAACTTACCCCATGGGCAGAGATAAGTGTCCATATAGTAGTCTATGTATGTTCTTGCTATTAGTCACTAACCACCTTGGGTATATTTGTATTATGTTGTCATTGACCATTGGTTTTATATCACTTGATGTATAAATTATTAAATTCTTAGACCAATATTTCCACATGTTACTTTGGAAATAATAAACAGTTTAGATTGCTTTGGCTTTGCTTTATTACACTTTTCCTTTGGTAAACAAAGGTATATCCAAACGATAGACATATTAGGTGCTTGTCACTATTGTATTATTAGGTGTCAATCAAAACTTAATGGCTATCTACATACATTAATGTAATATACCCAAAATCATCATTACTAATTTGGGAAATCGGGTATTAAATTTTTTTTAACTACGTCCATACATACTAAATATGTTAGTCCCATTGGTTTCATGGCATGATAGTATATTTATATATTCCTACACAACATAATACATATAGATTAAATTCTAATAACCATTATCATGGAATAATTCAAATCTTTTAACTTTAAAAAAAGCATATTATAACATTTGAAAATTTCTTAGTTAATTTATATAAAATAATTAATCTTTAATCATAACATAACTCTCATCAACTTAATCGTTGGCATAAAGTCTTGTCAAATAAGTATGCTTCCCACTTAAGCATCTTATGATTATGACTACTTCATGACTATAAAAGTCCTTTACATTAAATCAGGCATCCACTTACTTTATGTAAGCTTTCACTTTTAATGTAACTAATGTGTAAATAGCATAATTAACAAATAAAGACTTTTACCATTTTATTAGCTAAAATACTCGCATAGTCTCCTTTAATTAATTTTGTAACATAACTTCAGCCTTAACTCACATAAATAACATTATTCAACTATCTTAAGCATAACTAACTATACATTGAAAGTATTTTAACCATTAACATAATTTTAACGATATGAAAACACTTTCATACATAAAGTTAAGTCTTCGCTTAAAGCAATTTAATAATCAAATTAATGTAAGTCCCCCTTTATTTCTTTGATAAAGGTCCCACACGTAGTAATTAATAATATATGTATCCTAAAAATATATCCATAAAACTTTACACAAGCTCTTATCTAATTTCAATGCTCTTTTTTTTCAGGAAGAAAAAAGCCCGCCTTGATATTCATTAAGAATCAAAGGACATCAAAACATGCTCCCAAAGTGGGGTTACATCAAATCTTTTCCATCATAAGACGACTACATCAACCCAGAGGGTAATCGCCAGGGGGAAAGGCGTAACAGCAAAAAAAAGATCCCATCAGTAAACTGTCTCATCATAAAGAGGCACATGTCCTCACATCCACATCTATCGAGCGCCAAAAGGGGACTGATCGGCTGTCCAAAAGAGGCTGCTCTACTCAACAATCTCAGACGGGAAGTGAAACATCCCTCTAGCAAAATCAGAAAAGCTGAATAGTATCTTGAGAAATCAAATGATTCTCGAAAACTTCCTTAAAGAAACCTTTACCCTAAGGGTAGGAGAGCGTTGATTTCAAGAGACTATCATCCAGCCGATTGTGCTCTCGATAGATGTGGGAGAAAGACAAGTCCTTAAAGTTGCCAATGAGCTTTTTTGTCTCCCTACCCCAGTGCTTGAGGTCCGGTGGGGAGAGCCCTTATATGAAGGGTAAATAACATGACTATTTTTAATTGTCTTTTAAGGTTGTTTAATTCACCTTCCACTCTTATAATTTTGATATAACATTTATGAGAAAATTATTGAAGCATAATTATTACATCATAATCATGATGTAACAGTTATGAGGAAAGTATTGAAACATAATTATTACATCATAATCATTGTATTATTGCAATAATAATAATTTTTGAATAACTTCACATTTTCCGAGAGGTATTGACACATATAAATGAATCTATTTAAAAGAAGTTGAATTATAGAAGCATAAACATTGTTTCTTGGTGTTTTTACTATCAGAAGTTATACAAATGGGATATTTATATATAAAAACGTATGTCCTTATGTTAGTAAAGCAAGCAAGAATGGATCCTTACAAAACATGATATAATTTAACATTTGAAATGTATTTATTTGATCTAGGAGACCAATGTCACTGAAGACTTGATTGTAGTGTTCCACCTAACCTTCTTGCTATCTGTCTAGCGTATATTCCTTCCATCAAGAGGTCACCTCCAAGTTGGGCAATCAAATCCACTAGGGTAGAAAAATAACAAAATATCTTACCTACAAAGTTTTCAAATATGCAATTAATCAACTCAGCTCCACAATTGTTAGATTTGATTTCATAAATAATAAATTTAAGTTCAATTTTATTAGCAATAAGCTTGGATTCCCAACTTATAAACTCAACTTAGAGATCACCAACTCAACTACTAATTAAATATAACTTGTCTCTTAATTCAAATATATAAAACAATTCCAAAAATAACCAAAAATCCTCCTTTAACATTAAAGAAAATAAAGTTAAAGCTCTCCTCTTATTCCTCAATTTTGACTTTCAATTAAAGCACGGCGCCAAAAATTGTTGATGCCTTTCACACACCTGGGTTACGTGGCAGAAATCTTCAAGCCACTCGGTGTGTCTTTGGGGGCAAGTCTCGAGTCAAGGCTGTCACCTTGTTCTTGACTCCTCCGTTCAGGCTAACTCTTAACGAAGCCAAGGAGGGTAGACCCTATTAAATTACTAAAGCTAATTACTTAGTGTGATGGTGTTATAATGATTAAGTTGTTTAGGAGTTTTGAAATTAACCAGTGGAAACAAAAGATAACAAGATGCAAGATTTAAAGCAGATAAGCACAGTAATGACACTCAATATATATATATATATATATATATATATAATCGAAAGAAATGATCAAATAAATCACCAGTGTCTTAAATGGAGTCAAGAGAGAAAATAATGTGCTTGAATGAATGTTTTGCAAATGTCTTTTGGTAGATTTTAAATCAATGTGGAATGTGAATGAATTAAATTAGGCGAAAAGGGGACTCCAGATATACCCGAGGGGTACTTGGAGTATGTCCAAAAGTGAACTTTCACGGCTACCCACAAGGTGGTTTGTGGGCTGGAACGGAGTCTCAGAGACTATTGTTCATAACGCACCCGTCAGGGTGTGACAGAGATCGGTGCCTCGAAGTCACTTTCCAGTTGTTCCCACTCCTTTGGGTATTTTGCCACCGTTTACAGTTCGTTTGAGGCGTTGGATTTTCGCCTGATGGTTTGCCAATTTGGGAGGTGAAGACTAATTAATCTAGTCACTTAAGTGCTTTTGATGTAGCTTGACTGCTCAAACGAACCACAGCCAAGTACAGAGCATACACACTGGAGTCTTTGTTATTTTTAGTAAGTTTTAAAAGAGGTGTTCTTAATTGTTTTGATAATCATAATAAAATCAACCCCTCATTGATTTCCCGATTGAGATCCACTTGGACCGAAAAAGGTTCCTGGAAGGACACTTATAGCTCTTGATTCTTATTAAATAAAACATTAAGACTCCATCCCTAAACATTTTTAATAACGATCTTTCAACTTTTGTAATTGATAGAGTTTACTCTAAACAATTGAAACGCGAGAACTCTTAGCTCGTATTTTTAACTAAATAAACTGCTTATTTATACATCATCAAAATATTATTTATGGAAAGAATCTTACATATCATTCCCTTTGAAGCGATGACCCATAATAAAAGTAAGCAAGATGGTAGTACATATCATCTATATGATTTGTACGTAAAAGTGTGGATTAAAAACCATTTATGAACGTTACTTTATATATGTATAACGGTTTTGACTTGTGCTCTCTTCTAAAAGACACGTATGAGTGTTGGGTGTCACACTACCATCATGACTCAAACATGGAAGAAAACAAGAATAAATATATCTCTCATGCCAGGATTGAAGCCTACAAACCTTGAGATGGGTAATATATGTATGAATTTCATGTTCTTTGATATATTGTATGGTTGCTTCCAATCAAACAGATGGTGGCAAGTTAAAATTCCAAAGCACCATAGAAGATATATATTGCTTGGAAAACTAAGGTGCTAAACATGAACAAGATACTTTCATATATTGGAGGTTGGCATCTAAAACTTGGTTTCCATTTCTTGACTTTCGTTTGTATCATTCAAAACATGCAATCTTGTCATTAGTTACCTCTCTAATATTAGGTTAACATAACATCCTTAAATTCTATCTGTAGATTGTTTTTTCTCTAATAATTAGACAATTATAAATATAAAAATTAATAGACCAGTGCACATAAAACATTATATAAAGAATTGCCTCTCTTTTTAGAGGTCACCTCCTCTGTAAATGGAATAAAATGCAATGCATGAAGTAGAGATGAGGGGAGGCGATGGGAGAATATTCCCCTTCTCTTTGCAGTGATGTAAAGAATTAAAACAACGAAGGGAAGTATAAATACTTCAAACAACAAAGTCCATCCACCCCTCTACAAATGCAAAGATGAATGGGATATTTAAACAAAAATGGGAACGACCCTCACTGTTGATGTGAAATTGATAATAACCAATGCAATCTAAAACTAAAGAGGAAAACATATGAGTTTGAGGTCACTCCTCCCTATGCATGGTTTAAAACACAACATAAATACACAAATAATTAAGAGGGTCACCTTTCCTCTCTACAATCTCTAAACAATTACAATCAAACATTATATGTAAAATGATTAAGATGATTGCCTCTTCTCTCTTTGAATGCAAAATAATTTGCAGTAAAAAACAACTATGTATCAAAAGATTAAGAGGATTATTTCTTATCTCTTATAGCAGTTGCTCTTCAACATGGATCGATATGATTTGAAAGTATAATAGTGTCCTGATAACGAACAATGGGAATCAAACCTCAACACACCGTTGTAACCTGGAACAATATTCCCTATGGTTGTGCCTCCTTTGTCCAAAGTATCAACAAGAATCTCTTTATCTTCCCTCACTAGAGTTCCCTTTCTCCTCTCCTTTTTTTTTCAAAACTACCTCGTTAAGCCCTGATATGAAGGAAGAATCCCCTTTCTTCATGGAGGGATGTCTCCTCCATTCACTGCTTGGTTTCATCCATCAATTTGCACCCCACTTTGAACAACCATTATTTGATTTAATCAGAAGTATTTTTCCTCTCGAGAGAGACACATTATTTGACAAAAACATTGACGGGCTATTACCGTGGACACCTAATTATGAGATGGGTATCCCATTGATTGCTCAAATCCCTCAGAGACTGGAGTGAAAAGATGGAAAAGAAGGATCATTTTGGACATCTTAGGGCCATTTTCCCGATGTGTCGTCATTATAATATTCATCTCAATCCACATAAATGTGTTTTTTGTGTGGATACTAGATGTCTACTTGGATTTGTTGTTTCTAGGGATGGTATTCGTATCGATCCTTTGAAAATCGCCACCATTGTGGCCTTACCCCCTCTTACCAATATTACATAACTTCAAAGCTTGCAAGGGAAGACAAAATTTCTACATCGTTTTGTGTACAATTTTGCATAAAAGACGCATGGATACATGTGATTGTTGAAAAAGAACACTCTATTCATCTAGGATGCTCTGGCTCAACAAGATTTCGACAATTTGAAACATGCAATTACACACTCACTTGTATTGCATTCCCTCAATTATTCGAAATACTATCTATTATAACTTGTTTCCTCCACTTCTACCATCGGTATGGTCTTAGTGTAGGAAGATACAAATGGTCAAGAGCAAGTGATTTATTATCTAAGTAGGAGTCTATTGGACTCTGAAACCCGATACTCACATGTGGAGAAGTTGGATTTGGCTATGGTAATAGCCCTTCAATGTTTTCATCACTACATTCTACTTCGCACCACTATTGTTCTCGCAGACCTAAACCCATGTATTACATTCTAACCCGTCAGGTACTGGGGGGAATACTCTCACTGGATTGTCATCTTGCAAGAGTTTGACCTTGAGTTCGCCAAAACTACTTCCAAGAAGTCATTAGTCTTTGCAGAGCTAATGTGTGACCTTCCCCATGCTACGGTGGAAACTGAGCCCACTGACTCATTCCCCAATGATTTTTTGTTCCTGATTAGCATGACCGACCCCTGGTACGAAGATATTAGCATATATCTTCATACTCAATGATTTCATCCTGATTTATCTTGCGATGATTGTCATCGCATCTGACACCACACAAAATACTATCTAATTATCATTTATACCTTATATCGACGTGGTATTGACGCAGTTTTGCGATGATGTTTAACACATGTAGAGGTTTAACAAGTTTTGAATGATTGCCACTCTAGAGCATGTGGCGGTCATCTTTCTGGGATGGTTACAGCCCAGAAAAATTTCGCGGTGGCTACTTCTGGCCTTTGATCTTTAAATATTGCCATGAAGCGATTAAGAAATTCCCACCATGTAAGATGTTTTATCTGAAAAAGTGCACCCACCCTGCTCCACTACACCCCGTCATTGTCGTTGGCCCTTTCACCAAATGGGGAATAGACTATGCACTGTAAGCCTACATCAGTCAGGGGGCATGGTTACATCATAGTATCCATGGATTACTTTACAAAATGGGTTGAGGCAATGCGTACATATGCAGAGGACGGTAAGAATGTCTCCCTCTTCCTTTTCAATCACATTATTGCTAGGTTTGGGGTTCCTCAATCCATAGTTACTGATCATGGATCTCATTTTTGTAGTCACATGATGACCGAGCTGAGCGCTAAGTTGGGTTTTCACTATGAAAACTCAACTCCCTACTATCCACAAGCTAATGGCCAAGTCGAAGCCATTAACAAATTTTTAAAAACTATGCTCCGCATGATGGTAGGGGAACATAAATGGAATTGGCACTTAACTCTGTTCTCAGCACTATGGGCCTACAGAACCTCTGTAAAAACAGCAACCAGATTCATGCCTTTTCAATTGGTCTATGGAATGGAAGTTGTTTTACCTATTGAATGTGAAATCCCATCTTTGAAACGAGTTGTGGAGTTTTTTCCTCATACCTTGGTCAAGGAAGATTTCCTTTATCTCACAAACCTTGATGAAATGTGACGAGATGTTGATTTGGCTAACAAGTCGCATAAGAAGCGTATCAAGGCTCAATATGACAAATCATTTCAACCTCGTGTCTTTAACGAAGAAGATCTTGTTCTGACATATGATCAAAAACATGACAAATTAAGGAAAGAGAAAATGGAGTCGATGTGGTACAATCCCTATGTTACAAGTAAAGTCTTAGAGAAAGGGGCCTATGAGGTAGTAGACTACGATGGAATACCTTTTGAGAAACCTATCAATGGGATTTACCTAAAAAGGTACTATGCTTAAGAAATTTTGCAGTAGTACCTTGTACATTTGTGCATATTTTTTTTTTGTTGGCAAAGTGGTGGAACCCCCCTGACTAGCAGGGTTGCCATTGGCTGAGTGGCCACGAACCAAGGGCATCTAAGCCGCCAAAATCACCCGAGGATCGCACTCGGCCTGGACCGCACCAACCCTTAACATGGTTGGATTTTTGGTATCCAACGGGATTAGAACCGGTGACCTTCCAACTTAGGGGGCGTCTTAACCATACCCCGCCACCAACTATTCTACATCTCGTGGATTACATTTGTGCATATTTAACTTTTAGTGTTTTGATTATTTTGGTATGGTTTTGGAATCATGTCAGTCACTGCTTATTTCATGTTATGTTTTGACTCTGTAGATTACTTCCCACTATGGTTTTGCGGATGGTTTCAGCCTCCATACACCGAATCTTGCTTCGGCAACTTGGGTACTATATTCCCAAGTCTGTGACTTAGTTATTTCAAGAGGATTTTTCCTAGGCCCGACTACTAACAATATCGTTGCATATCATGCAGTGATAGGATTGCTGATTGAATCTTCCTCCCATGGTGTTGGTCACATTGTTGTCTATTTAGACTCTTACCTTGTGGTTTCTTAGTTGAACCACATCTACTCCATATGCAACCATGTACTCCTTCATCTCTTTAGAAAAGTATGCCTCCTTGAATGATCTTTGGAGTCCAGTACCTATCAACATGATTGTTGATTCACTTGTAAATTACACATTGGATTGGTATATTGCTCATTCCTGACTTTTTGATGTGTGAAAATAACATGAAATTTTTTAAATAAACAATGTAAAAGATAAGATCCATGTAAATTACATTCCATTACAAAATTTTCCATAGGTCGCAAAAGGAAGTCTGTATATATATTAAAAAATGTTTTGGTACAGAAATGTGGTCCCGAGAGCTAATCTGAAACATGATAGCTTTTAGTACAATAAGTTAATAAAAACTGAAGCTCATGGATATTAGTGTACATCTCCTGCTAAACCCTAGTGATGCTCATGGTAGCACATAATCGCCCTGGCCACTCTGTGTAGCAATTGGCCAAGGCATCCCAACACACTGATCGTGTGTCACTGGTACCTCCTCAAGAGGTCGTCAACAAAAATTTCAAGGATATCTAGAGTAATTCTATGGAGATTCTCCTCGACCTCTTGAAACTCTTTGTCTACCTTCTAGCGTATGAATCTGGCTCCAGCTTGCCTATCAATATGTGAGGACCCTCTTGGCATGGCTACCCCAACATCTGCACAGTAGGAAAACTTGTCTTGGTACCACTCATAAAAATCATAAAATCATAGAAATATAAAAACATGGATTGCAGTGTTTTTCTTTCCGAGATCACCCCATTGCTCTCCCTCAGGAATATCCAAGTCTAGGTCACCACATAAATCTATGTCTACATAAGCATAGTCCTCAATCATCAAAAGTTGGTCATCTAACCAATGGAAGAACGATGTCGCGCACTTGACTCTGGGCCCACCACCACCATGGTGGACCATCACCTCGACCCACTGTAGCATACATGTATCTCATGCCCCTAGTTCATTGAAGGCCACTTGAGGCCTCAACAGCGGGACTCTCTCAAAAACAAAGGATACTAGAATGGTCCCATACCCAAACTGCTTCAACTCACCCTGTGAACATTTGGTGAGTTGATATTTTAAGACCATCAGTAGAGCTTCTTCCCAGTTAAACACAGTAGGTTCCATTGCTTCCCGAGAATACAACATATGTTCCCTAGAATCTTGGTGTGCCCTATGGCTTCCTGATACTCACTACATGGTAAATAGAAATGTCCTCAAAGGTAGATCCATTGGTCTTTGATAGGTATTTTCTTCCCACTCATTTGAGTGCCCAAAAAACAATGTTGATCAATAAGGCCTTGGGTAGTCATATATCTTCCTCATGGACCATCCAGTGATATGGGTGCTCCCCTCCTATAAATCCATGTAAGGAATTAAATATCTTCTACCTCTAGAATGAGTATATGAGCCCCCACCTCGAAGTATTGTTGTTCATGATTCCACATCCTGATTAGATATTCCAGTAATCATATTTGGGCCCTCATGTTGGGCACTTGGAAGAACTTCAGAAGTCCACCCTCCCGAAGTGTGCTTACCATGTCATGGTCATTTGCTCCACGGATATCATCCATATCATGTTCTCTCTCCTTCCATACTACCATTTTGGCCTTCTAAACTTGTCAAACAATTAAATAGAGGTATTAGAAACCATGTAAAACCATTTCTAAGCCTCTAGATATTTTTATTTTACCTGATTTGTGAGTTTTTTGGGTCGGTTTGTGCCACCGCCCTTTGTCCTTTCGAATAGAGTAGTGGCACCATGCTTTCCTTTAAGGAAATGTGCGTTGTTGGTCCAGTACCGCATTTCCTGTAAGAGGAAAGTGCGGTGTTGTCGAGGCGCATTTTCTCCCTAGGAAATTACCCAAAAGCCCCTAAAAATGGCTTAAAATAAAAAATTGAAACCATGAGATTGAAGGTTGGGAGGAGAATAATTCCCTGGTTTGGACAAAGTACTTAACAGTCGCATGTATATCTCGTAGTCTTCCATCCAAATTTGATCTCCAAAAGGGATTTTTTGCACCAAGGTTGGGTGAAAATACAAATGGTAACTATTTTTCACTATTTAAACCTTTTATTCACCTTTTTCGGTTTTTATTTAAATAATTTTATTATTGTTACCTATAAGTGATCTTGTTTTGCCTAGTTTTTTATCAAATTGGTACCTAATAATATCTTTGAGAATTGCAGGGCTCGTGAAGTGATGTTTCTAGGTATGGACGAGTTTTCTTTTCGTCTTTTTTGTTGTCAGTAAAATCAAAATTTTGAGCGCTTTGTTAAAACTCTAGTCATGCTTGTTAAACCCTAGAACTAAGTTTTTGAGTCTAATTTTATCGCTTTTTCAGGCTCATTAAAACTGCTTACGAAAAAGGAACCCCGATGGATTCCTCTTTAAGCTCTTTTCTTACTCTCGAAATGTGAAAATATCGTCGAGTGAAATTGTCACTTTCACGCTCATGAAAGTACTTGAAAGGTCATATTTTCGATGGTAGTTTACCCCTTTTCGGTCCAGATTGACTATTTACGAAAAAATGTACACTCTAGTTTTTCACTAGAAGAGTTCTCCAAGGTATTATTTTATACTTTTTCGGGCCTCGAAGACTAAAATTTACAAAAAAAAACCTTTTCAAAGTCTTCTTTAGCCTTGTTCATACTCTCTAAACATGAACAACACTGAGTTTTCTTTCATTGGACTCGTTAAACTAAACACTAAAAGACCCTTTCTGTGAACGAACCCCTCTTTTATCAGATTCGGAAAACATATGAGAATGGACTTATCATATGATAAGATATAACGAGCGTTTGTTACCCTCTTTTAACTTGTTAGAAAAGAAAAGAGGCACTCATGAATCATGATGGGGAAATTAAGGGAATGGAAATGATCTTTCATTTGTATTAATGGAAGCTTTCTAGTTGCCTTTGAACATGGCACCTGTCTGCATTTCATTCAAACACTTGGTAATTCATCTTTTCTTCGAGTTGACCCACTTTCATGAGTCATTTCACTCCTTTGATTCTTTTCAAAGAATGCATCGACAGTCGTCGCATTATGTACTGGTATCTTCCTCATCAAGTCATTGTTGCCAAGCCCTTCAATCATTTCGTTCAATGTTCAAAGGAGAGTTGTATGTTGAGAATTACCCTATGTAGTCAAACCTACCTCTATTTTGTGTTGATCACCTTTTATTCAGTCATGTGGTTACTTCATACTCAAATTCCAAAACTTTGTTCTGAGTTTCGTGTCGTTGATGTGGGATTCATCATGGCCCTCCTTCGATGAGACTATGCATGTCGACTTCAGCACATCTTCCAGGAACTAGTCTTAAAAACAAGTCAGTACCTTGAAATATGCATGCCTTAATGGCATATTTCCTCACTTTCGACAATAGGCTTTCACCATTGTCCTTTGAGTGAAATATTCATGCAAGTGTTTGGCATCAATCCATCCATTCATATTCAGAGGAATGTACTGGGGTACCTTGGGAATCATTAACATTGACGATGATTTCCCTCTCACTTGTTAATGGTTCTCACCATTGACCGATAATCAAGTGCTTTCTACCATGTTCGACTTCAATACATTTATTCACATGGATAGAATCAAAATTTCTTGAGAACGAGATGAAGACCCTGGGTGTCTGTTATGCTTTCCTTCCCTCAAGTTGCGATGGAGTATTTTGTATGAGTCATTGCATGGATCCACATTGTATATTTATGGTTGTGCTCAGACTTGTCTATGTATGACAAAGATCCACATTGTATTTCTGGTGGCTATGTCCAAATTTGAGTCTTCTTCGCATGGATCTACGTTGTATTTAAGTAGCCATGACTGTTTATATCTCACGTGGATCTGCATTGTATTGGTCAGTAGCCATGTTATGAGATGGATATGTATCAAAGTGTAAATGTATTGCATAATCATCTTGGTTGTTAATGAATTCTGACCTTTGGACCTTTTCCTCGAAGTTATAACATGTTATGTCAAAGAATTGTGCCTATCCTTTCCCTCCAGCCTCATGCTTTGGGGGGAATTCTTTTACACCCAATTCTCGTTACCATCATGGTATGAGATGGTTATCCCATTGATTCCTCAAATCTTTCAGAGACTGGAGTGAAAATATGCAAAAAGAAGATTGTTTCCTTAATATTTTTCCCTGTTACAAGCCACCACCACGCCTTGTCCTTATGCAACTGGCGGTACCCATACTAGCAACGCACTTAGTCCATTGGCAAGGAGTGGTTTCATCACCTATTTCCTTCTTGCAACAATTGGTTCCCCCTTTCACCGCCTATTTCCCTCATGCAAAGAGCGTTGCTCGACTTATAAAGGCAAAAAAGAGAGGTTTCAAGAGGTTTCTCAAAGTTTCCTTCGTGGAACCTCATCCTATGAATCTAGACATTTGGAGCTCAAATACCCCTATCCTAGGGATTATCCCTCATCCTTCTCCTTTGAATCCTCAACCAACTCTATCCTTTAAGGCCTTTAAGTAGTGGCTCACCCCTCATGGAAAAGGGGATAAAGATTGTGTAATAGCTTCCAAACTCTGTCCAAATAATCTTAGACTTTCTTGAATCATTAGATGCAAGGTTAAGCTAGAGGAAAGGCCCCATTATGAAGATCTCTCAACACGAAGGCTTGGTTGTGATCTCTCCTTCATTGTTTAATTAATGCAAACCTCGATTTCTTTCCCATAAACACTATGTATCTCATTATCATGTTTTGGTTATTGTTTATCTCCTTGGTCATTTACATAGAATTGTAGATTATCTTGTTACTCTCATCTGGTTTTGTACTTTGTGTCTATTGCAATTTTATTCACTGCGTGGCTCAAGCACAACTAGTTCAAACCGTTGGATCTGTCTCTTTAAAGGTATGAGAACAACTAATTCAAGTAGTCTAGAATTCTAGGGAAATATTCTTTGTTCTGTAATGTTTTGTTCTAGATTTGAGTTGTTCAGACTAGGGAAACATCCTTTGTCCGCATCGGCTGAGAATTTCCACAAATATATATATATATATATATGTATATATATGTATATATATGTATATATATGTATATATATATGTATATATGTATATGTATATATGTATATGTATATATGTATATGTATATGTATATATGTATATGTATATATATATATGTATATGTATATATATGTGTATATATATATATATGTATATATATATGTATATATGTATATATATGTATATATGTATATATATATGTATATATGTATGTATATATATATATATATATATATATGTATGTATGTATGTATGTATGTATGTATGTATGTATATATATATATATAGAGAGAGAGAGAGAGAAAGAGAGAGAGAATATAACATAAAATCATTTATGAGGAAATCATTGAAGCATAACCATTGTATCATTGCAATAATAACAATTCTTGAATAACTTCACATTTTCCAAGAGGTATTGATAGATATAAATGAATCTATTTAAAACAAGTTGAATTATAGAAGCATAAACATTGTTTCTTGATTTTTTTACTGTAAGAAATAATACAAATGGGATATATATATATATACACTTATGTCCTTATCTTAGTAAAGCAAGAATGGATCCTTACAAAACTTGATATAATTTAACATTTGAAAGGTACTTATCTGATCTAGGAGACTGATGCGACTGAAGACTTGACTGCAACGTTCCACTCAACCTTATGGCTCTTTGTTTGTCATATATCCCCTTCGTCGAGAGGCCACCCCCAAGTTGGGCAATTGAGTCCACTAGAGCGAGAAAATAACAAAATATCTTACCTAAAAAGTTCTAAAATGTGCAATTAATGAATTTGGCTCCACAATTGTTAGATTTGATTTCATAATTAATAAATTTAAGCTGGCAATAAGCTCAGCTTCCCAACTTATAAACTCAACTTAGAGATCACCAACTCAACTACTTTTTAAAAATAGCTTAGGTCTTGATTCAAATATATAAAACAATTCCATAAATAACCAAAAATCCTCATTTCTTTAATATTAAATTAAATAAAGTTAAAGTTATGCTCTTATTCCTCAATTTTAACTCTATTACGATTATGGACACTTGGAATAATATAGCTCTCGTATTATTAAATAAAACATTAGAAATCCATTCGGAAAAAAAATTAAATAATAGTCTTTCAACTTTTGAAATTGATGGAGTTTACTCTAAACAATTAAAATGATAGAACTCAGAGCTCGTACATTTAACTAATTAAACCGCTT
The DNA here is from genome assembly GCA_001517045.1 of Pseudotsuga menziesii. Taxonomy (NCBI): domain Eukaryota; kingdom Viridiplantae; phylum Streptophyta; class Pinopsida; order Pinales; family Pinaceae; genus Pseudotsuga; species Pseudotsuga menziesii. The sequence continues at coordinate 381,419 of LPNX010858150.1, forward strand.
ATTTATACTTCGTCAAAATATTATTTATGGAAAGAGACTTACAAGGCATTCAATTCCCTTTGAAGCGATGGATGGATCACAATAAAAGTGAGCAAGATGGTCATTGTAGAAGGAGCAAGTCGACATAAGTCGACTTGAACGAAGGCCGACTAGTCAGTCGACTAAGTCGATAGACCGACTAAGTCGGTCGACCAACTAAACTAGTTAATTAAGTTGGCTAACTAACAGTCGTGTCGGTTCACCGAACCGATAGGTAGTTATTTTGTAACTATTTGTAATTTGTATATATTAGGCTGTTGAGCCACACAAGAACTCAGTTCAGTTCTGTGCTTTGTATGAACTCATTATAATAAGATATTCTATTCTGTTCTATCTGTCCTTGTCTTCTGTCTCTGTTTATATTTATGTATGTTTTAGTATGTATTATTGGTAACCTTATGTGATCTGTGAGATTACAACATTGGTTCCGTTGCCGGTAGTACATGTCTAGAATATATGCTCACCTATGATACTAGAGCAGGAGATCAAGGACTGGTGGGAGCGTAAGATTGCCAATTATTTACAAAATTACGCACGTAGGAACAGACTGTCAGTCGCAGAAGCCAAAACCAGATTTTTCACCGAGACAAACGAGAAGTTTGTTGAATCCGTGCCACAACTACTGAAGCAACTCCTGGATGAAAAATACCGACGCAACTAAAGAAGAACAGTTGCTAGAGAAGCTTATTCGAGGAGGTAGAACTAATCTGTCGGAGTGGTGTGAGAAGATCACCGATGACTTCTATGAGGAGCAAGCAATCGAAGACAAATCCTCAGTGGAAACTGTAAAAGCCAAATTCTACACAGATTTCACTGACCAATTTCTGTGCTCCTTACCAACCTTGTTGTTCAAGTTCTTGATAGAGAAAGGAGCGGGCCATATCGTCGAACCTCGACCACCATTGTATGAACCACCATCAAACACTAACTGGGCGGAGAAGCAAAAGAAGTGGGAGAAATCCATCGCTGAAAGGGAGTGGGAATAATTCCTGAGAAAATAAACAGCATTATCCGAGCTTTCTAAAAAGCGTCGGGTAGGCTATGGGGGGGTAGCTGGTCGTATGTCGGAGAGGGAGCAGAGTGGATACTCGTCGACCAAGCCAATAATGAACAATCGACTGAAGAGGACTCGAAGGAATAGTATTGTATGAAAGTGTGTCGGAAATTAATAAAATTGAGAGGGATGAACGACAGCAAAGAAGGGAAGCCAGACGTGAACGAGCCGACGAGCTGCGTCGAGAACAAAACCCTAGGGAGACCGACCGTGATGAGAATTCGCCAGAGTCAGGTCATGACCGACAAGCAGAGGGCGTAGAGGAAGAGATGGCCCCTAAGGATGAAGAAGTGTGGATAGAGCAGCAAGAAGCTCTCCAAATAATGGTTCCCGATGAAGTAACCCTGTCCCCCGCCAATTCACATACCGTAATACAAACTATTATTGAAGACGACCTCCGACTGAGAGCTGGTGATATCACAATCTGGAGTCGACTAGGTGATGAACCGTACCCGGGACGACACCTTTTCATACACCGACCAGTCGAAGGGAACTGGGTGACCTTTCAAACGGCACCTTCCTTTCGGAGTATCCACTTGCTCCTACCGACACATGAAGGAGCACCCCCCCTGCCACATACAACTCTAGAAGAACTCAAAGAAGACGACCTGCGCACACAGAGTGACAGTGACAGTGGAACATCGACAGTACACATCCACAAGAATATACTGTACGGCGCCAAAGAATCGACCACCGACGGAAGCATAAGTTCCGTCGACCAAAACCCCATCTTCACCCCCACAGGTTCGACTGTATCAACAACCCCACCTCTTTCACCACCACCCACACCACCCACCCCACCAACTTCTGAGAGTAGTGATAGTGATTCAAGCATGGGTCATGGCACTGCTCACATTCCTCTCTACGAGGGGGATGAAGACCCCAGACGACATTGGTTCGTCTATGAGTCGACCTGGGAAGCAAACCAGGTCACGGATGAAGAACGACAGATGGCCTAGTTCGCAGGGGCCCTACGCAAACGAGCCTTGACATGGTTCATGACATTCACAGAAAGGACCCCCAAGGTGACCAAATCTGAGATAAAGGCACAATTCTTGTCCTTTTTCAAAACACCAGACACTAAGCACCTGGCAGCCAAAAAGCTGAAAACAACCCAACAGAAGCCAGGAGAAACTGTCCATGACTACGACAAACGCTGGAAGGACCTCCTGAGCCAACTAGATTATGTTATTGATGAACAATTATTAATTCAATGGTTCCTTGCAGGTCTATCACAGAAATTTCACCGACATATCAGTCTGGAAACTTTCAAAACATATGAAGACGCGCTGACAAAAGCTCTGCAGGTCGAGATGGACGAAGATATCCCTGCATATCCAAACGACCACCGCCTGGAGGAATAGCTAGAAAATGTCCAGAAGTCTTTAAAAGAGTTGACCTTGAAAAATCAAGAGATCTGGTGTACAAACTGTTCGACGGCCGGTCATTCAAAAGATATTTGTTGACAGCAGTACAGCCGACAAGATGTTCGTTTTGTGCAGACTAAAGCATTTTGCGATATCTTCCAGGAACGTGGAGACCATTCTACAATAGACTGTCCATACAACATGAAGAATGGAAAGGCCTCCTGGTGTGCCATCTGTGAGACAAAAAGCCACAACACGGCCGACTGTCAACTGAACCTGAAAAATAGACAAAACTACCAGGCCGTCTACCAAACAAACGCAGTAGCACAGCCTAATGAGCAAAGCAATCCAAACAATCAGAATGGGAAACAAGCTAACGGTCAATGATATGAACGTCGGTATGACAATCGACGACAAGGGTTTGGAAGAGGTTGATTCGTTGGGAATCGAGACATACGCACTCGTTGACCCAGCCAGTGCTTCATTTGCTATAAAGAGGGGCACAGATGAGCAAACTGTCCATACAAGGACAAAACTGACCTGAAATTCTGTACGCATTGTGGAGTAGGCGATCACTCCTTGGAGGATTGTCCTACTATGTTGGAAAAAATTAATATGAAAAAGAATGTTAATGTCTTGTCCTTTGTACAAAAGCATGATGTGTTACATACTAAAAATATGCATATTGTCACTCATCAAGGCACAAAAACAGGGCCTGATAACCCCCAAATTAGCAAAATACAAGACACAAATAATTATCCAGACCCTATAAAACAAAAACACACCTATCAAGAGGCATCACACATATTTCAAAACATCGCACAACAAGAAGACATTATTCACAGTCGACTTAGCACGACACAGCAGTTAACCCATCTTGTTCAAACAGATGCGTTGGTAGCCCACTTCATTGATTTATTGCATCAAATCAAAAGTACTAACCCTGCAAAACAAACTAAGAACATTTGCAACCTAAATCAAAAAGACAA
>LPNX010858163.1:20007-32682 GCA_001517045.1 Pseudotsuga menziesii
ATATGAACCCATTGTAAAGCGAAACTGAGACTAAGCCCAATGTGAATCTTTAATATTTTTGTGAAATGGCATAGATCCCATTTTGGTAACCATTAAACCTTGAACATAATATTTTGAAGATATAATTCAGTGCAGTAGTTTTGCTTGCACATTATGTGTAAAAATACAATGTTTTCTTATCAACTTTTAACAAACACCCTCTATTACATATTTCTAGTATTTCCAATTTCTAGAGCTAACTTGAAACAATATTTTGTACTGAACAGTTCTCTAACAACAAGAATCACATAAATGTATACAACATAAGAAATAAAATGATGGTTCTCGCTCCACTAAAGTATGTTCAAGGAAAGCTACTCATCCCAATAACATATTCTCTACCATATGGTATCCAACCCCCATCCTTGGACCTAGCGAAACACACATCGTACAAATCACTTAGTATCAAGGTGAACATTATAAATGATTCTCCTATTGCAAAGACACCCTTTCGCAGTGTTTCACAAGAAACATTAATTGATTGGTAAGAACCCTTGTATTTCGTATGGTAGGTGTTTCTTGCTGCACCGCCAACAAAGCAAGCCTCTATAATGATGAATGTCAACCTACAAGAAAAAGATGACTATTAGTCTTATTGATATTATTCTTGGAATTTGTTACAACCTTTTGAGAACACAAATGTAGTGAGGTTTAAGGTTGTATTTTTTTTGTCCATTAGGATATGGTTTAGTGGTTGAGATATGGAGCATTGCCATCCATATTAACAACCCAGGTTTGGAGCACCTGAGTTGAACTAATGGCTAAGAACTTGTGTTATCTCCGTGGAGATCACAGGTTCAAAACTAGCAGGATAGAGTTTCTCATTGGCCCATTGTGATTATGCTTGAAGAGTAGGCAAACCCTGGGATAGAGGCTCGCCCTAGTGGGATTCGAGACATCTCAGCCCTTATTGAGTCACAAGTTACTGGTATATCTAGCTTGCATGTTGTTGGATGTTGTTGTTCCCATGGTTTTAAAAAAAACACTAGTTCCAAACCCCAAAACCCCAGTGGGAATAGAGCCCTAGGTTACATATTGTGAAAGTTAAAGAAAAAGAAAACCTTTTTTACTACAACAATAGCGCTGGAAGAGATTCACACATGCCTTAATTCACATCAAATCATCTTATTCAAGAGGGAAATATTATTACCAGGTTGCAATGAATGAAACAATAGCCCATGCACGAGATCCTCCTGGCCTGAGAGATCTACCACAACATAGACATCTTGTGGCAGCCATTATCAGTTCCTAAATTACAAAGACAAATAGAAATTCCCCCACTCCATAACCAGTTGCTATATTTGAATCATAAACACAGTAAGTGTATTCAGAATCCTGGTATGGAACCACCTAAGCCTGCAATGAATGAAGATGGTAACGATGATCAATAAACTTTGAATAGTGAGAGAAAACTAAGGATTTATTTTCCACTGTCCTCTCAGAACAAGTAATTTATTCAACTCACAAACAATCAATATTAAAATTTTCAAGAGGGAAAGAGTATTACACATGCCTTAATTCACATCAAATCGTCTTATTCAAGAGGAAGATAGTATTACCGGGTTGCAATGAATAAAACAATAGCCCATGCACGAGATCCTCCTAGCCTGAGAGATATACCACAACATGGACATCTTGTGGAAACCATTATCAATGCTTGACTTACAAAGACAAACAAAAATTCCCCCACTCCATAACCAATTGCTATATCTGAATCATAAACACAGTCAATGTATTCAGAATTCTGGTTTGGAACCACCTGAGCCTACAATGAATGAAGATGGTAACGATGATCAATAAACTGTGAATAGTGAGAGAAAACTAAGGCTTTATTTTCCACTGTCCTCTCAGAACAAGTAATTTATTCAACTCACAAACAATCAATATTAAAATTTTCAAGAGGGAAAGAGTATTACGCATGCCTTAATTCAAATCAAATCATCTTATTCAAGAGGGAACGAGTATTACCAGGTTGCAATGAATAAAACAATATCCCAATCACAAGATCCTCCTGGCCTAAGAGATCTACCACAACATAGACATCTTGTGGCATCCATTATTAGTTCATGACTTACAAAGAGAAATAGAAATTCCCCCACTCCATAACCAATTGCTATATCTGAATCATAAACACGGTAAGTGTATTCAGAATTCTGGGCGAGAACCACCTAAGCCTGCAATGAATGAATATGGTAACAATGATCAATAAACTGTGAATAGTGAGAGAAAACTAAGGCTTTATTTTCCACTGTCCTCTCATAACAAGTAATTTATTCAACTCACAAACAATCAATATTAAAATTTTCAAGAGGGAAAGAGTATTACACATGCCTTGATTCACATCAAATCATCTTATTCAAGAGGGAAAGAGTATTACCAGGTTGCAATGAATAAAACAATATCCCATGCACGAGATCCTCCTGTCTTGAGAGATCTGCCACAACATAGACATCTTGTGGCAGCCATTATCAGTGCCTGACTTACAAAGAGAAACAGAAATTCCCCCACTACATAACCAATTGCTATATCTGACTCATAAACACAATAAGTGTATTCATAATTCTGGTCTAGAACCATCGGAGCCTGCAATGAATGAAGATGGTAACGATGATCAATAAACTGTGAATAGTGAGAGAAAACTAAGGTTTTATTTTCCACTGTCCTCTCAGAACAAGTAATTTATTCAACTCACAAAAAATCAATATTAAAATTTTCCTTGTTATCAATATAAAGTCTTTCAAGATCTTTAAAATAAAAGTTCCCATGTTCCTGTGCAGTATTTCTAAGCTCCAGGTTCTGGCCTGATACCCTGGTAAAATTATTCTTTTGTATCAAATCTATCCTCTCTGGGTACAAATATAACTGAACTATTGATTAGCCAATTTATATTATATCGCTCACGAGTCACACATGATCTGATGATAGCATGTTGTTTCTTTGAAACTATCTGCCTATTTCAATACCTATGGCATATTATTCTCTTCCAGATATAAGGTTAACATTTGGACAATGGTTAGGGGACGGGGTGATTATCGTGGTTCCTTCCATGATTAAGGTTTAAATTATCTGATATGCTTATTAATTGCTTCATGATATGATAATATTTAGCCTCAAGTGCAAGCTTAGGCATCCCAATTTGCTTGTCCTTGACATAGATTTGGCTAGACTAAGTTGCTAAGGGCTCCCTCCACATCACGTGAAGTCATTTCAGGAATATCCTCGCCATAATTCTCATAATTGCAAGGAATCATCTTATACTATGGCCACTCACACTTCCAATCATGGATAAAATCAAAATAAAATCATGTTCTCTATGCTTAATTTCAACATGTCTATAAGGAAAAAAATCTCTTCCCTTCCAAAGTTGTGTTGGTTACTTCAGAAATAGGAAAATGTTCTTTTGCAGAAGAAATTCATGATATATTCTGAGAAAGGAGGATTCTTTTTTGTTTTTCTTGTTTGTTCTAGCTGGTCTTTGGAGTAGGGGTCTTTCGGGTAGGGAGATTTTTGTCTCCTATCTGCCATTGAGGCACATAGCCATGTTTTTTCCTTTAAATGAGGAAAAAAATGTCCATGCCACTCCCAAAATTTGATAACAAAATATTTGAAAATATCAATCTTATGGAAGAGAATCTAATCAACGCACAAACATTTCTCTTCAAAAATGTATACTAATAGTAACTACTATCTCAAGGCATTTAAAAGTTAAACTATATGAGAAGGATTTCTGCCATTTCTCAGGGTTGGAGTCATAAAAAACAATAGGATCCCACGGTTGCTGCAAGATCCCTATAACTCTTTGAATGGAAGTTTCACTCAAATATTTGAGCATCTGATCCCAGAATTAAACTGCTTGATAGGATCCTTACTGTAGGAGCCCTAATCATTCTATCGTTGGAAGACTACTCAAATATTTGGGTGTTTGACCCTAGAATTAATCTGCTTGACATGATCGAAGAGCTCTTAGATTAGTTGGATGGTGGTACCACTAAAAACTCCTAGGGATTGATAGCCACTGTTTCTAACAATCATCTAAACCAAATTGATGATGCATTCATGTGCAGCACAATCACAACTCCACCAACAAAGCTTCCAATATTTTGGTTATCAGGTGGGATAACAAAGGCTAAGCCTTCTCCACAGGCTGTAGGGTTCTCATATGATGGACATGAAACCAAAACCAGGACAAGGATGAAAAATAAAAGGTTTAAGTGCGAGAATGGCGAGACATCGGAAAATTGACTGTCGTCTAAGATAGATGAATGAATATGATCCAAAAATATGTTGCAATCAGAAGTAGGACTCACAAAATAAACACCTATTAGAATAATTAGCTTCTATACATCAGTTCACTAATTGAAAAATGTAATATTACGATCCTCATATAATAACAAAATTTAATCCATCCATAAAAATATCAGGAACAATATCATAAACGTGTTCACAAGTATCTTAATAAAGATTAATTCGGTCATCAAAAAATGTGGTTTGACCCAATTGATGCCTTAATGTATTAAGGGCCAAGATTTTTAGGCTCTTTGTTTATCATCCATTATAAATAAAAAATATAAGCAACTAAATCAGATGACGACACAAGAGCAGGCTTCAAAAATGCCTGCCCAGGTTTTTGGTTGGATAGTGGACCTCGAAAACCAAGCAACTGTAATAAACAGGGAAATAATTAAAATAATACAAAATGAACTACTAAAATGTCCAAAAATAAAAAGCAGACAAAGAAAAAGAAACATGTAAAAGTAACAATTGTTCACTTCCACTAACCTTGGCATTCACACCATCAAGAACAATTCTGCCTTCTGAATTCCACTTCAAGTAGTCAACTCTGGTGAATTTAGTGAAACCCCTAAAACATGAATAACAATAAATTATCCCCCTATAGTAATTAGGCATTAAAAATAGATAGAATTGGGATTAATGCAAAATATCATTTTTTGCTAACAATGATTTTCTGTCTCCCATGAAACTTGAACTTGGCCTGACGCAGAACTTCTTGGGCATGATTTGAGTGATTCTCCCTGCATCGGACTGAAAGAAGGATTTGGCCTATGGCCACATGTGCACAAGTTCCTTGAGGTTTTCAAAATGCTCCTCTCGTTCTAGTTTGCAACCTGTCTCCTAATACAGGGTTATTATTTATCATAGTGACAAAAAAATCCAACTTTACAGTAAATATTTCAAAGACACCTCATTTACAGTGGTTGGTACACTTTAATCTCTTTTAGTCCCATTGGCATGTACTTCATGTGGCTGTTCATTGAACATTGATAAATTATCTTCTCTTATTATCTATCCCAAAAAAGAATTGGATACCAGAAGACTACATTTACAAATAATAACTTTGGAATTTTGATCGACTTGAAAATTAAACTTGTACGTAGCAACTTCTATTTACGACACTATGCATATTCCTAGAAAACCAACCAATCCTCCCATCTTCAGAACTAATTCTATCTACTTGTAACGTGTAAGTTTTCATACTTTTGACATGAAATTTTAAATTATCAGACCAAAATAGATTTCATCATGAATAAGGACATTTCTTGAGAATATTGAGGTGTAGAGATGTTTTCATATATGAAATTAAATTATCAAGTTATACAATTAGTGGATTGTGAAAAAAAAATAAGTTGATAAACTTTTACACTAAGTCACGTGATTATGGGAAACATGGCATGTAGGACATGTTGCTACAATTATCCGACACGGGACATGCCAAAATCAAAGGCAGGACATGTGGACCAACAACAGAGCTGATTTTATGCCCCCTGGATTTGTTTAAGACAACAAAAGAAACAGAACACAATCATTTGAAAGTCTTTGGAGATTCCAAGCTTCTAATGATTTGGGCCAATAGCAGAAGCAGAATTGAAAATGTTCTGAGAGCCCCAATAATGAAGCTGGTGTTGGTTGTAGAACACTCCTTTGGTGATATATCTTTCATTCATATGGATAAAGCTATTTACTATATCAATATAAGTGTCAAATGATGACCAAACACACAAAATTAAAATATTCAATACACAAAATATAAGTTTATAAGTTAGAACCATAAACTGCAATTTTCTCAGAATCATTTGATGTCATCAAAATCGAAATATATTACAGAGAATGATTTACTGATAATGTAGATCACAATACCAATGGAAAATATAAAACAAGTTAGATACTAGAACTGTAGATGGAATAATATCATAGCCCACCACACACAAGACAATGCATCAAAACTTCTGGAGCACTGCATAAATTATCAGACATAATAGCTACTGAAAGAGTAATAGAAGTGTAGATGTTACAGCCATGAGTAGAGTATCTTAGAGTGAAGTGGAGGAAGTTAAAAGCAATAAAGTGGATAAAGCAGAAGAACCAGCAAGTAAATATGTTTACAGACAACAATCAAACTTACCTACAGCTATGGAAGAACAAATTGAATCAGATATGGCACCAACTACCAATGTAGTAAATGAGATTGCTAAGAACCTTTCTATCATTTCTTCTTGTCATTGCATATGTGGAAAAGGTAATATCCTTTGACACCAAACTATGGATCAAATACAAAGAGTATCAAGGAATATTACCTTCATGCAAAACATCAATCATATTGTAAAGCCTCTTCTTTGCTTTCAATTGAACCTACAATGAAAAAATGGAAAACATAATCACTCTGAGAATCCCTCATCATTAATTGTTCAAACTTCATCAGATTTCTTAAAATGCCTCATTAAAAGAAACCTAGCACTAAAATATGATGAAAATTGGACTTTAATCAAAATGAAAACCTATAAACAAGGGATGCTTGATATAAAGGGAACATACCTTCCTTTCCATAAAAATGATTACATCAATATACCCTGGGCATGTATGGACCTTCCACACACATTATGTTGAAATTCAAAATCTACCATTGTTCCAATACAACATAATAACATATTTATGGATGTATAGAGAAGTTTATAATAGGAGATAATTTAATTTTCCAATATGAGATCATAGAAGTTAGGAAAACAAGGATATATTTAAAAATGGAGGCATAGAGAATATTACTTGTGATCAAGAGACGTGAGGCTATATGTGTGGAATGCAACAACACTCTTTTCTTTCATATTTAAAGTTTTTCTTTGAAAGTTAGAACACTATCTATGTGAAAAGATAGGCCCCAACTTCGTAAAACTCCAACTGCATTTCCTATCACAAGCAAGAAAGGAAATGTAATTGTTAAATATTAAAAATCAATCTTAAATAACTAACATCAAGGAAATGCAGTCCCAGTCATCAATGTTACAACAAAAAACACAAAATATGGAATCTATTTTTACCTTAAATGCAGCCTCAAATTGATATATAGCGATCTTGCTACCATATAGACTTTTCAACATACTTCAGAAATAGAGGAACAATAACATTAGTCAAATAACATGAATCACATCATCAACAACAGAACATGTAGACTCACGAGTCACAACTGGAAGGTGTCAGTGAAACACAACTGCACTGACTAGATTCAGGTAAAGTGGGTACTCCACTTGTTATCGCGTCCCTTAGTGGTCCAGCAGATATGTGGGGACCTAAATCTTGACAAACCGATAAACTGATAGAAACAAACATTATTCTCGATCTTGGCGTCCACTATTCAATTGTGGTCATGCATGCTAATACAATTATGCATTGTAATTATGCCAATTGATTATTGCATTAGATGAATTTTGGTCTCGTTCCAATAGGTATCCTACGATCAATGCATAGGAACCTAGTGCATAAACCATTTTTCTCTTTGCTTAGCTATGAGCTCATTTATTTTTTTGAATAATGATAAGTACTTACAAATAAAATATACAATCAACATAAAAGAATCGAGATTCGAAAAAGTGAAGACAATTAATTCATGCAACTAAAAGGTAATAAAATATATATGTTCTCAAACCCTGAATCCATGGAAATTGACTAAAACCAATCTTGATTCAAGCTACAACAAATGGTTAAATCAAGCATCAAATGAGAACTAGAAGCATCCAAGGGACTAACACAATATTTAACCAAAATACACATAAACTTAAAAAATCGATAAAATGCTTCAAACAAAAGCAATAAACAAACCACAAAATTTTGTCAAGATATTCGTGCTAAACACCAACATGGTTCATTTACTTGAATGAGCCCATTCTTGCTTAGTGAAAGTGTTTTCAAATTAGTTATTTATCCTTTAATGTTAGGACACTATCTATGTGAAGAGATAGATCCTAGGCCTAGCTTTCTCAAATTTCAGCATCATTTCCTATCATATACAAGAAATAGACAATGTAAGAGATAAATATCAAAACATCAATATTAAATAATCTGCATGAAGGTAATGTAGCTCAAATCATCAATGTTACAACAAAAAAGTACAATGTAGAATCTATTTTTACCTAAAATACAACCTCAAATTCACATATAGTGATCAGCAGCAAGGGTACATGGAACACCTGGACCAAAATAAGACTCAAGAGTCCCTCATGTGTATTAGATCATATACAATCTTAGGTGAAATTCATTTTTCAATCCACATTTTGGCCCTAGTCCTCATTTTCAACATTCTGAACACGACCTTCTCCAGATAAACCGTCATTATGATCATCCAAAATATTATGTTCCACATCAAGTTCATTAGAGAAATTTGTTATATTGTTTTCTCTCCTTCTTTCACGATCTAATCTCCAAAGAGATAATGCTCTTTCATATGGAAAACCGTCAACCTCATACTTTGTTACATATAATCTTAAGCATGTATACCCATTTTTATCAAGCTTGTTCCTCAACTTTGACTTCAAGAATGTCAATGCACTAAACATTCTCTCATCGTCCACTAATCCCAAAATCATGGTTTGACATAAATCCGCTAATTTGAAATATTCTGACATTCTTTGTTGTAGCATTTCGCTATCACTGAGCTTAGTCCATAATCTTGTAATTGCACCATATTCTTTATTATCCGATGGAGAAAATTGGTCCCACATTGTTGTAGCAAAGAATTGATCTTGATCTATCATTTTTTCTCGATCTAAAATACCTTGAATATGTTCTCCTTGTATCTCGGCCTCTCGACAAAAATGGCTCTGCAAAATCTTGCATTTCTCTATAAAGTCAACCTTTAAAGTATTTAAACCTCGACTATGGTCCCAATATTGAGGTTATACAATAGACATGGCCTCCAACAAATCATCTCAAGGAAATTGTTCTCTTAACTCTGATGATAGTGATTTTGCAATTTCTATCAAGTTGCGTATCACTAAAATTACAACATCATGAAATCATTCTCTTTACATGGGGAACTGTTTGGTGGATCTTCCTATATTATCATTATAATAAAAGGGAACCATATGCCCACGAACTTCCATACATAGCATCCCTTTTTCATCAAACTTAAAAAAAATCATCATTTTCTATATTGATTGTCTTACTCCAATTTTTAAATGCTAAACCTGTAAAAGACTCTACCATAATATACAAATTATCCAATGCAAGACATGTTAATTTTCTTGCTCTTGTGTATTCAGCAATATACATCGTGCGACTCTGAGCCATCTTCACAAGGTTATTCATTTCATGAAGCATAGGAATAATTCCAGCCAATGTTAATAATGTCTATATATCACTTAGTAGAAATAGAAGAGTTTGAGATTTTTCTACACTTGAGCGATGTTCATACATCACCCCTACCAAGGATGCATATTCATTGAATAGTCTTTCAGTTGGTCCTTTCATTGATATCCATCTTGTATCAACATCTTTTAATAGTTTTTTTCCATTTCTAACACCATAAAAAAAAAAAAAAAATTTAAACTCTAAAAATTGTTTGGGACACCAACAAAAGTATGCATGAACCTCACATACAAGATGTTCAACCTTTGAAACCAATGAAAATTTGTTCATTGTTTTAAATGCAAGATTCATCATGTTATCCATACAATTAATACTAAGCATATACAATGAAGCTAAGATTTGCAGTCTAACACAAAGGCCATTCTTTGGTCCTTGCATTATTGATGCTCCATCTGCTCCAACACATACCAACTTGTTTGCAATCATGGAATGATCCATACCACCAATTTCCTTCAAACTATCAATAACAAGTTCGTAAATATTTTCTGTTGTAGAAATTTTGGTCCTTTTATGAATTCCTAATATGGTCATTGAACATATAAATGCTCATGAAAATCCATGAAGTATTATCAATAGTCATAACTTCATCCAAAGACAGTGACAAAAATGTAGCATTTGCAATCGTCTCTTTCATATCGTCCTTTTCTACTTGATCTAGATATTTTCCCCATTCCCAACCACTCGATAAAGACCAATGAGAAGATGGAAAATTTGGCGCTTGAATAAAAGATAGATATTTCATCATTTTTGTATAATATATCATAGGACAACCATTGGATAGGAGGTGAAATACATTGCTTAGTTGTATCGTCTTTGATAACAAATTTGTTTCATCATCTTTCCAAATTGAGATGTGATGGTTCCTCCACTTTCCTTGAGTTTTTTCTTATTTAGTAAGAATTTATTATATTCCACTTCAAATTGGAGATGTCGGCATTCACAAATAGATTTTCATCTCGCAGTAGATTTATTCTCATCATTTGTAGCTTTTTTATCATACACCTTTCCAACATGATTCTCGTTTGTGTCTAACTTCATCTGTAATTTCACTACCTTGCCAAGTTTCCAACTACATGAAATGCATTTAACTTCTCGTGAGGTCTCATTATCATTTGTTGGAGGTATTGGTTCAATACATGGGTATCTTGAGACCCAATCAACTTTGAATTTTCTATCTATGTCCCGTTGGCCCTTTTTCCTTTTCCATGAATGCACTGTGTCAGCTTGCAAGGAAAAATATTCAACATTTGAGCTACCAATTTCAGATGGAAATGCATTTGTCTCACTTTGATTAATAGAGGAATTTATTCTACCATCCATTGTTTGGGTTGCAGATGCATTCTCAAAAGTGTTGACATCTCTCTCACTGATACCTTGCTCAAGAGAGCTTGAAGCATGAATAGGGTGTGGATTATTGGATTGAGGCTTTTGAGAATATGATATTACATCCTTTTGTTAAATGATGTTTTATTTTTCTTTCCACAATCCATGTTTGACATCTTACTTAATATTCCAAAATTTAAATTCCAAAACGATATAGAAACCATAAGTGAAGCCCGCATGAGAAAATGATATAAAATTATTACAATGGCACATTATCAATTTATATTGACCCAGCTTACAATGAGTGTTTACATTGACTCTTTTAATGACTTTTACATTACCAAATACATCAATAACATTCCCCGAAGGAGGTATAACACTGATACAATAAGAATATCTTCGAAAGTTACATTTTTCAACATATTTTGGACATGAAAAAACAAATAAAAAACCCTAAAAGTTAAGACTCAAACCTTAACCATTTACTAGGAAAAACATAAATGGGAAAAACATAGCCATACCCACATACTAGGAAAAGAGACATCAATCTACAATGATTTCCCTCCATAATTGCAGGACTATGTTAACAAGTAGTAGTAAAGCAGGTGAGCCTTCTTCGAAGAGACCTGGGTTTAACCTGGATTCTTGGTGGTTTGTGGTTTAACTTCGTATGATATCTCATTGTTAAGTGATTCTTGGTGGTTTGTCCTATGCAAGAAGACAAGACCAAGAGTGAGTCCTGGATTCTTTTAGGGGAATAAAACCCCTCAAATGCAGCTCCTAAGCCAAAAGTTTATGGTCTGCAAGGTTCTTTCCCCAAAGGAAATTTAACCACCAAAAATGAGATGCAAACATAGTTTAAAATACACAGTCCATACTTATTCATTAGATGGAAAATAATACAGAGAATCCTCTGACAACTCTAAGCACTATCTATACCACTCAACATTTTCTGGATAACATGTTCACATATACTCTCCTATTTACATCCTATATATCTAACATAAATCTTAATAAAAAAATATTAAAAAGATAAAAATAATAAAATTTTATATTTATATTTTAAAATTGATTTTTATTTTTAATAAATATAAATTAGATTTATATTAGGAATATATATTATTTAAAGAAATAATAATCTATTTATATAAATTTAATTTTATGTTTAAAATTTAAAATTATAAATTTATAGTTTTATAAACCTACTTTTAATAATGAATGAGTAACTTATATTTCAAATTTCAAAATTAATATATTTTATTTTATTTTATGAGTACATTACTTTATTAGTACAATCATCATATTATATTCAAAAACAATTTATGTATTCAAAAGTACTCATACTTTTAGTCACATCAAAGAATGTTTTTTTTTATTGATTTTGCTTTTGACATCTTTTCAAATTAACTTAACCATAGCTACATTGGTTTTAGTGTAGAAGGTGAGTTGTAAATATACCTCCCCTACAAAATGCCTAACTTATAATATTTTATTATATCTCTTATGAGACCCATTTTAGACCTCAAAATTCCCCTAATGTCCATAATCCTCTTTGGTTAGACGAAGACCTTACTCTAGATGGCAGGTACAAAAGAAGCTCTGAAGATTTAGGGGAAAATTTGTTTGGGTCTGAGCTAGTCAAGCTCTATAGTGCTCAAG